>CM053578.1:85591696-85849627 GCA_028646485.1 Cryptoprocta ferox
TCTTTGGGTCTCAAGTTTATTATTGGTCCTCCATATACACATAATAAAATTTTCTTTTCGTCTTGTTAATCTGTCTCATATCAAGTTAATTCTTACATCAGCTAGAAGAATCCTGGGGAAGGTGGGGGTGGGGAAGAAAATTTCTCTCTCCCCAGTATCAGTAATACAAGGGAAAGTCTTCAGGGAGACTCAGAAACATATGGAAGGTAGAGATTATGGGAAAAAAAATACAACAAAAACAAACTTGAGTCAGAGAAGTAAAAGCATCAAGGCAATAAGTAGCATAAACATTTTAAACAAGGAAGAGAAATTGAAAAGTAAAGCAAACTTGTAAGGATTTTCACTAGAGGCAGCAAAGCCTAGTAAAAATGGTTGTGTATGGACATTGAGATGGTTGTAGAAGGCATATTCTGTCTTAACCACAGTGGGAATACAAATACAGATCGAAGCTCTCCAGGAGCTGATGGACAGCTCATGTGGTGGAATAAATTAGGATTCTGTGAGAGAAGCAAAGAGAAAAGTTGATCTGGAAGACAGAAGAAAAAGACTTACCAGAGGCCTTATGAAAATCTCCAATTGAAGTCTGAGAATCTTGTTACCAACATATGACACAATTTTTCCTTCTTACGAGAACAGATAAAACTAACAGATATTCAACTATTCTCACACAAGGAATCTCCTTTTGACCTACGTGCTGAATATTTGCCCCAAGGGAGCATGAATAACACCTAGGACTCTCATTCCTAAAGTGCTTTTCTTACGGACTCTCTTTGCTTATTCTCTTTGTATGCAGGTCTCATAGGTGATGAAGAAATGGAAACCTTTTTATTCCCAAATAAGACAAAAAAGGGAGTTGCAATTGGATCTTATTAAACCCATATACTCTATATTGAGGAAAGTAGTAAAAATGGGCCCCAACCTTCCCTGTGCTGGAATTATCTCAGGGATCCTTGTGTAGAGGACTGGATGGAGCTTCCGAGTAGAGGCAGATTTGTTATGAGAACAATGATAATCAAGCTTTGGGGCTACCTCATCTGTGTGGGCCTCAAAGCAGAAGTTAGTGCTTTGGATATGATCTGATTTTTTTTTTTTTTGCTATTGTTTTTTTTATGTCAGTAATGTCTATTAATTTTATCATTGTTTATCCCTTTGTTTCATATTTCATTATTTCTATCTGAAATTTTTTTAGGTCATTAATATACTAATTTATGTATGACAGAGACAGTGCCATTTATATTATCAAAGTTAGTGTCAGTAATGTCTCATTTATTTCATTGAAACATTTTTATTTTTTTAAATGTGTATTTATTTTGAGAGAGAGAGAGAGAGAGAGAGAGAGAGAGAGAATCCCAAGCAGGGACCACACTGTCAGCACAGAGCCCCACGTGGTCTCAATCTTGCTAACTGTGAGATCATGACCTGAGCTGAAATTAAGAGTCAGAACTGAACTGACTTGAGCCAGCCAGGTGCCCATCATTGAAACATTTTTAAAATGATTATAGAATGGGTCTCTGAACAACTGCAATTAGGTCATTTCTTTCTGTCTCTCATAGCTGTTTCTATGTGTGAACTATATTAAGTTCTAATGCAACCAGTTGATACTTGTGGGGGTCCAGCCACCACCAACACGCAGGCTCCTATTTCCTGCTCCTATCACTAGAGAGGGATTGAGGGCTTGTCCTTCTTACCTTCGTTCTGATTTTTAAAACAAATCTCAGGTGGGTTCGATGTCTGTTTTTTAGAGCATTTTGGATATGTTTATGTTGGTAATTTTATGTTCTTTTTCTTAAATTTTATTGTAAAAGCTTCAGGACTACTAGGCCTATTCAGCTTCTGATTGAGTCAAACCTCTCATGGACCGCTCTTGAAGTGGTACATGGCATTAGATTGGAGAATTAGGACAGTTCAAAGGATTCAAAAGGCTGATTGACATTACAATTGATAGGGAACATAGTTATGCATTGTGGCTGACCTGCCCTTTCCATAGAATCGAAAGATTCAAAGTACTGTCTAAACGAGAACAGAAATCTTCTCAAATATTGGCAGATCTTAGAACATTATGTCATCTCAGTGTGAGAAATTTATTGCCAGGATAGTTTGTTGGGGGAAAGGTAGACACAGGAAAGAGATGGTAGAGATTCAATACAGGATTTACTAACTTATTATAGGATAAAAATAGTAAGTTTTTATGCTTATTTTAATTCTTCAATTAAATATCATTTACCATGAAAAATGCTGATTAAATTATTTTTTTAAATAATTTTTTAAAGTTTTATTTAAGTAATCTCTATACCTAATGTGGGGCTCGAACTCATGACCCCGAGATCAAGTCAGATGCTTTCAACTGAGCCAGCCAACCACACTTATTTTCTGTTTAAAATTCCAATTTTAAGAGCCTTAACCAGGCATTGTTTGTAGCAGAGATACCTACTATAGGTACCAAGGGCAGCCTGGTTAATATAATATTACTTAGAGAGAATGAAAGGAGGTAGAGTTTTGGAATTAACCTATCAGGAGTGAAGGTCTCAGCACTAAACCTTTAAAACTGTTGTAGAAAACATAATTGGCAAACACTTCACTCCCCACACTAGAGAGAGATGGCTAAAGTTTAGGAATTAATCACATCCGGGAGTCACTCTGAGAAAAAAAGAATAGTTGGTATTAAAGACTAATGTAATCAGTTATTCAGGAAGAATGCCCAGGCACAGCTGTGCTCTAAGTGTTACACAATTATGGGGCTCAGGCAAAGGTGAAGGGAGAAGCGTCTGGATAATTAAGAAAATTACTTTCTCAAAATTATTTTCATCCGATGCCCCAAATTCAGTGGATGGACATGTGTTTTGTTTGGCCTCCTCAGTGTTTTAAAAATTGGACATTTCACATATAAGTTCAGCTCTCTGAATAGAGAAGAGAAATGACAATGCTATCTATATTCCTGCAGGACAGCAATTATTATGCCCCTTGCAAAGGAATGCGAGCTCATTCTATTTTGTTATAATCTCCATTTTTTAAAGATTTTATTTTATTTTTTAAGTAATCTCTACACCGAATGTGGGGCTCGAATTCACAACCCCAAAGATCAAGAGTCACATTTTCTGCTGATCGAGCCGCCAGGTGCCCCATAATCTCCATTTTTGCTCCTTAATTGCATCAAGTCCACTTCACTCATTTATATTATCTGCTTGATGTCCGAACGCTACAATTTGTGATTCTTGGTTTAGAATGCTCTATTCTCCCCAAATTAAGCACTATGTGTTTAACTTAAATGTTCTCTAATTATGGGGTTCAGCTCAACTGCAGCATATATTGCTACAAACATCGGGGGGGAAATGCAACAAAGAGGCTCCTGCTTCAGCATTACCAACAGATCAGAGCCATTTCTCCCTCACCTGTTCTGTGAGACTTGGGTATACACCTGCTTCGCTGACTATTTTGCAAAACCCTAAGGTGGCTGGTTCATTTCAAGCATCAGATGTAAGCTGTTTATTTTAGGGGAGGAGGGGGATGGATTCAGGGAGAGGTGGAGTGTTTTGTAGAGGTGGATAGAATTCAGGCAGATGAATGGCAACTAGAGATGTTTGGAGAAGAGGATATTTCCTGGGAACACGGGAGCTGAATGAGGTGTGTAGAAACCATGAGGGGGAACCCTTTTGCAGGATACAATTCTTAGGTGTCTTCCCTGTTAGTACTCAAGTATAATCTTCTGCTATCTATATTATACTTCTCTCCTGAAATTGCTCTAGTCTTTCCGTAAAGAAATTTGCATTTGGCTAAATATCTGGTGTGGTAGCCTCTATGAGATTAAAGTGATGAGTTAATAAAAGGAAAGGGGGCTTTCTTATTTCCTGAATCTCTGGGGCCAGGGAAGAGGGTAGTTCTGATGATCTATTGCTGCTCAACAAGCACCTCCAAAACTTAAGCCATGAAGTAACAACCATATTATTCTGCTCACAGATCTGCAAATTGGGGCAGGATCTCTGCGGGGATATGCACGTGGCAGAGGGCTGGAGCAGCCAGTCACATATGTGTGACCCTCTCTTCATGCAGTCTCTGAGTCTCTCCACATGGTCTTCCCATGAAGTTTCTCCAGCAAAGTGGCCTCGGGGGGTCAGAGTTTTTACATGCCAGCCGAGCACACTAACAATGAATGCAATGCTTCTCACAGCCTCACCTTGGAAGTTGTTAAATGTCACTTCTGCAACAATCCATTGCTCAAATAAATCTCTAAGACGAGCACGGATTTAAGAGTTGAGGAATTAGACTATTTCTCTCAATGAAAGAAGCAGCAAAGCATCTGTGAACATATTTAATCTACCACTGTAGCTCTAGAAGCTTATCAGATACACCCTGACACAGGTTTCAGACAGTCATTATCGTCACAGAAGGGAAATTTCATGACAGAGCTGGATACTGAGGGGGGTGATCGACAACAATATGGGGGACCCAGTCAGCAGAGGCCTCAAGATCAAGCCTTGGATTGCTCCTAGACAAGGAAAGGGGAACGGAGAGAGACAGAGTTGTTTTTGTGAGACTGTTGAATAGAAAGCAATAAATCAGTTCAAATAATGTCAATATCATTTATTTTGATGACACTTAACTGGTTATCTCAACGTATGACATAATGTTGAAGAAAACAGAAGATTTCAGAGCAGCCAAAGTCTAGATGTTAAAGCATACTTATTCATAAGAGGGCCATTCCAGGCTTGACTCCGAGAACTCACTCTCTCTGTTACTTCACATACAATCAGAATAAATGCAGTTTGTGGTATTTTAGCTGATAATACATTCTAAGTGGCTTCATAGATTAGTGGCGGAGGGGATAGCAAATGCTGTCAGAGGTAAGTTCACTCACAGCAACAAGAAATTACTCTGCTGTTAAGCCTAAGTAGCTTACAAACCCTAGCACCTTTGCATCCTTTTCCCTTTTCCATGCTCTATTTCCCACCATAAAAGCCCTGGAGCCAGCTGGTCTTTCCTTACAGACTCATCTTCATTCCCAGTTCTTAAGGTCAACAGAACCTTAAACTCTTGAAGAACCACTTTCTGAGGTTCATCATTGAGTTATCTTTGCTGTGGAACTGACCCTGAAGTTTTGTCTCTGTTCTTTTTTATATATATATATTTATTTTTAAGAGAGAGACAGAGAAAGAGCACTGTCTCTGTTCTAATAACTGGGAATCCTCTCCTCCTGAGCCTCCCACTTCTTCTAATTTTCCCATCTGGGCTTTAGCCTAGATCCTGGTTTTCAGGGTGTTATGTTGATACTTGATCTCCAAATCCTTCCTGGATGGGGGTCCTGTCCTTCTAGGGTTACATGCAGTCCATGCATCCATGTTTAGTTGGTAGTGCTTTCACGCTGTGAAAACTACTTCCAGTGCTGACTTCCTGTCTGCTGAACTACTAAGTGTTCCTAGTCCAAGCCCCCAAAGTCAAGACCTCCTCATGTTAGGATGCCCTGATCCTTCACTGTGAAACTCTCTTGCTGCCTATAATACAGGCCACAGATGAAGAATTGAGGGCCGATCAAATCTTGAGCCTATGTTTGTCACTCTGGCTGAATCTCTCGTCAGCCCTGTTTTCTGAGCACTTATCCCTTACTAGTGGTGGTTCAGTGCTAAATGATGTAGATGCTATTTTTCCCCCTTCTGCCTCCATCATGTTCTAAATAGTTGGCTAATGGCCATGCCCTCTTGATGTTCTAGATATGTTCTCAATATCCCCAAAATAAAGGAGTAAAAATAAATGTCTATAAAACAAATGCAAAATCAAAATCAAAAGGAAGAGTGGGGGCTTATTTTGTTAAAAAAAAAAAAAAACGTTGAGAATGATAACATGAACTTACTTCCTACGTGTCAGCCACTCTTCTAAGCCCTTTACACATATGATAAACTCATTTCTTCCTCACATCAACTTGGTGAAGTAGTGCTATTATTATTCTCCTTTTGTGGATGAGGACGCTAAGGCACTAATGTGTAAGTAACTACAGATGGTCTCTGATTTATGATGGGTTGACTTACAATTTTATGACTTCACAGTAGTATAAAGGCTATATGCATTCAGTAGAAACTACATCAGATGTTGATTTGGATTTTTTCTTGGGCTATCAGTAAGCAGCATGATCCTCTCTCGTGATGGGCAGTAACCTTGAGCTGCAGTTCACACGGTAAATGGCTGATATACTTAGAACCATATGTACCCCTGCAACTATTCTGTTTTCTACTTTCAGTACAGTATCCAATAAATTACATGTGATATTCAGCACTATATTATCAAATAGGCTTTGTGTTGGATTATTTTCCCCAACTGTAGTCTAACAGTGTTCTGAGAACATTTAAAGTAGGCTAGGCTATGAAGTTCTGTAGGTTAAGTGTTTTAAATGCACTTTGATATATGCTATTTTCAATTTAACATAGGGTTATCAGAACATAACCCCAGAGGAAGATCTGTTGTCTAGGTAAATATGGCTGGGTAAGTGGAAAAGCTAAGTTTCAAACCTGGTGATATTGCCCCAGAATCCTTGCTCTTACTCATTTTCATAAGGCCTCAAAAGATGTTAGTGTGTCCTAGCCCAATATGATAACTCAAACCCATAATGATTGTCCTGAGTCATCAAAAATATTCACTTCTACTCTAGAGGGCAGAAAATTGTGTAAGACACTTCAAAAAATTATCTCAAAATTGATTTAAAAATGATGGTCCTTCAAGGGGTCAGTTTCTGCTATCTGGAAAATTAAGTTACGGAGCACCATAACAATGAGTTGTTACTGTCATGGCTATTCCCTTTTTCATCAGGTTTATTTAATACATCTTTAATTTAGACCTAAATCTATTAGGACATAGGTATATACACCAATATGTTTATGGAGTTACACCAGAAACAATTTTATTTATGGTATAACATATTTTGATGTTATGCAATTTTTGGATTACAGAGATCTTTTCAGAGTTAAGATCAACAATAATCAAAAGTGGTGCATTAGAATCACATTTGAAAGACAATAGACTCCAAACTGAATGGAGTTTGTCCTTCCTGAAGGACAAATGATTTGTCCTTCCTCCCCCCACCCCCCGCTCTGTAGCATATTTGTAGAAGTTAGATAATAGTTATCAATTCCATTTTTCTAAAAGTTTGGCCAGGTAACTAACTACACTTTGTTTCCTACACTATATTCTTAAAATATGGATTCCAATTACCTCACAATTAAGGCACAGTTAGTTACAGGTCATGATTTAATTATATCCATCTAGGTTTATTGCCAGATTATCTTGTTAGCATCCAGAGCCTTTAGGCCACTGAGAGTCTAAACAAAACATGCTGTAATAAATCTTGTCTGAGAGGGCAGATAGGGTATTAAAAACACATAAAAATAAAAAAAAAAGGAACCATCCAGACATTTTTTAAGAAATGCCCAATATTGGTAATGGTTGAAAGGCAAGGCATCATATTCTGTCATCACATGAAAATTACAGTGAGACCTTTTAACAAATACTTGGGTTCCACCCAACAATGATTAAATCAGGAGCTCAGGAAGCAGGTCCCAAATATTGATGTAAAACTTCTCCAGTTAATTCTAATATGCAGCAAGTTTGAGAACACAGATCTAGGCCAGGAGTGGGAAAACTATGGCTGCTGGTCCAGCCAATTTGTAAATAAAGTTTTATCAGAACACCCATTCATATACATCTTGTCTATGGCTGCTTTGGGTTATAAGATCAGAGTTGAGTAGTTGAGACAAAGACTATAGAGCCTTAAAAGCCTAAAATATTTACTATTTGGCTCTTTAAGAAAAAGTGTGCCAACCCCTGCTGACACTAATGAAATATCACAGTATTTGTGAGCTCCATTACAAAAAGAAAACATAAAACCCCTCATTCAAAAAGCAGGGAAAGGGGCACCTGGGTGGCCAGTTGGTTTAGTGTCTGACTTCGGCTCAGGACATGATCTTGTTATTCATGGGTTCAAGCCCTACATCAGGTTCTGTGCTGACAGCTCAGAGCCTGGAGCCTGCTTCAGATTCTGGTCTCCCTCTCTCTCTGCACCTCCCCGATCATGCACTCTCGCTTTCGCTCTCTCTCTCTCAAAAATAAATAAACATTAAAAAACATTCAAAAAGCAAGGAAATAGTGTCATTAAATATAATGAAATATGAATTTTTTTCTTTATTCTGAGCTGTGTCTTCTCAAGTTGTCAAGGTGTCTTTGCAATTTAATGTTCTTTTTTTTAAGATTTTATCTTTAAACAATCTCTACATATAACACAGGGCTTGAACTCACAACCCCAAGATCAAAAGTAGCACACTCCTAGCCAGGCACCCCTATTTAATGTTCTAAATAAAGAAAAGCTAAAATCATAAATGATTAGAACAAATTTTACTGTTCATGTTTATATACTGCATAATAGTTTTAAATGTAAAAATAAGAGTGCTGAACCAAAATTACACAATTTATATTTGATCACTTATCCATGCATATGGAGAAATGCTGCACAAAACCAACTGTTTGTATTTTACTTCTTGACTCCTTTATTTTCTCACCTTTGGTCTTGGCAAAACTTTCCTCCAGCCCTCCTCAGAGCACCTCCCTCAGGGCATCCCTATGTGCTCTGGATGTTAACATGCTTTAGTCCTCCCCCCATCAAAACTGACCCCTTTCAAGTCAATGAACGTGTTACTCATTTTTGTTTCACTAGTGCCTAACAAATAGCAGATATTCAATTTCTGTTTAGTGAATGAATATTAAATGACTGAAATTAATGAAAGGCAAACTTCATTTCTCAGTTTCCAATTCCAAAATTCATCAGACAGAATTATCAGTTATGTTTTTCAAAGATTCTCAAGGAGAAGAAACTCTATAGCCCTCTTCTGTAAATCCATTTCTAGTGCTTTACCAACTTGATAGTTTTCTCTTACTGTCAAATGGTAAGGTTTTTTTTTTTCTTTTTCTTTTTTTGTTTCCTACTTTTTCATGGGCACTGAGCAGGACTCATTTTGGCTGTGGTATAGGGCAAAGATTCAGGCAGACTTAGGGTGAAGCCTATCTCGAAGTCACTTTTGTAAGAATCTTCTGGTGCATTGCCTGTTTTTGGATGAGCTGCTTCCTCAAAGAGTTGTGGCAAGATTATGTCAAACACATAATAACTAGTAGAGAGTAGACTTTACAAAAATGGTAGTCCACTCTTTTACCCTCCCCACTTAAATACCTCCTATATATTCAGTACAGCAATTGTCTTGTCTCTGAGATAAATAACCTTGTTATTATATCTTAATTCAAGAAAAGACCATTAACCATCCAATATAATTTGTACTATATAAAAGTTCTTTTTCTCACTTTGTGTGGGGTGCTGGTTACATGGTTTAATTCATTCCCCCACTATACTTAAATCATTAAATATATTGAATTTTACTTAACATAAATTACACCTCGATGTTCTTGACAATATAAAAGAATAATAAAGATGTTATAAAGTCATGTCTGTTTCACTTCTTTTATCTATATTTCTCTGGATTCAAACTTCCACATTTCTCCTCCCTTTTGGATCCCTTCATATTGATCTCTGAAATTCATATTCTCTGTATTAGTATGCTAGGGCCCCCATGACAAAATACCATAGACTGGGCGGTTTAAACAATAGAAACTGATTGTGTCAGAGTTCTGGAGGCTGGAAGTGCAAGATTAAAGGTGTTGGCAAGATTGGTTTCTCCCAAGGTATCTCTCCTTGGTTGCAGATGGCCCCCTTGCTGTATCTTCACATGGCCTTTTCTCTGTTCAGGCATCCCTGGTGTCACCCCTCTTATAAGAACATAAGTAATATTGGACAAGGGCTTCACTTTACTGTCCTCTGTCGATCTTAATCACCCCTTTGAACATGCTACCGCCAAGTACAGTGGATGAGGGCCTACCCACATGACCTAATTTAAACTTATTAGCTCAGTGCTGATAAGCACATGTGCCCCAATGTTCATAGCAGCACTTTCAACAATAGCCAAACATGGAAAGAGCCTAAATATCCATCAATTGATGAATGGATCAAGAAGATGTGGTTTATATATACAACAGAATACTATATGCAATGAGAAAAAATGATATCTGGTCATTTGTAGCAATGTGGATGGAACTTGAAGGTGTTATGCTAAGTGAAATAAGTCAGGCAGAGAAAGACAGATACCATATGTTTTCACTCATATGTGGAACAGGAGAAACTTAACAGAGGACCATCGGGGAGGGGAAGGGAAAAAATAGTTAAGGAGAGGGAGGGAGGCAAACCATGAGAGACTCTTGAATGCTGAGAACAAACTGAGGGTTGATGGGGAGAGGGGAAAATGGGTGATGGGCATGGAGGAGGGCACTTGTTGGGATGAGCACTGGGTGTAATATAGAAACCAATTTGACAATAAACTATAAAAAATAAACTTATTGTCTCTTTATTTTTTAATTATTTTTAAAATGTTTACTTATTTATTTTGAGAGAGAAAGAGAGGGGGAGAGAGAGAGAGAGAAAGAGAGAGAGGAGAGAGAGAGAGCAAGCACCCATGGTGGAGGGGCAGAGAGAGAGAGAGAGAGAGAGAGAGAGAGAGAGAGAGAATCCCAACTCTTAAACTTAAACTTATGACTTAAACTCATGAACTGTGAGATCATGAAATCAAGAGTCTGATGCTCAACCAACTAAGCCACCCAGGTGCCCCTAGCAAATTTTTATTTGTCTTTTAGTCTCAACCTAAATATTCTATATGTTACTTCTTAGGGAGGACACTCCTTAAACTCAGGTTAGGTCCCCTGTTTCATGCTCACGATAGCATCCTGTAATTCCTTTATTATGTGAAGGGATTTTTTGGTCAGCTTTACTGATACATAATTTATATACGGTAAAGATCACCAATTTTAAGTGTACAGTTCAATGAGTTTTGACAAACTATATAATGGTAAACCACCACAACAATCATGAAATAAAACATTTTTATTACCTTAAAAAGGTCCATTTTCAGTCAACTTCCTCTACCCGCAAGCAATCACTGATATATTTTCTGTCACTATACGTTTGCCTTTTCTAGGATTTCATATGAATGGAATCATATAGTATGTAGCCTTTTATGACAGTTTCTTTTTCACTTATAGTGCTTTTGAGATTAACATATAGTTTACATACCAGTAGTTCATTCCTTTTGATTGGGGAGTAGAATTCTATCATATAGACATATCACAATTGGCTTAATTCATTCAGGAGTTGATGAACATTTGGGTTGTTTCCAGATTTGGGCTATTATGAAAAGCTACTATGCACATTCACATACAAGTCTTTATGTTGACATATTTTCATTTCCCTGGCTAATTATAACTGAGGCCAAGCTTATTCTGTTTGCCACATGATTGGCCATTAAGATTTTGGGGTAAAGAATGCTACTTTATTTGGAAAGCCAGCAAACCGAGGACATGGAGGATTGCTGTCTCAAAGAACTATCTCTCTTTGGCAGGAAATTCAATCTTCTTTTATGTTAGCAAAAGGGGAAAGCCAAGAGGGTGCTGGAGTCAAAAGGTGACTGATGTCTGTAGACATCCAAGGGAGGTTTTATAACTTCTTTGTCCTCAGACAGTTGGTATTTGCATACAGGAATGTGGTCATGTCATTCCTGTAAATCTGAAACAGTGTAGTCATTTCTGCACATGCTTCCTTATCTCCTTGGTTGAGATAGGTTTCAGGAAAAGAACAGTTTTTTTGAAAATCTTAGCTGTAACATGCCTATGTGCAGGGTTAAGCATAAGTTTCTAATCTATGGATCACAGCAGCAAGGGCAGTAGGAGCAGTATGGAGTCAAACATGCTAAGTTTCTTTCCCTGTAAAAATTCCCCACTGTCAAAGGTTCATGTCACAGTTTTGTGAGATCAGGGACAAGGGGATATCATTTTTCATCTGACTGCTTCTTGACAGATGGGGTCAACAAGGAGCAATTGTGGAAGGAAACCATTTGACTTGACTTATGAAATATTCCTCAGTGCCTCTTATTTTGGCATTGGGGTCTTAGAAGTAACCATAGGCATTTCTATGGAAACAAAAGAAAAACACAGGTTAATGGCTGGAGCAAATTATAAACCCAGTGTCTGAGTCCCTAGTGCTGTCAGTGAGAGGATTTTTAGATATCAGGCTCGAAGCATCCTCAGATGGAGTGGGGACAGGCAGCGACAAACAGATTTTTTCTGATTTGTAGTTCTAATGTCTCTGGTGATAGCTTTGAGTGGCCCATAGAGCAACAGGTGCAGGGACTGTCTATACATGAGCTATTGTCACGATTTCTCTGAAGTTTGCTTCAAGTTGTCTAGCTTCAGTTTCCAGAGCATTGGGTAAAAGGGAGGTTTTAGTTCTCAGTGATATCAAGTTAAGAGAATAAGAGAAAATTGGGAACGTTAATTTGGAAATTAATAGCCAGTTTTTGAGGAAACCAGAAGAACTCTCAGATCTGGCCTAGTTTTATAGCCAGACAACAAACACTCAAAGACAATTAATCACAATTAGAATCTAACGTCCACAAGGATGTGTTTTTGAAACATAATTTTTCTCTCTGAAATCATCGTCATTTTTATCAAAGATAGCCAAATTAAGACTAATTGTAAAATAAGTCTACAGTGGGGTGCCTGGGTGGCTCAGTCGGTTATGCTTCTGACTTCGGCTCAGGTCATGATCTCGCAGTTCATGGGTTCGAGCCCCACGTCAGGCTCTGTGCTGAAAACTCAGAGCCTGGAGCGTGTTTTGGATTCTGTGTCTCCCTCTCTCTCTTCCCCTCCCCTGCTTGTGCTCTCTCTCTCTCCCTCTCTTTCTCTCTCTCAAAAATAAATAAACATTTAAGAAATTAAAAAAATAAGTCTACAGCAAGAATAGCAATTGACAATATAGGTTCTTTAAAATCTGCTTTCTCAGACTTTTTATAAGGAATTTCAGATTGAACTTTAATAGCCTCTCAAGGCCAAAAGCCAAGCCAAATACTTACAGTCAGATTTGTCTGCAATACCTATAGATTTGAGTGAATTCCTCTGTTCTTGAGGTCCCCAAAATATACTGAGGTATATTGCACCTGCCAGGAAGGGACATTCTTTAATCACCTGGTAAATCTGCTGGGAATTCTGTAAGCAAGGCATCAGGCCAACATTTTCAAGGGGCTCTATTGACTCCATAAAGTCAACCTTGATTCCTTAAAGCTGTCTTGTCATATCTGAGTCTATGCACATCTCTCTCAAATATGACATTCCAGTGAAAGCCTTGATAATATAACCAATGTCTCCAACAGTGTTCTGTTACAAGAGAATAGATTCTTATTGAACTTATGCAAAATACTATAATTGCCATTAAACAAAGAATATTAAATGCAAGTTTCTGAATTCAGAAGGGTTCAGGTAGGGAAAAAAGATGAATGTTTCAAGTTGTTTACAAAGGAATGTTTTATCAAATTTCTGCAAGTCATAGATATCTTAAGAGAGGATATTTCCTTATATCTGGAAGAATAAACATTAGAAAACCAGCAATGTTTCAAGCAAGAGTCATAAAAACTATAATCATCTTTCTCAATTCATTTAGTCCCATGTTACTAATTTTTATTCTGTTTGAATGCAGTTTTTCCATTAGTTCTGGAAATCTGTAGTTTAGCTCTATGATCTTTAAAGATATCAGAAACCTATAATTGTCAAAAATCCTTTCCATGAATATCCATGAAGCTGAAACAAATTTGCAAGAGTATCAGAATGAAACAATAAATGTAAGTGACAAAAGACTCAAAAATGGCCATGGTCAAAAATCTGATGAGCATTCACTGTGATGCAGCTGACAAGGACATTTTGTTATTTTTGTGACACACAACATGTGAGTAATTAGAATCCCATGTTTTGACATTCTATCAGAACATATTAAAACTTTTAGGAATTTTTATAATTTCTGGAACAGTTACAGCATTTACTCACACAATATAACCTAAGAAGATTTATCGTCATTTGTTTGACAATGAGTCCATGTAACTTAACGTACCAAATAAACAAGCCTAATTCATCAAAAAGACTTTCATTTAGAATTTGAATTTTTGGAAAGTTTCTTAAAAACCCCAGAAGGTTCTAAAGTGCATGCCTAAATAGAATTACAGATTATTATAAAACTGAATATGTAATTATTTAACCAAGGAGGCAATAAGAGATTCTATGGTTTATATACTTGTTAGCAAAATTTAACTCCTTTAATATTGAGAAGATTTAACTTTCTTAAGTAATTAAATACCTGATGAAGACAAAACATAGAAGCTTTGATTTTCTGGACAGATAAAGAAACAAAAACTTTGTTTACAATTTCTTATCAAGAGCAGAACAACAATCCAAGCCAAATTCCAATCTTATACCAGTGTCCTTTTAAAACTCATTCATTTCTGTTTATAGCAGCATTATTGACAATAGCCAAATTATGGAAAGAGTCCAAATGTCCATAGACTCATGAATGGATAAAGGTGTGGTACACACACACACACAGACAAGAGTATTACTCAACTGTCAAAAAGAATGAAATCTTGCCATTTACCATGACATGGATGGAGCTAGACTGTATTATGCTAATAAATAAAATAAATAAATCAGGAAAAGATAAATACCATATGATTCCAGTCATAAGTACAATTTAATAAACAAAACAGAGGAACCTAGGGGAAGGGGAAAAAAAGAGAGGGAAGCAAATCATATGAAAGTGTTTACTATAGAGAACAAACTGAAGGTTGCTGGAGGGGAGGTGAATGAGAGATAGGTTAAAGGGTGATGGGTTTAAAGGATGGCACTTGTGATGAGCACTGGGTGTTGTATGTAAGTGATGAATCACTAAATTCTATTCCTGAAACCAATATTACACAATATGTTAACTAGAATTTAATAAAAATTTTTAAAAAACTCATTTATTTCAATCTTAGTCTTGACCATGCATAAATTTTTTTCCAAAGATTTCCCTTCACAGATTTTCTATAACTTTCTTTTTCACTCTGTGGAGGAGGGGCAGAGAGAGAGAGAGAGGAAGAGAGAGAATCCCAAGCAGGCTCTGTACTGTAGCACAGAGCCCAATGTGGGACTCAGTCCCATGAACCATGAGATCATGACCTGAGCCAAAATCAAAAGCTGGACAGTCAACCAACTCAGCCACCCAGGTGCCCCAGAATAAAAGTTTTATATGTAATGCTGATAATTTTAAAGATGTGTCTATTTTGATGACAATGACAACCTTGAGTTAGCTTTAATACCAAATATTTTTCCAGATCATGTTAGCTTGCAAAATATCTGGGTTAGTTTTTATCTTTCTGGGTTTCAGAATGCCCAATTTTTACAAATGCTTGCTTTTAAATCAATTGAGTAGAGCTCCTTTCCTATGAGAGGTATTTGCAGGCTCAAGTCTTGCTCCAGTGGGACCCTCATGTCCAATTGCCCTGGAGAAAAACTCATTTAGGCATTTAATTTACAAAGGAGAGCTTGGCTCAAAAGAGGGATGGGCATTCTGGCATATACAGAAAGCTATGTTTTAGCATGAGGTCCCCAAATGACATTCCAAAGGCTGCAAAAATGAGTGATTAGTACTTTTCCAGATACCTGGTGACTGAGGTAGCCTGACAGGTTTTATGTGCTAGCTTGGTGTCTATTACCAAATATGTTGCATCTGTGTCCACTGAAAAATCAATTCACTCCCCACTGTCAATCTTATCTGGGGCTCCTATGGGAATTCTGAAGTGGTCAGTTTAAGCACTTAAACTTCATGCTAATTTGGGAGGTGCTCCAGTTTGAACTTCATAAGGAGGTGGCCCAACAGCTTGGGGTGCTTTTTGCTCCCGGATAGTGAGGGTAGGAGGACCAGGAGCCAATGACATTGAAGGCACTGAGGATGGTATGGAGCCAGCTGTGTGAGTAGCCCAGGTGGTGGTGGTGCAGGAACAGGAGGAGGTGATGGTGGAGGCAGAAGAGTGCTGCCTGCAGGGTCAGAAGCTGATTCAACGTATGGACCTAATGTTCCTTCTCCCATCTTTCCCTCCTGTAAAACAGGCTTTTTCTCTGGTTGCCTTTCAGCTCTCCGCACTATTTATTCAAACCATGTCCTAATGAACTTTGTTTGGGAACAGAAGCCGTGTTCCCCATTTTCTAGTCAACAATTCAGAAAGAACACAGAAGAAACAAAACTCTAATGAATTGAAGTCCAGAGTACCTCCGTTAGCATTTGTTCCTCCCCCAAAGTCAGAGATTGACCAACTGAACCAAATGGCTTCCTAGACAAACTAAGAGAGCCAAGCCCAAATGCCTTATTTGCAGTCAACTGAATGGGAGGCAGAAAGCTGAGTCACTAATATTTGTAGAGACATTAAAAGCCAACTTTCCAAATATCTTTTTGTCATGAAGTGAATCTAACATAGCCAGTTTTGTCCAAAGATGAACTAAAAGCTGCAGCAACAAACAAACCAAATGCAAATGAACAGTTCATAAACAAACTGGGTAAAAGTCCAAGTACTGCCTTCTCCAACAGGTACCACAGACAAACGCAAGCAAAGTGGCTTCCTCCTCACCCCAAGGAAAAGCCCAAACAGAGGGGAGTGGAAGAGGATTCCCGACAACACGCTGGAGCACCTTACCCTACTTTGGAGTCCATAGACTGGCAGAGTGTGTCGATTCCTTGTCCCAACAGCCTGGTGCTGGGGTGGCCAGTGCTATTCCAGGCAGTTAAAAGGCAAGCCCCAGAACACAGGTGGAAGCCCCTGCCAGGAACTTACCAGCAGAATTCCCGGGGGCGGGGTGAGAGTGCTGGCCAATAGCCTTTTCACCCAACCTCGTTCTGCCTCCCTTACAACAGGCCAATGTGAGGCGAGTTGTTGGGAGTAAAGAAAGCTACTTTATTCGGGAAGCCAGCAAACCAAGGACACAGAGGACTATTGTTCCAAAGAACCATCTTCCCTCCACATGGAATTGGAGTTTCTTTTACATTAGCAAAGGGAGAAAGGGGAGGGGGAGGCTAAAGTCAAAAGGTGACTGACATCTGTAGACATCTGAGGAAGGTTGTTTAGCTTCTTCATCCTTGGTCAGTAGGTCTTTGCATACAGGAATGTGGTCATGTGTCATTCCTGTAAATCTGAAACATAGCATGGTTGTTTCTGTACATACTTCCTTAGCTCCTCAGGTGGGTTAGGTTTCAGGTAAAGAGCAGTTTTTGCCAATCTTAGCTGTAACATGCCTATGTGCAGGACTAAGCAGAAGTTTCTAAGCTATGGGTCACAGGAGCAAGGACAAGAAAAGCAATATGGAGTCAGACATGCTAAGTTTCTTTCCCTGTTACAAAACTAGTAGGAATGGAATTCTGGGCCAAGTACTAGATATATATTTAACTTTTTAACGAACTGCCAAATGATTTTCCAAAATGTCTATTCCTCGGTTCTACCTGCAGTGTTTGAATTAACATTTGTTCCCTGTTCTCAGCAACACTTAATATTTTCAGTTGTTAACTTTAGCCATTCTCATGAATATTTAGTGTTATGCACTGGATTTTACTTTGTTTTTCTTAAAGATTATATTGAGTTTAATTCTTTCTTAATACATTTAAGTGCTTGCAGAATGTTTATTGTTCCTCTCTGCTAGACTGTAAAACCCATGACAGCAGGAATGATGTATTTTTTTGTTCTTCTTTATTTTGGAAACTTTATGCTCTTTATTCTTTTAAAGTGTTTTAATGACATTTTTCAAAAAATATAGAAAAATGATAAACTCTTGTGTATTCATCACCCGTGTATAAGAATCTTCAAACCAAGCCCCTTGTGTTTCATCTTTTAATACCTCCCATATCTCCATGCCTCACACATGCTGATTCATTTTAAAACATATCTGAGGCTGTATCTTTCTTAGAACAATGATCAGACATGGAAGGTGCTCAATATTTATTTGCATGACTAGATATTATTTTTTAGACATAACTTATTTTATCTCGTGGTCTTACCCCAACAACAGATCATTACTTCAAGTCAGCTAATTAATGGAGTTGAACTTTTTTTGTAAATTTAAACAGAAACATAAGCCTCTTTCAAAAACTGCATCTATTCTCTGACTATTGTCAGAGGGATGGTGGAAACTCGAAAATATTAACGTTTTCTTTAAGCTAATCAACATTCCTTGGTTACTTGCCAAGATTTTTTTGGTTGTGAAGCAGTGTCACTGGATAAATCAGCCATGAAAATGAGCTGCAGCTATGGTAGATTTCTAGCTTTCAGCAGCTGTTTGCTAAAGTCTGTATTAGGTTGAATACTGAATAGTTCATCATACCAATAATGGGGCTAGAATAGAATTGCTTGACTCTGGTTCAATGCTGCTTTAATACATACATCGTAAAACTGGCTGTCAGGATGGAATAAACAATCAGAATAGCCTGTAGCAGAAAAACATTCATAGGCTGATGATTGGGCAGAAGTAAAACAGATGCAAGTCAAATTTCTGGAGCCCAGTGTTTTCTAAG
Organism: Cryptoprocta ferox; assembly: GCA_028646485.1. Taxonomy (NCBI): domain Eukaryota; kingdom Metazoa; phylum Chordata; class Mammalia; order Carnivora; family Eupleridae; genus Cryptoprocta; species Cryptoprocta ferox. The sequence continues at coordinate 85,610,178 of CM053578.1, forward strand.
GCATAATTCACAATGTAAAAATCTTCCAGAAAACCTGGTTAAGAGATAAATAGGACTGCCTGAGAGGTAAGACAGGTAAATACATTTTCCATAATCCTCATTGGGTCCTACAATTAATCCTGAACTAAAATGCTTCCAAGTCCTATACCAAGTTTTGACAAAATAGATGCCTAAAAGAAAGAATGGACTTTCAAAACCATGAATTATATGTGATAGCCACAGCTTTGTTTTCCCAGAGAATAGCAATTGGATGACTCAAAAAGCTTAATTAAGAGGTGATATTGCTTCGTGACTTTCAGTTTGTTTCTGTTTTTTCCTCTCTGGTGACTCCGCCAAGGTAAGGTGTGTGCCTTAGTTGAAACAATCCTTTTCCACAGCTGGCTTTTCATGCCATGGGCTGTGGAATATGTGACACAAAAAATCACATTTTTAAAGCAGCAGTTAACAATTTCTGTTAATCCTTATGTTGTGGTTAGATGCCAATAGCTCCATGAAGGCTACAGTTGAAAATAGCAATTATTTTAAAGTATGTCTCTTTTGTACACCACTAGTAAATTGGATTATGTTTTCTGAGCCTCCCAGGGGCATTAGCCAAAGCATATCTAAAGCTTTTCCAGTATTATAAATCATCTTTATAGGCTCACAGATATTTTATAATAAAGGTTGGGATTTCCCTAATCTTTTTAATGTGAAATTCATGTTTCCTTCTCTCCATTAATCCTTATCCCATTTCTGTGACTCCACTCACACATTAAATTTATCTAGGCTATCAGCCAGAGTAGAGTGCTTGTTTACTTTCTTCTTAAAGCCAGTCTTCTCATCCCAATTACCCACGGTAGATTAGAACTCTATTCTGACCTTGCTGCAAGAAATCAGGTAACTCCGCCATTCTGAATTATGAGTAGGTGATAGGCTTATAAGTTACCCACTTGTTTTGTTGGTATTAAAGGAGGCAGCTTTTCTTTTCAGAAGCATGTTAAAGGTTGTGAGAAAAATAAGAGAAGACTTCCTTTTGTGTACTTGAAAGAATGAAGCTATAACATTATGGCATATTTTAGAAAGAGCTTACTTCCCATTGGTCATTTTTAGTTTGCATTGTTGAATGTGTGTCTACACAATTACACAATATCTTAATTTTAAAAAATAAATTCCCAGTTGTCAGTGTATTTTAATTCTGAGTTTTATTTGCTTTTGTAGAGACTCTCCTCTAATACCATCCCCAAGTAAAAAACAAAATGCAATTCAAACTAATAAATAAAAGCCACTCTACAAAGAGCTCCAGACAAATTATCAATATCATATTTAAGGGGGAGAGTGCCATTAGAATCTGAATCTATTTAAGTGCTTTAGCACAAAATCAGAAAAGGACTTATTGGAGAGGTTTGCTTCAGCTTCAGTAAGAGGATATAGTAGTCACGTCTCAAATCAATGTAATTCAGAATTTTAGATAAATATTATTTCATATAGATATGGTTCTGCATTGCATAAAATTAATAAAATTTCCTATCAGTTAATGTGGTGATTTTTATTGTATTCTTTTGGATTCAAGTAATAGAATATCCACCTTAAATGGCTTGCAAAAGTTATACAATTATCTCATCAGAAAAGACCAAAGGCTGGGTACTTTCAAGATTGGTTCAATAGCTTAGTGATATTATGAAGGATTCAGGTCTTTCTGTATTTTGTTTCTCCATCCTCCAAGTTTCGTTTGGAATTTAGGTTTACTTAAACCTCTTCGATGTAGGACTGTAGCTATAGTTTAGGTATCACATGTTTAGATGACACCATCTGCCGTAAAAAAAAAAAAATCCACTTTTCTTCCACATATCTTTTGGTAAGAGAAGGGAAAACCTTTTACAGAAGTTTCTGAGCAGACTTTTCTTTGGGTCCATTCTGCTAGGATGGGTCTCATGCCCATGACCTAGCTGCAAGGAAATTTAAGAAACCTACGTGTCATATGTTGAGACTCTGTAGTTGAATGTCATCTGGGCCAATAAGAAAGAAGTGGGAAGAGGGAAGAATCTGCCAGTTGGGAAGACAAGAGTTGTCTACCAATAGTTTAAATCACATTTTATCCCTGTTTTTGTCAAATAAATTGACTAAGAATTGTTTGTTTTTGATAAGGAATTTGTATCAACACATTACAGATATTTTTGGAGAGATTCACAGATTAATTCTAATTAAACTTCTTGAATTTCTTTCAAGTAAATAAAAAATTTTTTAATGTTTATTTATTTTTGAGAGAGAAACACAGCACAAGCAGGGGAGGGGCAGAGAGAGAGGGAGACATAGAATCTGAAGCAGGCTCCCAGCTCCGAGCTCCGAGCTGTCAGCACAGAGCCCAATGCGGGGCTGGAATTTATGAACTGTAAGATCATGACCTGAGTAGAAGTCAGATGCTTAACCAACTGAGCCACCCAGGCACCCCTCTTCCAAGTAAATTTTAAAAATCGCTTTTAAACATACTCATAAAAAGAAAATTAACCTTATTGTGATATTTCTGTTCCAAGTAATAAAAAACAATAGGATGTGATGAATTGAGAAACCAAATCACACTCTCAACGGAATGTGGCAAAGACCAACTTGACTAGTAAAATAATTAGGAAACAAGGTCCTAAACATGGACAAAGGCAAAATGAAAACCAATCAGATTAAATAGACATCAATGCTATAATTATATTCCACAGCTGATGTAAAACTGAAAACACCAGGGCACCTGTTTTGTTCAAACTGAAGCTGGATTTTATAGACACAGTTTGAAAGGCAGAGGGCAACATTCAATCAGCTCTCTTCATTTGGCTTGATTCACCAGGGAGACATCTAGATTTTCCAGGGGTGAGACAATTCCATTCAGGAAAAAAAGAGACAACTAAAAAGAATCAAACAATAAAAACAAAGTGAAAAAACAAAGATGTTACCTTATTCTGAATGTTTCAGAATAGAAATACTTTGAAAGGATATTTCTCTTGTCATAGTTTTCTAGTTTAATCTAAAATGAATACAGTTCCTCTCCACAAAACAAACAAGCTTTAATGCAAAATATTGCTGAACAACATTGTGTAAGCAGGGATTTATAAATCCTCACAGTAGCTTCCTTTATTGTCTCCTTCTTTTGTCAGAAAAGAAAACCCCTCTGAGAGTCGCAAAGGGGACTTAAGATGCCTTGTTTAGTAAGTCTCCAACTAAAGGGACAGAGCCTAAGGCCCACTATATTTCAACCAAAGACAAAGACCTTCCAAGTTTCACGCACCAAAACAAATGCAATTCTGGCTGCATTTAATTGAGGATTAATAGAGAATACAGACATTACAACACATTATTAAGGAGCTCTGGCACCCCTGAAAGATAAGGTTCTTTTCTGACAAAAACAAACACAGTACATTGCAATTTCCTTAAACACACACACACACACACACACACACACACAAATCCTCATCCTAATGAAAATAGAGAAATACCATTTTATTAATCTATTAATTTTTCAAGAATAAAGGCTTTTTATATTCTTCATTATCCTAAAAGTCAAAATCTCCATTTCAATAGAATGTTTTTAAGGGGAGGTGGAGGAAAGTTCTAATGAATATTTATGTCTAATTGTATCTGGATTTGCTTAGTGACAGGATACAGAAACTTTTTATATGCTTTTAAAAAATGTGTATGGAACCTGACCTGAGAAATAAGGTTGGCATCACATTCAAATCGCTGGAGCTGGAGGTACTACAACCATTTCAAAGGTCTTAAAACAATCATTATTTTTCATGGTAACAAATGGCTTTCCCTCCAAGACACAATACAGCAAAACCAGTAGTCATTTCACTGAAGCCTGAGCAAAGACATTAAGTTTAAGCCCATGGAGTATTTCAACCAGCAGCAACCATTAAGAAGCCAGCATCTGATTATTTCTCCTGTCAGTCCATTAAGTCAGTAAATATTTATTGAACACCTAGTATGCACTCTGATGGATTCTGGGGACAGGGCAGAGAACAAATCACAGGTCTGCCTTCAATTTCCAGTTTTCTTTCTTTTTTTATATATTTTTCTTTAGGGTCTAAGAAAGAATTCTGAAGCCTGTTTTGAGATCCTCCATTAATGGTGATGGACCCAGAGAAAGACAGATACAATGTAGATGATACTCATACTCCTCAGGTTCCAGTGAAGCATATCTTTATACAGAGAATTTTTCTCAACCCTCCTTCCTCCAAACAACACATATCTTTGGACTGGACTTTTATGAACTCCACGATTATGTTAAAAAAATTCTTTCCATTTATTTAATTTAAACTAGAGGAGAGACAATGACTGCAAAATTAATACAGTTGGAAATATACCTACAGTGGTCTGTAATAAAATCTCCAACTAGAAAAGTAATATAGTTTTATATTAATAAAATATAATAATCAAATTTCTGAATCATCTTAAATAGCATGCCCATTGTTTTTTACATGCACACAGCCAAACGAGCAGACACCAACAGACCCGAAACTCTGAATTTTTGTTTCTTAGAATGTATCTCCTTATCTCAGGGCCTTAAGACCATGGAATGGGGGGTGCCTGGGTGGCTCAGTCGGTTAAGCGTCTGACTTCAGCTCAGGTTATGATCTCACGGTTCGTGGGTTCGAGCCCTGCATTGGACTCTGTGCTGAAAGCTAGCTCAGAGCCTGGAGCCTGTCTTCAGATTCTGTGTCTCCCTCTCTCTCTGACTTTCCCCTGCTCATGCTATCTCTCTGTCTCAAAAATAAATAAAAACATTAAAAAATTTTTAAAAAGAAAGATAATGGCATGGGTATTGAGAAATATTTATCTACTCTATAAGAAGCAGCATTGCAGGCATGATGATAAATTTACTCACTTATCCAACAAATATTTATTGGGTGTCTGCACTATAACAGTCAGTGTTCCGGGCACTTGGGGATACTGTGATCTCTTCTAGGTTGGAACGTCAAATCTAGAGTGTAGGTAGAGTCAGAGATAAGAAAGTAGGCAAGTGGGCAAGTAAGATTACAGCTGATACATGAGTTTGATCTGCGCAATTCCACTTACATGAGAATTTTTTCATAAATATAGGACAGTACTGTAAATGTGTTTTCACTTCCTAATGATTTTCTTTTTTTAAAAAGTTTGTTTACTTATTTATTTAGAGAGAGCAGGGGAAGGGCAGGGAGAGAGGGAGAGAGAGAGAGGATCCCAAGCAGGCTCTGCACTGTCAGTGCGGAGCCTGATGCAAGGCTCGAGCTCAAGAATCCCAAGATCATGACCTGAACTGAAATCAAGAGTCAGATGCTTAACTGACTGAGCTACCCAGGTGTGCTTCTTCCTTAAAATTTTCTTAATAACATTTTATTTACTCTAGCTTACTGTATTATAAGGATATCGTATATAATATGTGTAACAAACAAAATATGTGTTAATTAGTGGTTTATATTGTCAGTAAGGCTTCAGGTCAAGAGTTGGTTATTAGTAGTTAAGTTTATGGAAAGTCAAAAGGTACACACAGATTTGACTGCATGGGGTCAGTGCCCCTAATCCTCTCATTGTTCAAGGGCCAACTGTATTTCAGAAAATGGGAAGTATAATCAAATAAATAAAAGAGAAAAAGGGGTAGAGAGTCACTGGGTTTAGTTCTTCAGTTTGAATGGTCAGAAAAGTCTCCTGGAAGGTATAGAACACTAGCTTCAGGGTTAGGAGAGACTCCAAGGTGGAGGCAACTGTGACAAACTGGACGGGTGCATAGGTCACCTGAGACAAGCAATGACATTAAACTTCTGTAGACTACTTCTACTTGGCGATAGGGGATGGGGCAGGTGGTAGAAACCATGGAGTGAGATGTGGCTGTTAGAGAGAAATTTAGATTTCAAAAGGAAATTTCTTTTTTAAATATTGGCAAATAATTAAAACAAAATATTTTGCCAGCCAACACTATAACTTTGGGAACCAAATATGTGTGTTTGGGTTGTGGGGGGGGGGGGGGCTGGATCAGGATACATGGTGGCCGGTGCTCTGAATTTCTGCTCCAGATTTTCTTCTGATCTAGCTCATCTAGAGCTAATCTAATAAAATAATCTGGCCTGAAAGGTTAATGGAAGATGGTGACTTAATGTGTATATCTTCCAGAGATGACATTTACAATTTGATGGGACTTTCCATGAAATGTTAATGAAGGAGAGACTGTTCAGCCAAAGGGATCTGGCTCATCCTCTCGAGTCACTGCTATAGGTCTCCACCCAGTCTCCCCCTATTTGTGGACACAAAACCAATGAGAACTAAACTGATGGTAATTAGCATAATTATTAAGATCATTGAGAGATTTTATTATGGACCACTGCTGGTATATTTCCAACCGTATTAATTTCCCAGTCATCTCCTCTCCCCTGGTAAATTAAAATAAATGGGAGGAAAGAAAGTGAAAATTGGACACATAGGTTCTTTCATTTAATAAGGGAATAGTGTGTAGGTATTGTCAGTAATGCTTTATAAAATTAAAACATGTGGTTTATAGTAAGAAGTGAACGCTATTTTGCCATAGCATTTTAAGTTTTGCTCATTTTTAGGTTTACTTGGAATTATTTTCCATTGCCTCTTTATCTAACTCCTTCATCACATCTCAGCATAAATGTCAGACCTTGGCTATGATTCTTGGACAAATCATGCCACATCGTGTTAATGACTCACCATTTCTAAGTAGAGCCCTTTTCTTCCCACTTCGAGGCACAGAAAGTATTATAAGAAATTCTTTATTAGTTTTTCTTTTTATTTCATCTTTTTAGAGTAGTTTTAGGTTTACCACAAAATTGAGAGGAACGAGCGAGATTTCTCATATACTTCCTACCTTGACACATGTATAGCCTCCCTTGTTATCACCATCATCATTGGAGTGGTATACTTTTTACCCAGGATGAACCTACATTGACAAATCATAATCACCCAAAGTCCATACTTTACCTTAGGGTTCACAGTTGATGGTGGACATTCCATGGGCTTAGACAAAGCATAATGACATGTATCCACTATTATAATATCCTACAGAATATTTTCCCTGCCCTAAAAATCCTCTGTGCTCTGTCTATACATCTCTTTCCACCCCCCCCTTCCCTGACCACTAAGAACCGTTGATCTTTTTATTATCTCCATTCTTTTGCCTTTTCCAGAAGGTCAGAGAGCTGGAATCATACAGTATATAACCCTTTCAAATTGGTTTCTTTCACCTAGTAATATGCACTTAAGTTTCCTTTGGGTCTTTTCATGACTTGATAGCTCATTTCTTTTTAGTGCTGACTAATATTCCATTATCTGGATGTACCATAGTTTATTTATCCCTTCACCTATTGAAAGACATCTTGATTGCTTGCAGATTTTGGCAATTATGAATAAAGTTGTTATAAACATTCATGAGTAAGTTTTTGCATGCACTAAAATTTTCAGCTCCTTTGGGTAAATGCCAAGGAGTATAATTGCTGGATCTTATGATAAGAGTATGTTTAATTTTCTATCTGTTAGTTCTGTAAAGAAAAGAATATCACAGTCTCCCATCTGTTTATATAATTAAGTGCAGGTTTTCTTCCATAAGGTCTGTTTTATAGTCAGATGATGATTTCTGAGAAACTTGACCAAGTTTTATTTTCTTTTAATTCTGAAACATTTCAGACTGCAAAAATTGATGAAAAGTAGATTCTAAAATAGGGGTGCCTGACGGCTCAGTCGGTTAAGCATCTGACTCTTGATTTCAGCTCAGGTCATGATCTTGTGGTTCATGAGATCGAGCCCCATGTCAGGCTCTGCACTAACATTTTGGAGCCTGCTTGGGATTCTTTCTCTCCCTCTGTCTCTGCCCCTCTCCCCACTTGTGCTCTCTCTCTCAAAATAAATAAACTAAAAAATATATGTATATTAAATAATAGGATCTTTCTTTGAAAAGAATTATTAAAGTAATTGAATAAAAACTATCTAGAATGAGCTCTTTTGGAAAACAAATTATTTACATTGAAAATATGTTTTAAAATTAAAATAATTACCCAATTTAGATTTTATACCTTAGAAGAAGAAGGAGAAGAAAATGAAATGAAACAATAAAATAAGCTATTTTTAAGGAAATCTTTCCTTACTTTTCACCAGGGAGGATGGTATCATGAAGAGCAGTGAGATCTTCCATCATACTAATGACAGCAACAGCACAGAGGCCAAAGATAAGGACAAAAATCTGCCATGTGTTTAGAAAACTAACATTAGAACCAACTCATTTTGAATTAAAAACTAGATCTACTAGGAGATAAATCACACCTAACTAAAAGAACTTGACTGTTTTCAGTGTTGTTGTTGTCCCCCGCACCCCCATTCATTGTTTGGTATTTTTCTGTATTTTCATGATCATTCTTATGATCAGGGGAGGAGCATGCTGTCTTAGTTAGCACATCTACACCCTGCATGCAACCACTTAGAAATTACCCGCGGTATATTTCTTTTTTTCTTTTGAAAGTCTTAGTGAATGTTATGTACTTTGAAGAGGTTAAAACCCATATTATCGATCCAGAGGGAAAGTTTCCTCTGCATAGACCTGCCTTTCCAAGAAAACGAAGAAAACTGTTTTGTTCTTAAATAATTCCCTTTGACCTCTCTGTTATTCATCTATTGGGGAGGATATAATAGGCTACAAGCTGTTCTTTTTACAAAATGAGATTGTTTTGAAGTTCGTGGTTCAAAAAGGGATTTTGTACAGGCTCTTTTGAGAAGCTGGAATCTGGATGGGGAGCTATGAGTGTAGACCTGTCAGGAGGTTTGGATCTTGTCCATGGAAGCAGTTATTTGAGGACCTATTCTCTTTCCAATTTGGCTGCTGCTGATGTGGTTTGATTGTTGTTAAGTCACTTAAAGAAAGTAAGCAAATAGCGAGTGAATCATCTTATCCTACTTCTCTCTCAGTTTCTATAAGCTCTCAGAATGCTCCCCCCACAAATCCCCATATTCCAACTATGTATCATTCCATCACCAAAGAACGACTTATTCTGTCTCCAGAGTACATCCTTCAGCATAAAATAAGATCTATTCTATAACCACAACTGTCATGGTCCATTCAATGATTAAAACACCCCATGAAAGGAAATTCTATTTTCTTCTTTATCCATATATTTTGGTGTTAAAACGCTTTTTTCTAGCAGCAAATTTTTATTTATTAACCTCAAGTCTTCTGCCTACTCACTATCAAAGGAAATAAACAATGATGTAATGAGCACAAAACCAATAGTCATCAGCTATTAGGAAGTATATAATTTTGAAAAGTATTTTGTTTATTCAAAATTAGGATGCATTTCATTTATGGTACTTAATAGAAATAATATTTAAATTATATGATATTTTATTGCCCCCTACATAATGTTACCATTTTTAACTGCTTGATATAATTTACTTAATATGTTATCTAGTCCTCCCAATAAATGATTGATCATTTAATAACACTTCTAAGCATGGAAAGGAACATTATGAGCAACTAAGCTTGGTCTACTGATGTAAACCAGGATTGCCTTCTGCAAACCAGAAGACATGTTCTCCCTACTCTAAGCATGTTCTCAAGCTAAAGAAAAGTTACGGCTCCTCAGCCAAGCAGGCAACTTTCGCTCATTCACATTTAGAGTTCATATTTTGCAAGCAAATGAAACGATCAGTTCCCCTTTCCTGCAAATAGGGAAACCTTTACTCAAATTTTCAGCATTAATAACTTCGGCGATGTGCATGTAATATATACCACTCCTCCACCAAAACTGGAGGATAATGTAGCAAGAATTTCTAATTCCAGTCTCTCAGCCACTCTTTCCACTATCTGAAAATATATCATTTACACATTTGTTTTCTGTCCCACATTCTTCCCCAACCACCATGTAAGCTCTGTAGGGGTAAATACTTTGTCTTGTTTATTCCTGTATCTCCACTGCCCAGAGCATAGTAGTGCTCAACAAATATTTGTTAAATGAATGAGTGAATGAATGGATGAATGAAGGTTCATGTGCAATAAGCATTATTTGGTTAAAAGCTAAACCAAAGATTGATAGGAAGAGGATATACTTGGTGGGGAAGTTTTGTAGGACCTTTTAGGGCAGGTACTGAATGGAATGGACATAGCCAGGGGGAATCCTTATGTCTACAATGTGGGAGTGGCAGGCATCATGCTCCACCAAAACCCCCTGCAACTCTAGCCAGCTGCTGCCAGGCAAAGATAGAGGGTCCAGTGAGGTCAGCTTTTACAATTTTTCAAGACTAGAAATTTGAATTTTAAGCCCATACCTATAACATGATATGTTGGGTCTTTCTTCTCTTCCATAACATTGTTAAGTAAAACATGTCTTTGCACAGGATCTGATTGTGACCTCTGGTTTAATTCTAACTCTACCAATTGGAAATTAATTAATTAACTTTTCTTTTCTGATATAAATAATACTGAGAGTATTCATCTTCTCCCTCATTCTCAATTTCAGAACTGTGTTTGTTAACATCAGTATTGCTGCAGCTATCAATTTCAGAAAGTGGGAGATTTCAGAAAATGGAAATATGCACATGCCTAGCATATTTAACTTTGAGAGTAGACTTTATTTTTAACATCTCCCTTCTCTACTTGACAAAATTATTTTTAATAATTATCATGAAATAAAACTAATAGTCACCAGAAAAGTAATCAAAACAGTGACAATTTCTTTTATTCAATTTCATATCTAGTCATGCCATTAAAAAATACTAATCAATTTAGAGAATAAAATAAATTTCATGTTCAACAAAGGAAAAATGTAATCAAATCATACTTTTTAACTGATCTTTTTTTTAATGTTTATTTTTGAGAGAGAAGCATGAGCAAGGGAGGCATAGGGAGAGAGGGTACAGAGGATCTGAAGCAGGTTCTGTGCTGATAGCACAAAAGCCGATGTGGGACTCGAACTCACTAACTGTGAGATCATGACCTTAGCCGAGGTCAGACACTTAATGGAATGAGCCACCCAGGCAGGCACCCCATACTTTTTAATGATCTTAATTTTTTGTCATAAAAAGGGAAAAATAGCATATCTACACAGGGATCTGTTGCTAAATGAATAATAATAGTTTTCATGTTCAAGCCTTTCCTTCTACAAATTTGTCAATGGCTTCAGTAAAATAGATTTTTGTGTATTAAGTTCATTAACAAGTACAGCCTGATTGTTTAATCTGCCTTGCTCATCGTTGGTCCAAGAATACTTTTTTATTAATTTTAATTTTGATTATTACTCTCAAAGCAACAATTATACGAAAAGAGTAAGACTTAAGAATAAAGAAAAGCTTGGCAAAAATTTATAAAAATCTCATGTCACAATAAATTCCAGTGATCCCAATATTCACTGCATCTTTCTTTCTTTGGAATTGAATCTAGCAGCTTTCAAATGCCTGTGCAGTCAAAATTTTTTGAACGTAAATAAAACTCACAGTGGCTACATAAAAAAGCAGAATTCAAGTAACAATTCCTATTTCATCAGTTTTACAATCATAGTACTATCGTTGCTTATTTAAAACCTGTTTAAATGCAGGAATACATAGTTCCAGAGACCTTGGGGACAGAAATTACACTCACACAAACTGGAAGGATTCTGAATTGTCCTGAACTTATAACCAAGACTTCTCCAAATTTTCCTCCATATAGAATATAATGGTTATCATAGGATAAATATATTTTTGAACTTCTAATTTGAAGTTTATGTATATTTATTATTAAAATCAGTAACCACATCAATTTTTAGAATTTATATTGACAAAAGATGTTTTCAGGTAGGAGTATTTTATCACTGAACTTGTTTGGAATTTCTCTAGCTAAGTGAAAATAAAAACACAATGTCTTATAACTGGTGCTATTACTCTTTTTAAATTCTCTACAGACATCGTACCCCAAGTTTGTCTGCACTGACATGGACGGATCCCACTGCCTCCCTTGAAAGGTTATATGAGAAAAGAAGTAAATAGAGGGAGGAAAAAGATGAAGAAAAGTATAATATACTCGTGTGACTTTTCTCCACTTTCATGGGAGATATTTGCAAATTGTCTTATTTTTACCTTCTGCATCTGATTTTCTACATATGCTAAGTAATTCATTGTTTTTATTTGAAAAAGAGGATTCATTGAGGATGCTTAAGTAACTGAGCTATGGGACTCCTCATCTCATGAGAAGTAACTTTTGTCCCCTTTGCTCACCAGCGGCTGAATTCAGGGGCACTACCGCTCGCTATTGGACCCAAACTGTGGCTCTTATTTCAGCTATTTTTGGTCCATGGGCCTGTTTATCTTATTTTTGAGTTCAGTCATGGTTTTGTGTTATTTGTTACATTTTATCTACCATTATTCTACTTTTACAGTATAGTACAGGTGGGTCCTGCAGGGCTTGGACTCACAGCCAGTTTCTCTATTTTCTACTGGTATGTACATATGCATCCTCATTTGTAAGTTTATTTAAAATTCTGAAAAGCTCAGAAGGGAAACATAGTGGTGGTTCTCTCTGGGGAGATAAGGAAGGAGTCTAAATTGGGAGTGGTGTCAAAAAATCACTTTAATCTTGTCTAATATTTTAAGTTTCAAGGGAGACTGTACAAATATATTTATTAAGTGATTTAAAATTCACATGAGCATTTAGTGAAATAAAATAATAAAAATGAGGAATAAGGGGAAGTATTTTATAAATACCTACTGCCTTATTTTTTTAAGGTTTTAACTTAGAAGCATAACTTTACCTCTAATAAATCTTAATCTGTGTGTTGTTTCTTCAATGGAATTTTAAAAATTATTAAAAATATACATTATATTGCTGCATTTCTTGATTTTATTAAAAGATGTTTAAATTAAAAAAATTGAAAAAGCATTCACAATGTATAATTCGCTATAGTATTTTAATGAATCCCTGACTTTTGCAGTCTAAAATCTACAGAGATAGAAGTATACTTTTGTTGCCATTTTTCTGAAAGTAATCAATTTACTAAGAAAACTCAATTTTCTGTGGTAGTTCTTACTCACTGATACATGACATAATGCCTTAATGCCTTAATTGGATTGTTAGGTAAGATTTAAATGATTCACATATGATGCTGAGACAAAGCTTTGTCTTTAAGAACAGCTCAACATGATTCATATCCTGTGCTATATTTTAAGAAAATGAGAAAGAATAGAGCAATGACTCTAAAAGCAGATGGGACAAATACTTTAGAAGCTGTTTTGGTACCTATAAGGGTTGTAGAACCACCTGGCTAAAAAAGCAAAAGAATACTCATCATGGGAATCTTACATAGCATAGTTGTTGGGAAGAGCTTTTTTGAGGGGAAATAATGACCCCAAAGAAGTTCAGCTGTGTCTTTCTCATGCATGTGGCAGTTGGTACATACCCAGGTTTTAAAAAGCTGCATTAGTTTTTAAATGTAAGTTTAAGAGAAAAAAAGGCCAGGGAGTAAATTAATTTTCATGTCATTTTAAACCATTATTTGATATCTCAAAAGGCTCTTTCTTCCAATTCTAATTTTAGTGACATGATTATAATACAAGTTTTCAAGGGACATTAGTACCTGGGATTTATATTGAGGCAGTACAATTTATAATTTTATCTATGGAACCAAAGATTAATATAAACTATTTTTAAGATTTATTTTATTTTAATTTTTAGAGAGAGAGAGTACAAGTCAGGGAGAGAGGCAGAGGGAGAAGGAGAGCAAGAATCCCAAGCAGGCCCCAGTGCAGAGCCTGACATGGGGCTCGATCCCACCAACCGTGAGCTCATGATTTGAGCAGAAGTCAAGAACCTGACACTTAACCACCTGACCCACCCAGGTGCCCTGGAGACTAATATAAATTTGATAAGAGTCTAAGAAGTTATATATTGTTTTTGAGCTTTTTCAGTGAGATATTAATTACCTATAGAAGGTAGAACCAGTGATCTTAACCTTGGATGTACATTAGAAACACTTAGAGACCTTTTAAGACTCCCAGTGGCCACACCACACCCTGACCAGTTGTATCAGATTTTTCCAGGGAAGGGTAGAACTCCAGGATCAGTGTAATTTCCCCATATAATTTTGATGGGCAGCTCAAATTGAGAATCACTGAGGTAGAAGAAATTACCATAATAAAGTACGTCAAAAATCATTTTATTATTTTAAAATAATATATTGCGAAGCTCACTCTTAGATTTTGTTGAGATGAAAGTTGAAAAAGGATTTTTAGGATATATTACATTTATTCCTTCATTTATCTATCCATCCATCCATTTATTCAACAGGCATTTATTGTGTTCCAATATGTGCCAAATTGAGCTGAGTTTATAATCTTAAATTAGCAAATCACCTTTTTGAAAAAAAAAAGTTACACTTCTGACTCTTGTGAGAATTTAACCTGGAAGATAAAGTAAAGGGATCGTTTTGTAACAACTGCAGTTCAGACTAAGATGGAAATGATTTTGTCAACTAGAGGTCTTCTGTTGTGACTCTTTTGCTTGAAAAGATATGTTAAGGGGAATGGGCTTAATGAATTCAGTTAAGGGAATTTCTGGAATCATCAAATTGCATAGAGGTCATTGAAGACTGTTAGGTGTAAAGGGTCATCATGTCATCCATAGAAAATTTTGCTCTTAATGATTTTTCTTTTAAAAGACCTACTATAAACAAAAATGTCTTTAAATTTGCATTAATTACTGGTCTTGATAGGTAAAACCCAGCCATGGAACCAATATGTTAATGAGTAATAATTTATGCGGAACTTACCATAGGGTCTCTTCTAAGCACTTTTGACACTGTACAATCCTCATAACAATCCTGTGGGGTAGATTCTAGCATTGTCTCCATTTTTAAAACAAGGCAACTGAGTCGCAGAAGGGCTAACTAAACTACCCAAGGTCACCCAGCTAGGGCAAGTGGAAGTGAACTGGGTGATGAAATTCAAAATCAGGAGTTGAACCAAGAAATTGGTTCCAAGGCCAAACTCTAACCTCAAAGTGTGAGGACCAGCACCAGTGGCATCCCTGTGATGCAGAATCCTTAGCCTAGTACCTGACCTACTCGTCAACATCTGCATTTTAATAAGACTCCTGGGTGATTCATATGTACACTTAAGTTTGAGAAGTCATTCTCTAAATCCTTGTTTTATGCTGCTTCTCAGACCCGATGTGGTCAACTTTATGAGTTGCTTATAAAAGTATGCACATGTACATGTTGTTGGTATTGGCTGGCACACCAAGCACTTCAGGAAAGAACACAGACATAAGGTACATTAGATTGTTTTCTAAAACAATGATTCTCCAATTTCCCTGTAGATAAAAATCATTTGGATGCTTGTTAATAATACAAATTATTCTTCAATCACTGATTTATTGAATCAGAATCTCCAGGGGAAGTCCTGAAAAATCTGTTTTATTATTATTTTTTAATCAAAGGGCCCTAAGTGATTCTAATTATGAGGGAAGTTTGGGCACATTGCTCTGAGTTAAGCTCTACAATCAATAAATAATGAAGACACAAAATCACTACATTTGAAAAACTATATCTAAAAATGCTGTATTACCATGTCTGAAGAAATAAGTGGCCGTCAAAAGGAAGCTGGTTGGCCATTGAAGCATTGAAAAGAACTTCTCAGAGACAAAAGATGGCAGGGCTCAAGGCTCACTCAGCTCTGATGAGGGAAGAAAATTCCCAGAATGAAGGATGAGGCTTTTGAAGGTATATCACACTACGGAGATGAGTGCTTCAGGCTCAAGCTGCCTGATGACATTAAGTGTTGGAATCATATAATTAACTCAACTTGCCCTGAGTCTATTCTCAGCAAGCAGCCTTCTGATTAAAGCTTGACTTCCTATGCAGTGTGCTTGAGGGGAAAGAAAATGCATTGGCTGGGGGATAGGAATGTTCAGTTAAAGTTCTCATCATAAATCAATATTCTGGCACTCATATTTTATCCATCAGTGTTCTGGACTTTCATGTAAGTCCACCCATGGGATATATGTCCCCTTTATGCTGTTAAGGTATGATTCAGAGCCTGCAGAGCTGAGGTGTGTTGAAAAATAACACAGGCCACTCTGTGTGGGAAAGATCTGGCTGGATAGACCTGCTGTAGCCCTTTTCTTTGGAGCTTTTTCTCATCTGTCTTTCTGATTATTATGCCTTACCTCTGTTGCCCAAGGCATTTATCTGCTGGGGGGTGGGAGGATTATAGGGAAGGAAATTAGGAGATTAGAAAAGTTCTGGGGAAAAAATGTGGAGGAAAAGACTAAGGTACTCTTCAGTTGATAACAAACATGATAGGAATTTGCAGCAGGACAGTAACTCTGAAGGACAGGGCATTATTTTAAGAATGGATTTACTATATTTCTTGGGGTGCCTGGGTGGCTCAATCAGTTAAGTGTTCAACTCTTGATTTCAGCTCAGGTCATGATCTCAAATTTTGTGAGATCAAGCCCTGAGTCAGGCTCTGTGCTGACAGCATGAAGCCTGCTTAGCACACTCTCTCTCCCTCTCTTTCTGCCCCTCCTCTGCTCACATCTTTCTCTCTCAAAATAAAAAACTTAAAAAAAAAGAATGGGCTTACTATATTTCTTTGATTTTCTTCCCTATGACCCATTTAGATTAATAATCTGGCCTGGAAAACTAAAGAATTAGTTCAAGATTTCAGGGTTTCTTATAATGTGAAGAAAATACATCTTTTGTCTTAAAATTTACTGTTCATTGTAGAAGGGGAATTAGATGTAGGGAAAGCTTGCCTACTTTCTGTTTTGGGGGGTTAAGCACAGGAGAAGGGAGACAGACAAGGTAAGAGACGAGTGAACATAATGGTAATTTTCTACTTTCTGGACTTTGACACAGGAGCATGTGTGTCACTGTGTGTTAAATATGCATTAAATGAACTTAATGTGAAGGTGAGCTGCTGTATGTCACTCTGAACAGGCCACATCAAAGTAAACTGGCCCAATGCAGGCTGGCACAATAAAGAAGGGTCTCAGTGTAGCTACCTTCAGTTGAGTGTGGCATGGTCCCTGACTTAAAAGCAGTGTTCCGGGACACCTGGCTGGCTCATTCAGTGGAGCATGTGATTCCTGATCTCAGGGTTGTGAGTTCGAGCCCCATGTTGGGTGTAAAGATTATTTTAAAAAGTAAAATATAAACAAACAAATAAACAAACAAGCAAGCAAGCAGTGTTCCTATCATGGTGTCCACCCTGGCAGGACTAGGTGACCTCTGAGCTAAGGGTGAACTGCTATGCCCATAGGAGAAATGGACATTGTAACAAACACTCCAGGGTGAAGAGTCAGCCAGGAATCACTACAAGACTCTGACCAAGCCCAGAAAGACAGATTAAAAGTTATGTCAGGCTGGGCTTTAGTCATCAATCCTCTTAGGGAGAATAGTACCAAGAAATAGTACCAAGAAACCCACCCCCAGAGACTTTTGGAGGCAGAAGGCACTACCACGGGCAAACTTGACCCTTTCCTGCCCCAATAAGAATATGTAAGACCCCTCTACTGATATAACTGGTAATTTCCCTTCAGCTACCACCTATTTCTCTGTTCCTCTTTCCATTACTCTCTTGAAAAATGTAACTATATACTTCATCTCCACTTTCCGTCCTATTTTTTATTGCATTCATTCCGGAGGCTTTCTTACCTATCATTCCACAGAAACTTCTCTTGTCAAGGTCACCCATGTATATGTCAAACCAAATGGCCAATTTTCAGTTTTTATTTTAATCTACTTAGCAGCTGCCTAGACAAGGTCAGTCACTCCTTACTTTTAAGAAACACTTTCTTAACTTGCATGTACAAATTATTTCTGGATGATCCTTCTCTCCCTCAAAAATAGTGTAATGCCCCAGGAGGCTCCTGTAGATTTTTTTTCTGCTGTAGGCACACTCATCTCCCTGAATAATCCCATCCAGACTTGTGGCTTGAATTTCCATCTATATACCAATGACTACCCCCATTTGGTCCAGTAAGGACCTTTTCCCAAGCTGCAGATATATAGATCTATCAGCTTACTCAACATTTCCTCTAGAATGTCTAATAACCATCTCAAACTTAATATACCTTAACTCCAGTTCTTGATTTTTCCTCCTAAACCTGCCTTTGCCTCTCCAGTTTCCCCATTCTCCAATAGATGGCAATTCCATTTATCCAGTTGCTCAGGTCAAAACCCTTGAATTCATCCATGACTCCCTTTTTCCTTAAACATTCTTCACTAATCTGGAAGCAAGTCCTATCAGGCTTGTCTTCAAAATATACCCAGAATCTGACCATTTCGTACCATCTCTGCAACTACTGTCTTATTTTGCTAAACTATTTTTCTAGATTGCATTGACTTCTGTTTGCCTCCCCCTACAATGTTTCCTCCCTAGCTGTCAGCATAGTCCTTCAGCCTTGGCTGGATTCTGTGGTTAAATAAATGTTAGCAGGACTTGGTCCATTATTTCATTTGTCAGTTCTGCTTGTCTCTGCTTGACTTCATTAGGTATGCAAACTCTTTCTATGCTATGGATAAGATGGGAACTGGGAGCCCTACACTCTTCTCTACCTAGTTTAGCAATCCCAGGAAAAGGAAATATCTCTCTCTACAAAACCTAAATATTAATTTCAGAATGATTGACTAACTTCACTGGCGTCATGTGTTAATCTCTAAACTAATCAAAGTGGTAGAGAGAAATAAGGTATTCTGGCCATCCTGGGTCATGCACCCAACCTAGTTGCTGGTATGGTATGGGGCCCCCACTACTGGAAGCCTCATGGAACTAACCTTGAATAGGAGCAAGAAAACCACAGAAATCAGAAAAGAGAGACTAGGAAAGAATTTAAGGCAGAAAAAATATATAACTAGTTACTATAATTAATACATGTGTTTGTTGCTTTAAGTGAGTTATTTAATCACTCTCATCCTATTTCTTCATCTGGGACAATAACACTTCATGGGGGTGTCATGAGGTCAGGTGATTTTATACATATAAGTTTGTTTTGTAGAAAATTAAATTATATACTTTGTAATATAACAGTTAGCTATTGTTGAGATTAGTCCAATAGTGGCTGATAAAAATATGGATAAATCCAAAGGATGACCTTCTATAACTTATAACAATGGCTTAGATGTGGACAAAAGTCAATCAAACAGATAATATCTTAACCAGAGAGACAAGAAGAAAAATCATCTTGAAGGCCAGGGTGAATAGGCTTGATAATCACATACTTAAGTGAGTAATGAATAATAAGTAACTTTGGGAAGGATTATTTTAAGAATGTTACCAACAAGGCTGCAATCACAGTGTTGACCAGGGCTATTTTTCATCCGCATGTTTAACTGGAGAGGAATCTGTTTCCAAACTCAGGTGATTGTTAGCAGCATTTGTATCCTTCCAGATTGTGGAACTGAGGGTCTCACTTTCTTGCTAGCTGTCAGCTGGAGGCCATTTTATTTTATTTTTTTAAGTTTCTTTTAACGTTTATTTATTTTTGAGAGATGGAGAGAGACAGAGCGTGAGAGGGGGAGGGGCAGAGAGAGAGGGAGACACAGAATCTGAAGCAGGCTCCAGGCTCTGAGCTGTCAGCACAGAGCCCGATGCGGGGCTCGAACCCACAGACCGTGAGATCATGACCTGAGCTGAAGTTGGACACTCAACCGACTGAATCATACAGGTGCCTCTGGAGGCCATTTTTAGTTCCTTGTCAGTTGTTGGCCAGAAGCTGCCTGCACTGCCTTGCCAAGTGGGCCTTGACCTGGCCTCTTCATCAAATCCAGCAAGAGAGAGAGGCACCTAGCAAGAGAGATGTTACAGTCTTGTGTGACATAGTCACCTTTGCCATATTCTGTTAGCCAGAAGCAAGTCACGGGTTCCACCCACCCTCAAGTAAGAGAATTGATCTCTCAAGAATATGAGAACAGAAGATAAGGATAAATGGGGGCCATTTTAGAAGGTCCACTATATTATGACATTCCTATGACAGCCTATTTTCTCTCCTTAGTCAGATTTGCAAAAGAATACTACTACTAATAAAAAAGTGCTTAACTCTCTGTACTTAATAGACAATATACTTTACACATGTATGTCATGTTACAGATTCCCTATTCATGGAAGAATCTTGAAATGCTAGACAGGTCATACTAGTTAAAGAAGGTTATAAGCTCCCTTTTTAATAATGAGAAATTATCTAATAAGATGATCCATACTTTAATTTCTTTATCAAGGAAGGGTTTTGAGAAGACCTCTATAATGAGAGAATACTTCTAAAGCTTTACCTAAAAGAGGATCAGATAAGTTCTTAAAGCAGGTTAGTATAAAAAAAAAATGTTTTCTAGCTTAGTTAATGTTTGTGCCTCTCTCTAAGGAATCTGACAGAAATTTGTAGAATTTTTCTGGAGTTGTATCTGAGGTTTTCCTTTGGTAGGACTGTCCATTTATTTCATTCTTTTCTTTAATGCTTACTTATTTATTTTGAGACAGATAGGGAGGGGAAGAGAGAGAGGAGAGAGTGAATCCCAAGCAGGTTCCACTCTGTCAACTCAGAGCTCAAGTAGGGCTTGAACTCACAAATCATGAGATCATGACCTGAGCCAAAATCAGGAGTCAGATGCTTAACTGACTGAGCCACCCAGGCACTCCCCATTTATTTCATTCTTGAACTATCATGTGCATTGGTTGGGGCATCTTGTTTCCAGTTTTTTAGTCCAATAATATTTAATTAACAAACATTTTCATTCAGTGACTGAATTGTTTCAAAGGAAAGGAAAAGTCTGGAAGTACTAAATATTTCTTTTGAACTGGTTATTGGAGTTTGTCTTTGAGAAGGGTTTTGGTCAGTAACTTTTACTGAGTTACCAAGAGCAGTAGTTTAGGTGAGAGGCTTTCTTCTTTACTAAAGACTTCTCTATGGACCCCTGGTAGCAAAAATTGAAAATTTGTTTTGTGGTGTCAAAACAGCCACTTTGGACATAACTTGTTTACAGCCTATATACCATTTTATAGTGCTGGTTTCCTTACACTGGGTGATTCTGTTCCCATTTGAATGGAATAATAAAACATAAAAGTGAAAAATAGATAAAAGATGGGGAAGTAAATAAAATAAATAAAATAATAAAATTATCTGTTATATTGAAAACAACAGCAAAATCCCAGTAAGTACTAAGCAAACTCTTTTAAGTTAAAATAAATGTAAATGATTAGTAAATCTTTGTATGTCTAGTTGACAGGGTTGGATTTCTTTATGAGGAATTTCAAAGGAGGCAGAATTGAAGGCTAGAGTTTTTCCAAATGGTTCTTAGTTGAAGAGGATAGTCAGGAAAAGTCTTTTCATTCGTGCCAGAGATTTTTGTTGCATTAGTCAAGGGATCAGGAATTAGGGCCACCAGGACAGTTTATTTACCAGTTCAACACAGATATAAATACAGTGTAGCCTTAAATTATTAGTGAACTTATGTTATCTAAGTCAACATATTCAATCCTTCCTTTCTTTCTTTCTTTATCTCTTTCTCTCTTTCTTTCTTTTCTTTCTTTCTCTTTCTTTCTTTTCTTTCTTTCTCTTTCTTTCTTTCTTTCTTTCTTTCTTTCTTTCTTTCTTTCTCTTTCTTTCTTTCTTTCTTTCTCTGTATTTACATATTTGTCCTGTCAGAATATACTGCATAGAGTCAAATTTACTTTGTTGTTGTATGATTCTGGGCTAGATAATGAATGACCTTTTTCCAACCTCCAGTGTCCTTGTCAATATAAAGGGGCTAGTAAGTTGAAAAGTATGCTGTAAGAATTAAATAAGAATATAATAAATATGGCACAGCTAACCCAGTGTTTCACACACAACAATCATCAGTAAGTGGTAGCTGGTGTTGTTTTAACTATAAAACCTGAGTTTTTCTACTTTGCAACAAGGGTGATTAAGCATCACTCTATCTGGGTGAAAGTATTTGATTTTAATTTTTTTTAATGTTTATTTATTTATTTTTGAGAGAGAGAGAGAGAGAGCAGATGAGGGAAGAGCAGAGAGAGAGGGAGACACAGAATCTGAAACAGGCTCCAGGCTCTGAGCTGTCAGTACAGAGCCCAACGTGGAGCTCAAAGTCACGAACCACGAGATCATGACCTGAGCTGAAGTCGGATGCTTAACCAACTGAACCACCCAGGTGCCCTGAAAGTATCTGATTTTAAACAGTATTTTTTGGGGTGCCTGGGTGGCTCAGTTGGTTAAGCAGCCAACTTCGGTTCAGGTTGTGAGCTTGCGGTTTGTGAGTTCAAGCCCTGCGTCAGGCTCTGTGCTGACAGCTCAGAGCCTGGAGCCTGCTTCAGATTCTGTGTCTCCCTCTCTCTCTGCCCCTTCCCTGTTCTCTCTCTGTCTCTCTGTCTTTCAAAAATATATAAATGTTGAAAAAATTTAAACAGTATTTTTGTTTTAATATCATTGGACAAATGCCATATTTAAGCAATGTTGCTAATAAAATAATAGTATGTCCAATGTTTGGCATTTTAATGAAGTGTACTTTATGTGGAATCAACATTTAATTTAAAATACTGGCCATCTGCATATTTTTCCCCAGCAGTTAACTTTAAATTTTCATAGCTACTCTTGGAAAACTAAAAACAAACATAACTGCAAAAAAGTTAGAAGAAAAATTATGAAAATATTTCAAAAATGAAATGGACTTCTTTGGTCTTTCAGAGATTTATCAAGCAACAATATGTGGATATTATGCTGGATGTGGGTGATACAAGGATAAAGGAAACGAGTTCACCACTCCAAAGGAACATAGAGTGAGGTCAGAAGAGGAATGTACCACGAGATTGCTTCCTGCAGAGCTCCACACAAAATGCTTCTGTAGCAGAGGACAGAACAGTGAACTCTGCCTGAGGCTCTCTGGGCAGGTTTCCTTAAAAAGAAAACACAAGAGAAGGGTGGTAACTAAGATGAAGAGAAGTTTCTAGATAAAAGCTAAGTGGGGACAGGGAAGAGGTGTTTTAAGAAGAAAGAGTACTAGTGTGAGCAAAGTGGCAGAGAACCAAGTAAAGGTCTAACATAACAGGAAATAGCAAGAAATTCATTGAAGTTGGAGCACAGATTACATGGAGAAGAGAAGTGGAAGCATTGGGGCCTGGATGACAAAATACTTTGAGGATCAGTTCAAGAGTCTGCATTTCATTTTAAAGATTATGGAAAACCAGTCTGGGTTTATAAGCAAGGGAGGGATGGGGTTGACTTCATAGCAAATAATGTCAAAGGAAATAATATCATTCCCTTTTAGCTTGTTATTATTATATTTAACAACTTCATTGACAAACCTACATTAATGAAGCAAGCAGGCTCCCAAGGTCCCATGGGGGTAAGAGGATGCAAACCTGCTTTATCAACCTCACCCAGGAGGCACCTGTTATTCCAGTAGGGGATTATCATACCTAAGAAGAATGATCCATCATTCAGGCAGACAGTATTGTTGGAGAAAGTCGTTGTACATATCATTTTTCTATTCTTCTGATTTTGCACCAAATGTTTTAATATTATAAGAACCAGGTTTTAAAGGTGAAGATTGCCACAGTCCTCAGAAGTAATGCAAGTAGTTCATATAAAAAAGCGGATTCTGTTCATGTTATCCGGAGTGGAGGCAGTCCTCTGAGAACTGGGAATTCTCAAAACATTTTCTCTATTGCAGAAAAATCCAAAGGGATGTGGGTTCAAACACTGTTTCATGTATGTTCCTTACTTATATGCAAAAATGCCATGAAACTCTTATGCAATACATCCTTACAGACAAAAAGACAAAGAAACAATGGGCAGAAATGTACAAAAGCAAAGCATTAGAATTCTGATTCCCAAGAAGGTAACAAATTCCTCCCACACTAGTAGATTCACTGTAATATCTGTAATGTAGAATAAAGCATCATCTTTCCTTTTTCTTCTCCATGAATAAACTACCCCCTGGGAAACTTCACTGCATTTCAGAGATTTATACTGAATAAGGATGCTTGGTTTTTATACCAACCATGACAGCTTCTCTTTTGTTTCTCATTCATTTATTTATTTATCCATCTAACCAACAAATGTTTGTTGAGTGCCACAAATACTCATTGTGCGTATGTAGGTACTGGTTGGAAAGTTAGGAAGACCAAAATAGATTCTGTCCTCGCAGAGCTTCATGTCTAGTGAGGGACAGAAATACTAAATGAATAGTTAAATAAAAGTGTAAGTACTGCAGTCTAGAAGTCAGCTGGGGCTTCCCCACCTATGGAGAGGTAGATAAGATTGGCTGGAACCCCCCAGATCCATGACCTGTGGGGTCAGAAGCTCTACTCTGCATATCCAGGCCTCTGTCTGAGGGTCTCCTCTGCCTTTAGGCTTCTCTGTGGTGAAGCAATCACTGTTCTTGACTTCTTCTTTTTTTAAATTTTAATTCCAATATAGTTAACATGCAGGGTTATATTAGTTTCAGGTGTACAATCTAGTGATTCAACACTTCCACACAACATCCAATGCTCATCATAATTGCATTTCTCAATCTCTATCACCTATTTCACCCATCCCCCGTGATAACTATCAGTTTAGTCTCTGTAGTTAAGAATCTGTTTCTTGGTGTTTCTTGCTCTTTTTCTCCTTTGCTCATTTGTTTCTTAAATTCCACATGTGATTGAAATCATATGGTATTTGATTTTCTCTTTTTTCACTTAGCATTATACTCTCTAGATCTATCTATGTCTTTGCAAATGGCAGAAGTTCATTCTTTTTTATGGCTGAATAATATTCCATTGCACACATATACCACATCTTCTTTATCCATTCATCTATTGATGGACACTTGGGCCGCTTCCATAGTTTGGATATAAACATAGGGGTGCATGTATCCTTTTGAATTAGTGTTTTTGTATATATATATGTATATATATGTATGTATATATACATATATACATTTGGTTTTTTTTTGTAGATACCCAGTACTGTGATTACTGGTTAATAGTTTAATGTTTTGAGGAAACTCCACACTGTTTTCTGTAGTAAGTACACCAGTTTGCATTCCCACCAATGCATGAGGGTTCCTTTTTCTCTACATCCTTGTCAACCCTTGTTGTTTATTGACCTTTTGATTTTAGCCATTCTGACAGGTGTGAGGTGATAGCTCATTGTGTTTTTGATATACATTTCTCTGATGATGAGTGATGTTGAGCATCTTTTCATATGTCTGTTGGCCATCTGGATGTCTTCTTTGGAGAAATGTCTGTTCGTGTCTTCTGC
The DNA here is from genome assembly GCA_028646485.1 of Cryptoprocta ferox. Taxonomy (NCBI): domain Eukaryota; kingdom Metazoa; phylum Chordata; class Mammalia; order Carnivora; family Eupleridae; genus Cryptoprocta; species Cryptoprocta ferox. The sequence goes on from CM053578.1 coordinate 85,635,385, forward strand.
TCATGTTTTTTAAAAGTTTATTTATTGTGTGTGTGTGTGTGTGTGTGTGTGAGAGAGAGAGAGAGAGACAGAGACAGAGAGAGAGAGAGAGAGAGGAGGGAGGGGCAGAGAGAGAGAGAGGGAGAGAGAGAATAACAAGCAGGCTCTGCACTGTCAGCACAGAGCCCGATGTGGGGTTCAAACTCATGAACCATGAGATCATGACCTGAACAAAAATCAAGAGTTGGACACTTAATCAACTGAGCCACCCAGGCATCCCTCTTCTGCTTATTTTTAATGGATTATTTGTGTTTTTTTAGTGTTGAGTTGTAAGTTTTTTATATATTTTGGATATTAACCCTTTATGGTATGTCATTTGCAGATCTTCTCCTACTCAGTAGGTTGCCTTTTAGTTTTGATGATTGCTTCCTTCACTGTGTAGAAGCTTTTTAATTTTTAAAATTTTTAATTTTTTAAATTTTAAATATTTTAGTCAACATACAGTGCAAAATTGGTTTCAGGAGAATTCAGTGATTCATCACTTACATACAACACCCAGTGCTCATCACAAGTGCCCTCATTAGTACCCATTACCCATCTAACCCATCTCGCACCCACCTTCCTCCATCAACCCTCTGTTCTCTATCATTAAGAGTCTCTTGTGGTTTGTTTCCCTTTTGTCTCTTTCCCTCACCCCCCCCATATGATCATCTGTTTTGTTTCTTAAAATCCACATATGAGTGAAATCTTATATTTGTCATTTTCTGATTGAGTTATTTCACTTAGCATAATATGTTGTAGCTCCATCCACGTTGTTGCAAATGGCAAGATTTCTCTCTTTTTGATGGCTGAGTAATATTCCATTGTGTGTGTGTGTGTGTGTGTGTGTGTGTGTGTGTATACCACATCTTTATCTATTCATCAGTTGATAGACATTTGGACTCTACATATATTGTTTCCTTCACTATGCAGAAGCATTTTATTTTGATGTAGTCCCAATAGTTTATTTTTGCTTTTAGTCCCCTTGCTTCAGGAAACATATTTAGAAAAATGTTGCTATAGTCGGTATCAGAGACATTACTTCCTCTGTTCTCTTCTAAGATGTTTTTTATATTTTTATTTATTTATTTTATTCTTTAATTTACATCCAAGTTAGTTAGCATTTAGTAAAACAATGATTTCAGGAGTAGATTCCAGTAATTCATTCCCTATGTATAACACCCAGTGCTCATCCCAACAACTATCTTCCTTAATGCCTCTTACCCATTTAGCCTATCTCCCCACCCACAAACCCTCCAGCAATCCTCAGTTTGTTCTCTATATTTAAGAATCTCTTATGTTTTGTCCCCCTCCTGGTTTTTACATTATTTTTGCTTCCCTTCCCTTATGTTCATCTGTTTTGTATCTTAAATTCCACATATGAGTGAAGTCATATGATATTTGTCTTTCTCTAATTTCACTTAGCATAATACCCTTTAGTTCCATCCACATTGTTGCAAATGGCAAGATTTCATTCTTATTGATTGCCAAGTAATACACACACTACATTGTCTTTATCCATTCATCTGCCGATGGGCATTTGGGCTCTTTCCATACTTTGGTTATTGTCGATGGGACTACTATAAACATTGGGGTACATGTGCCCTTCAAAACAGCACACCTGTATCCCTTGGATAAATATCTACTAGTGTAATTCCTGGTTCGGAGGGTAGTTCTATTTTTAACTTTTTGAGGAACCTCCATATTGTTTTACAGAGTGGCTGCATCATTTTGCATTCCCACCAGCAGTGCTAAAGAGATCCTCTTTCTCTGCATCCTCGCCAACATCTTTTGTTGCCTGAGTTGTTAATTTTAGCCATTCTGACATGTGTGAAGTAGTATCTCATTGTGGTTTTGATTTGTATTTCCCTGGTGAGGAGTGATGTTGGGGATGTTTTCATATGTCTGTTAGCCATTTGGATGTCTTCTTTGGAAAACTGTCTATTCGTGTCCTTTGCCCATTTCTTCATTGGATTATTTGTTTTTTGGGTGTTGAGTTTGATTAGTTCTTTATAGATTTTCGATGCTAACCCTTTATTTGATGTGTCATTTGCAAATATCTCCTCCCATTCCCTTGGTTGCCTTTTAGTTTTGCTGATTGTTTTCTTGCTGTGCAGAAACTTTTTATCTTGATGAGGTTCCAGTAGTTCATTTCTTCTAAGTTTTTATGGTTTCAGGTCTCACAATTAGGTCTTTAATCCATTTTGAGTTTATTTTTGTGTATGGTGTAAGAAAGAAGTCCAGTTTCATTCATTTGCATGTAGCTGACCAGTTTTCCCAACACCATTTGCTGAAGAGACTGTCTTTTTCCCATTAGATATTATTTTTTGCTCTATCAAAGATTAATTAATCATGTAATTATTGGTTTATTTCTAGGTTTTCTATTCTGTTCTACTGATCTATGTGTCTATTTCTGTGACTGTGACTGTTTTGATTATTACAACTTTGTAATATAACTTGAAGTCCAGAACTGTGATGCTTCCAGCTTTGCTTTTCTTATTCAAGGTTGCTTTTGTGGTTTCATACAAATTTTAGGATTGTTTGTTATAGCTCCGTGAAAAATGCTCATGGTATTTTGATAGGGATTCCATTAAATCTGCATATTGCTTTAGGTAGTATAGACATTTTAACAATATTCTGCCAATTCATGAGCATGGAATATTTTTTCGTTTTTTTGTGTTATCTTCAATTTCTTCCATAGTGTTTTATAGTTTCCAAGGTACATGTCTTTTATCTCTTTGGTTAGATTTATTCCTAGGTATCTTATTATTTTTAGTGCAATTTTAAATGAGATTGTTTTAATTTCTCTTTCTGCTGCTTCATTATTAGTGTATAGACATGCCACAGATTTCTGCACATTGATTTTGTGTTCTATACTTTACTGAATTCATTTATCAGTTCTAGTAGTTTCTGGGTGGAGTATTTCAGGATTTCTATGTATATAGTATCATGTTATCTGCAAATAGTGAAAGTTTTACTTCTTCCTTACCAATTTGCATGCTCTTATGTTTTGTTGTCTGATTGCTGTGGCTAGGACTTCCAGTACTATATTGAGCGAAAGTGCTGAGAGTGGACATCCTTAACTTGATCATGACTTTAGGAGGAAAGCTGTCAGCTTTTCCCCATTGAGGATGATGGTCACTGTGGCTTTTTCATATATAGTTTTTATTATGTTGAGGTATGTTGCTTCTAAACCTACCTTGTTGAGAGCTTTTCTCATGAATAAATGTTGTACTTTCTCAAATGCTTTTTCTGCATCTATTGAAATGATCATATGGTCTTTATCCTTTCTCTTACCGATATGATGTATCACGTTGATTGATTTGTGAATATTGAGCCACCCTTGTATCCATGGAATAAATCCCACTTGATAGCGGTGAATGTTTCTTTTTAATGTATTGTTGGATTCTGTTCTGCACCTCTTTCAAAGAGGGCATCAATCCAACCCTTCCTCAGTTTTTACCAGACCCCTATTTGTCAGTGTGGCTGACTTTAATGAAGATTTGGAAGTCATGAGGAGAGTCTGTAGCACAGTTGTATAGCAAATGAACCTGAAAACATATTTGGATGTTCATGGTTTTAAAAGTCCATCCAATGACTTCACCTTCTCACTGGACTTTCATCTCTCTTTAAAACTTAGCTTTCCCTGCTTTCTCCTTTCTCCACTTCATTTGTTGCCTTTAGCTTCCCTTCCTACCATTGCTCAGAAGCAAGCAAGCAACCAACTGACCAATCACCATCACCACAATAACAAACACAGTGAACAATAAACAAATCCTTTTCTTCTTTCATGGAGCCTGACCACTTTTTTTTTTTTTTTTAATCATTTGGGATCCTGAAGATATCCATGTTCTCAGAGTTACAACTTCTACTCCGAAAGCCTTATGTATGTATTATACTCAATACAGTGTTTTTCTATCCTGAGAGAAATTCTGTTGCCATCTGTTAAGATGTGTATTTTTAGTCTGGGTATATTACAAATTAGGATGCATGCTCTGACAGAAAAGTAGGAAGTACAATAAAGTACAGTATTAAAACAGAGGGATTGGATTTAAACTGAGGAAGTAGAAAAGGAAAGCTTCTCTGAGAAAGAATAGCATTTCTGAACACTATTAGCATAGTCTAGCAACAAGGAGGAGGGAAGAGCATTTCAAGTAGGGGGTCTGAAGATGAGAAAGAGTTTGGTGCATTGGAAAAACTGAAAAGAGGCAAGTATGGCTAATACCCTAAAGAAGAAGAAGACAAAGAAAGAGATGAAGGTGGAGAGGTAAGCAGGGACTGATCATGTGGGACCTTGTAGGCCACATGACTCCAATTTTTAGATTCCAGAATCTTCCCTAATGAAGGAAATGACTTCATGAAGTATTTTTTCTAAACTTTGAGTTTATTGGTTTTTGAAACCGATACAATTGTGCCAAAGCTGGCAAATGTGTACACACACACACACACACACACACACACACACAAATGTTACATAAAACACCTTCCCCGAGGGCCATATAATTTGGCATTATTATGAAGTCTATTGTATAGCCATACGCATGATTCTGGATCAGCTGGGTGATTAGCTGAAAATTATCTCCATATTCATTTTCTCTCCACAGGAATGTTTTCTGCAGAGAGACCCACAATATGAGGGTTTCTGTAAGAGCTTTAAAAAAAATGTTGCCTGCCAGCAGCACATGAATTTCTATCAGTTTCTAGGATTTGTGTCTGTTCAGCGGACACACCCATTTCCCCTGAAAAACAAGTAGCTTTTTCCTCTGCTCAGGACCTTAACTATTGTTAAGGTCCAGCAGGAATAAATCTAAGTTCTGTTTACCACCAGGGTAAACTGCCCTCCTATGGCATTCTTGCAGAAAGGCACTTTTCGGGAGTTCAGTATATCCCCACATATTTACAGGCACTGAAAATGACACACATACCTTGCAGACATTGTGCCCACTGCTGACTGCCAATACTAATCTGTATCCAATGATGATTCTCATTCTGTTATTTTCTGGAAATAAATTATTTTGTTTGTTCTCTCAATTCTACCTACCCCAAACTATCTTACTTTCTTTCTCCACTCTTACTTTTCAGCTACTAATAACCACACTTTTTAAGCTGTCTTTTTATTGAAAGTAATAAATTAAGACATTTATCTTCAAGTGGTTTCACCTTGCATAGTGATCACCAACACATACATTAGCACGCTCACAGTACTGAGCATTCCGAAATTCATTTCAGTAGCAACAACATTCACTGACCTTAAAAATAAAAAAACAAAAAGAGACAACTTTCCACCTACACTTACAGTTACTTGGTAGTGTTACACAATTGTACCTTCCACACAGTATAATACTTTAAAATTAAGATAGTTTGAGGAAGTGATATCTTCCGTGGCTCTTCCTTAAAAGGAAAACACTGGCCACTTGCTGACATTGACTTTGCTGGAGGTTCTAAGATTCCATCCGGTCATCCTGTGAGTCAACACTTACAGTGGAACCTTGGCTACTCGTATCAGCTGTTTCATAGGACTTTTGATCTTTGGCAAAGTTGATGAAAACCTGATTTTTCAAGGGAAATAAAGTCATTACTGCTTGGTAAGCCAAAGGAAGAAATAAGGTTAATTCACACACACACACACACACACACACACACACACACAGAGTGAACGAGAAAATAGGAAAACTAGATATTATAGGGACATGTCCCCACATATATACACACTCTCACTGGTAGTCCTTTTAGATACTCAAATTTAACTGGGCTTTGAAAATAAAACCTATATCTACAACTATAATCATAATATATATCTAAAGCTATAGTTAAATATCTATAACCACAAAGCTGTATTTATATGATCTACATTAACACGTCTATCAAGTACAATACAGGAACCCAAGCCAAGCCATTATCAAATGTTTATAAGATGATGTTGAGAGAAAATTCACTACTTTCAAGAGTTAATGTACTAAAACAAAATTTGTAAAGAAAGCCCACATTAACATTATGTTCAGTAAGCCAGTTATTTAACAGGCAGACCTTTATTACTTGGCTTAAAATCATTAAGTCAATTAGTCATAGATTCCTCCAGAAACTATTGAGAGTCTATTTTGTGTCTGATAAGGTCCTGGTTATTGATTATATGTCAAAGGCTAAATTTTCTGGGTCAGTAAAGCCATATTGCCTGAAGCTCCCATAAAAAATTTTCCATAAAATGCAACATTCCAAGGCCCATGAGGCTTAATGTTCAGACCCATTGTGACGGTAGATGCAATGAACTATTTTATACATCAGCTTTGTGGAGCTGTACAAAATTAACACCATACAAAGATGGTGAAGAATGACCACTAAGGCTCTAGTTATTGAATATAAAGAAATCAAGACAGATGATATGAGTAAAACAAAAAAAATTCTGCATTTACTACTTTGGTTACCTGAATCTAGCAGATCTAAAGGTCTGATAACAAATTCTCTCTAGAAACCTCCATCTTATACTAATCCAGGAAGCCAATCAATAGAATCTTATTAAGAAACCTACCGAAGAGGGGGGAAAAGACAGAACTTATCAAGAATAATGTAAGGAAAATGTGAACATCTATTTGTTTTATAGGTGAAAATAACATTTTGTTGTTTTACATATTCATGTAACCTAATGGATATAAATGTCTTATAGAAAGGAAACATCTTCTTTTCTCCATTAAAAACTAGTTCATGCTTTTCACACTTTTTTTGAACATCCCAAAGCGCAGTTAAAGATAAATTAAGCTGGGGTGTCTGGGTGGCTCAATCAGTTAAGCATCTGACTCTAGATTTCGGCTCAGGTCATGATCTCACTGTAGTAGGATCAAGCCCCATGGCAGGCTCTGTGCTAATGGTGCAGAGCCTGCTTGGGATTCTCTGTCAACCTCTCTCTGATCCTCCCCAACTTGTGCCATGTCTCTCTCTCTCTCCCTCAAAAATAAACATTTAAAAGAAGGAAATAAATTAAGCTGTTTTTCAGGTTCAAGCTTAGATACCGGTTCAATTAAAAACAAATTGAATGTTATTAAAAAGAAATAACCAGAATGTGTAATAATTACTATGTGACATTATGCACTTGGATAGTCGTATCCAGCTTACCTCTTCCAGGGTCGTCTGACTCACTAAGAAATTTGTGATATTTAAAGCAGTCTTGTTGGTTTCCAGCAGATCAAAAATGTTTGCCACTCCTCCTGCTGTGACAGGCACATGATATTCTAGCATGCTGAGGTGCTGATCCTGTGGAAACCAAGGGAAACAATTTATTCTGCAATGTCAGGTCATACTGAGTTGACTGGACATAACTTGACCAAGAGCTAAGGAAAATACTAAAATGCATTCCATCAACAATGATGCAACAATATAAATGATGGCTGTGCTTTGAAGCTAACAACTTGCAAAGAGGAGATGAAAAGTTTATGAATGTCAAAGAGGAAACAAATTAAAAGCCTAATGAATATTCCAAAGTATTCTATATTCCTGTGCACTTATAAAGTCATCACAGTCTAGCCTAGAAAAACATACTGTGAAGTGGAATTTTAATTTTTTTAAATGTTTATTTATTTTTGAGAGAGAGAGTGTGAGTTGGGGAGGGGAAGAGAGAGAGGGAGACATGGAATCCAAAGCAGGAGCTAGGCTCTGAGCTGTCAGCACAGAGCCCGACATGGGTTTCAAACCCATGAACCATGAGCTCATGACTTGAGCTAAAGTTGGATGCGTAACTGACTGATCTACCCAGGCACCCCCTGAAATGGTATTTTAGAGGTCAGATTATGCTCAGCTCACATTAAAGTTTTTTTCAGAGATCGCATTTAGAATTTTTTTTGTTTTGTTGTAATGTTAGAATTGTTCTAAAAGGCTATGGATTAACTTTAATTTATATTGGCTAACAATGTGATTTCAAAAGCATTGCATATGAAAAATCTCATTGAAATATGCCACATTCTTTCTTAACTCACCTGAAAACTCTTTTCAATTTCTTTATTAGTCCATAGAATCACCATCTCCTTAGTAATCTATTCTTGTTTTCTTGGAGCATCTTTAGCATCTTGCTTTTCTACATATTTAACAGTTAACATATCCTATTTGTTTTTCCTCTAAAATGACTCTCAGATTTAAACCTTTTGTCTCTGTCTGCACCATCAATGTTATTAACTTGATGATCGCTGCTCCATATCTAAGCAACCGTTACAGCCTCTTCTGTGGCCTCAAAACTGCATATATTCATACGTTCTGGCACAAAGCAGCTAGGATCATCTTTCCTAACCACTATTTGATCAAGAATATTCCCCTGCAACCTATATGGATCAAGACTGTGTATTTCACCTGGTATTCAAGACATCTGTTACTGGAGGCCCCTTCTCTTCTCACTCCTGTGCTCACTGCCTAGCTTCTTGACCTGTGCATGCATCACACCTGTCACCACAATCAGGCTATCTTACTTATTTTTATTCCCAAAATGTTGCTCTTGCTATTTCCCTTCTAGAGATCTAGAAACCACCGCATACTTGTAAAGAATGGTTTGTTTAGAAAGAAATGAGACTTTTGTGATCACTGCATTTGCTTTGTGTAGCCCTGGCCCCACAAGAAACAGACCAGGGTGAATGCAATCTCATCAGTGAATAAACACAGATTTCAACTCAGAAATTCACCAAAAGAAAAAGCACTAGGGCCAACGTGATTTGTGCAAAGCAAAGTGTCCTTTAATTTTTAATTGATTTTAATTTAGATGGTTGAAAATAGACTTTGATAAGAATCATAAAAGCTATTGTTTCCTGAAGAAGTTAGCCACGGTTTGGGAGGTCTAGGCAAAGGTATTTTATAGAGATAAAAGAATTGTTTTAAAAAATGCACTCTATTTTACTCTCTATAATCACGTCACATTACCATGGTGCCTTATAGTTTATCAAGTAGCTTTGTGAACATTTTATCATTTATTTCTCACACCGATTTTGTGAAGTAGATGTCATTACTCCTATTTCACAAAGGAGAAAAATGAGGTTCGGAGACTTTAAATGTCTTGCTGGAAATCACACAGGCAGAGCCAGATTTGGGCCCATCTTTCCATTTCTTTCCACTGTTACACACCTGATTTCTGTTAAAAACATTGGCTATAACCATCTTGTACATACTACCTGTACATCAAAGATGTTACAAAGATAGCTGTTTTGTCACGTGCATTTATTTCAGTATGTACTATGTGAGATATACACATACATCTGTGCCTGTCCATCTTGTGGGCATGTATATATAAGATGAAATTAATTGAATAATGTTTCAACTAATATGGGACTTAAGAACTTGATTTCCAAGCAGTCCTGTTCAAACCATTGTGGGCTTATTTTCCAAATGAGAGGAACGAAGAAGATAATATTTCCCAGCTGTGACATTCTGGAATTCTATAATTTTTTTGTTTTTTTTTGTAAGAAGAAATGTTCTTGGTCATATAATACGTCTCCCCTCAGTTCCTTAACATATATAACTAGTAAACTCTTTATGTATACAACTCAAAAACTAATAGTATGGTCATAAAGCCTTTGTGAGGAATAAATAAATGAAGATATATACAAGGACTGCATTTTATGTATGTATGTATGTACTTATTTTAGTGTAAGCTCTCTACACCCAATATGGGGCTTGAAGTAATAACCCTGAGATGAAGAATGGCATGCTCTACAGACTGAGCCAGCCAGGTGCTCCAGGACTACATTACTTTTAAATAGCCAAAAAATTATGTAATTAATTTCAGGATTCTATTTGTTCATAGTAAGTATGTTTCAGAGTATCTTATGTATCTTGCACTAATAAGTATATTAAGATTAATAGTAAAGCTACAGTCAACTTAAAAATGGCCAACATTTTTGAGATTATGACTACCAAAACCGGTCAAGACCAAGAGGCAGGACAATTTCTTACTTTTAAGTATGTTTTTGGAAAGTGTAGTTGCATAAACCTTGTGAGGGCCTCCATGCTCACTTTGGTATTCTTCAAGTGAACCTTGACAGTAAATCCTCGTCCAAACCTAGAAAGAAAAAGTGAAAAATGTGATATGAGTTACATTTTGCTGAAATAGCTCCCCTGGAATTCTAAGTAATGAAACAGGACCCAAGCTAACCATTATAGCCCCTTTACTTATATAAAGACTGTCGTTTTGCCATAAAAGTTCAGGGTATGTTGCAACCGGAAATAGCGCATTGCCATCATTTTTTATTTAGTTCTACCACTATCCAAAGTCACACTCCTTGGACAAAGGCTGCATTAGAAAGAAAACATGAAATCTTGGCTTTCTTTTACATTGATGAATTGGCAATTGATGTCAATATCTGGGGTTAAATACTTTCTAATTTAAAGCAAACAAGGTCTTAAAGGGCAAGTCTTTGGAGACGTGGTGTCAAAAGTGAGGATTAAAGTCATTGAGATTTTTAAAAATGAATAAAAATCAATATGCTAGCTGTTTGCTCAAATGTAGAGTTTATAAATAAGTCACAACAGACTCTGGGAAAATGCATAAGGCCTCCTTCACCCTTTTTCCCTTATCTTGGTTAATGCTATCTTATAAGAAAACCAAGTTGTACAGATAAAGTTATAAAGTAACACCCTAAAGTTTGGAGATTAACATGAATACGTGTAAGTGCATATGCATTCTGGCAAATATAAAATTTTAATTTAATTTTAATTTGATCATATGATATTTATGCATGTTTCCCCAATGTATTCTTGATTAAAAGGTTTTGAATGCAGTAAAAATGTTAAATAGCTTACTGAAAGCCTGTGCAAATGGCAAATGAACATGCTAGATAAAAATCTATGCCTTCATGTACTGGTGAAGGTCTAATTTCTTATTGAGTAAACTCTTAGAAACTGCTTTCTGAGAGTATTTTTGTTGTAGTTTTTTTTAAAGACATAGTGAGATAATTTTAAGACCTTCAGTAAGATAAGTTAACTTTAAGGTAAATTGATGGTCAACTTTTTCTTTCCAGTTTTACTACATTACAGGATAGGCTGCTGAATAATCCTCAAAAGTAGGTATAGATAGTAGTGTTACATTGACTTCCCCACACTGTATGTTAAACAATGCCATTGTTCCTCACCTGCTCTTTATATGCTGCAAAGATCCAATACATTGGAACCTTCCATTCACCATAATGGCCAGTCTGGTACAGAGAGCCTCACATTCTTCCATGCTGAAATATAGAATCACATCAGAATTCTGGGCACAGAGAAGTGCTCATAAGCATAAGCTTAACTGTTTCATTATGGCACCTTGGAAATACTATTTTAGTTCCTTAAGATATCTTTTCGCTTGAAGGACACAAAAAATACATTTTAAAATATAAATTAAATGTCTTCACATAGGGTTTATTACTCTTTATTCTCCAGCTTGAAGCCATCTCTCTCACCTGGAATGCCCTCTCATGAAATGCAGTATTTCTTTCAACCTCTTTCAAGCTTAGGCTCAAGACCTACATTTGCTGAGAAATGTTTCCAAAATAATCCTGAGCTTTTTTCATGATGTTTCATATTCCATATTCAGTTGGCTTTTATACTTTTTTATTTATAACTAGTTAACCTATACTTGATTATATAATCTCTCATTTCTAGAACTATGTTAACTGGTGGAGATCCTCTCCACTTCCTACAGAAGTGAATGGTAATGAAAAGCTTGGTTTCAGAACATATAGTGTGTGGGGCATAGCTAGAATATGAAAAAGTCTCTTAATTATAAACCAATCTAGAACTTTTCCTACTATGATAATTGCAGTGAAGAGATGACTTTAATACACGGCTAACCTTATAAGAAAGGCACAGAAAAAGTGCTTCAGCAGCATTTTTATTTACTTGATTAAAAAGGTCTATTTCAAGGAGGAGGACTAGGAGATTAGAATTTGTATTTTGGGGGAGGCACCTGGGTGGCTCAGTTGGTTGAGCATCTGACTCTTGATTTCAGCTCAGGTCATGATCTCACGGTTCATGGGATCAAGCCCCACGTTGGGCTCCAAGCTGACAGCATGGAGCCTGCTTGGGATTCTCTACCCCCGCCCCACTCACATGTGTGCTCTCTCTCTCTTTTTCTCAAAATAAATAAATAAACATTAAAAATTTTTGGATTTTATAAAAAGACGATTTCAGGTAGAAAGGATGGCCAAAGAGAGGGTATGGTGATAAGGAAGGCAGTGAGTGTATGTGGAACTACTAGTCATTCAGATTGACTAAGAGGAAAGGGTGTCAGGAAAAAGAAAGAGACTGGAAATTTAGATGAAGCCAGACAATAAAGGCCTTGCATACTACAGCTGAGGATGATGAACTTTATGTAATAGGCAATAAGGAGTCCCAGTCAAATTAAGAGAGTCATAAGTCCCTCTCAATTCGAGAGAAATTTGTTTTTAAAAAGATTGTCCTACCAGCCACAGGAGCTGCATTCTCACATGAAACCTGTCTGACTTGCCCCTGTGACCATGAACATAAAATACTTTACCCAGTTATGGTAATTCATTATCAATATATATTACATAGGATTACCTCTTCCCATCTCAGCCTAAAATGCTGTCAGTGACTTCAATGTTCTCCCACTCAGTTTACCTGTGAGAGGTGAGGATGACGGAACATTTATTCTGCACTTCTTCTGAAATGATCTTCCACAGGTGCCGTTTTGACTTAGGGTCCATCCCAGAGCTTGGCTCATCCTTAATAGAAAGTTACAAGAAAAATTTATCAAATTAGTTAATTTTTGATGAGGTTCTTTAGATGAATCACTGTGTCTCACTTGCCTACAACAGAAATCACTTAGCGAAGTCCTGTGACTAACTTGTTTTATACTTAATAGGCTTCTTTCTGCTGCTGTCAGAAAGCTCAAAATTAATCATTTAAAATTGTCAATCTGTTTTAAAAAGTGTCTCAGTGAAGTTGACACCCAGTTACTTTACACTTGTCTCATATTTCTTTGGAAAAAATTCTGCTTCAATTACTGACAAAGCAGAGTTTCTGCATTTAATACTACATTGTCACACATATATTTGAAGCTACATCAACAAGATTGCTACCTTGCTCCTGATAGCAGAATTGTGGCATGAGGAATAATATGGCATGTGTTGCACAGAGAACACAACCTGATTTTCCAGTTAATATGTTTGAGGTATATTTTAAATTCTGTGCTATTAATTGAAATTTAATACTCTGGGGAAATTAAAATAAAATGTATAGAAATTGTCATGTAGAAAATATAAATTATATTTTAAAATAAATGATGTTTTGAAAAATTGTTCAGACATAAAATGTGAAATGTAGAAAACTGGATAACCTAAACAAGGAATACTGGATCCTAAGGGATGATTAAATTAACATGTTCTAGGTCAAGGTTAGGTAATAATTAAAAAATACAAATTCGGAGTGGAAAGTAGTCACATAGGATTATCTGAGGCTTGTCTTTATAGTAAGAGGTTGAAGAAAGGAATGAATATTGATTTGGGGAAACAGTAAAGGATATCTTGTCATTGCTTCTATTTTTGAAGATGACAGCATAGATGGCAAATGCATATGGCAGAAAATATAATAGCTTTCTCTCATAGCCTGTATTTCAGTTCAGCTCATTAATATATAACATTTGCATAGCACTTTTAAACATTTTAAAGTATTCTGCATCTATTATCTCAAGGGGGTGCCTAAGGATTGTTTTGTTCAATCTAGGGGACACTTACGACAATAAAATTCTACCATAAGCATCGATTGGCAGGGAGGTAATGTGCTATAAGCTTCTGGTATTATAGAAAGATAGGTTGTGTATCACTCTAGCTGGGCAGTTTAAATGATTTGGTTCTCTGACTTAATCCTCAGAATAATGTGGTGTATTATAACTGAATTTGTATTGCATATGGTTAAAGCTCTTGTGAAGTTTGGAGTTCCTTGAATGAAGGGGATCTTCCAAAATAAGGACAAGTTCCTTTCTTGGAAATAAATACCTTCAATGTTTGGTGTGAAGAGCCAGATGCCACATCACCTCTATCTGTAATTTACATTTCCAGGTGATGAATTTAATTTTCCAGCTTTTAACCAAAATATAAATGTGGAATGCATTTCTTGCCTCCAAAAAATTCAAATAAAACAGAAAGGCATATTGTCAATCACATCCCAAACTAGGTAACTCATATTTTTAAGTCACAGGAAATAAAATTTTGGCACAACACGTTGCCCTAAAATGCCTTTCCTTTTTAGTAGAAATTGGAAAATACGTTGGTTCACCCGACGAGTTACTAACAGAACAGACTTTTTCAAAAATGGGTAATCAAATTCTCCCATATTTTATAACTTTACTTACTCATTAGAATATCCTGAATTTGTTTTGGCCATTTCCTGTTCCCCTGACAAGTGTCTCTTCTGAAACACACTGAGCCATAGCTTTTTGCTGATATAAATCCCCTTAATGAGATAGTATATGTAAAGTGTTTTGCAAAATAACCAGCACATTGTAAGACCTCACTAAAGGTTTATGGCAACAATGATAATAAAATGCCGCACATACTATCAGACATGTGAATCTAATTATGTAGCAGCCTTTTCCACAATGGTCTTCTTACCAGCAGCAAAATGGAAGGTTTCCCTATCAAGGCCAGTGCAGTGGATAATTTTCTTTTTGTCCCGTAACTGCAGAGAGAGGTAGCTCTGTCCTTGTAGGGCATCAGGTGAAGTCTCCTAAGGAGCTTATGAACGGTCTGTGGGTGGAAAAGAGGAGTTAGAGGAAAAGATGCTTGTGAAAGAAAGTTCTATAATGAAGAAATACATACCTGAAAAAAATTCAAACATTTAAACCCAATGTAGATTTTATATTTTTATTAATTTTTTAAAGTTTATTTATTTTAAGAGAGACAGAGACAACATGAGTGGGGGAGGGGCAGAGAGAGAGGGAGAGAGAGAGTCCCAAGCAGGCTCCACGCTACCGGCACAGAGCCTGATGCAGGGCTCCAACCCACGAAGCCATGAGATCATGACCTGGTCAGAAACCAAGACTGGACGCTTAACTGACTGAGCCACTCAGATACCCCTATTTTTACTTTTAAAGGCCCACCTACAAATGAAAATTATTTAAAGAGATAAAAACAATTCCGTGGAGGCTCATTTTCAAGTGGGATTTTCTTCTCCAAATCTGTGTGTTTACAATTGCAGATTGTACTTTCTGCAGGATTTCTTTATAAAAGTTAAAAGAGCTAAAACAGAACATGACCCTTCACAAGGCAGGTTTCTCATTGACTGTCCTTACTGTTCCATCTTTCTTCTTACTAGGGGAGCGAGTTGTCACAAAGGCTTTGTGTCTATTTAAAACTGACCCAGTATCAAAACTTTAGCACATTAACTTAGGAGTCATGGGTTCCTGAGGCTATTTCTGTTGTTAAACAGCTCTGGTAAATAGCAGAATCCTAGGAGGATTTCCACAGGTCCTCAGGGTTGCAGAAATAGAGGAGACTGCCCTAAGGGTTAGCCATTCATTAAAAAGGCAAATGATTGCGGTGAAGCATAAGACCACATTTAAAAAATCAAAATGGAAGCTATTCTATTTTATGTGGACAGTTTGCTGGGAATAGCATGTTTCAAAACTTATCTAAACACTAAGGGACATTCAGGCATCACCAACCCACACTCAAGCCAGAGCCTCAGGCAAGTGTGATCCTTTACTGGATAGTTCTTAAAAGGTAACTGGACAAACAAACATCAAGGGGCTTCTGAAGCTGAGTTCATAGGTGTATATAAGATACACACAATTAAGCTAAGACTGCCTCAATTGTCACTGAGAGGAGGAAAATACCATTGTTTTCCAGATGTTAACTTAGTCTTGAGAGTTCAGGCACTGGGGAGCTGCACCAGTAATGGTTTTCAAATGAACTAGTTTTTCATACTTATACTCACTTCCTTAATATCTTTTTCTGGAATTCCATGTATCCTCGCGTAGAAATACAAATGTTCTTCCACTGATACCAGGTCATCTAAGGCATCTTCCTGAGGGCAGTATCCAACTAATGAGCTATGTGAGTGAACATGACCCAGAGACCTGCATCGAGAGAAGCGAAGACACACATTTCAAAAGGTATGTCCCTTCTAGTCCCCAAAAGTTGGGAAGGGCAGCTCTACTTTGGTCATGGTGATTGGTGATTCTAATAAAAAGAGGTAAAATAACCCCACCATGGTATCAAACTTAAAAGTTTTAGAAATTAGGGAACAGAATAGCTGTTTTTTGCCTAAGGATGTAATACTATATCTACAAAATAACAAAGAGTGCATTTTAATTATTGTTTTCATATAATTATGTTGTGCTTGATAAGTTGAAACCATGGTTTTCCATACCCAGTTTTATTTCTGATCAGAATGTTTCCGCTTGAGGGAATTATGTCTCCTGTCAGCATCTTGAAGATAGTGGTCTTTCCTGCTCCATTCACCCCAAGAAGGCCAAAGCACTGGTTTGGGAGAGAGGAAAACAGATGTAAATCTTAATCTAAACCAAAGACATGCTACTCTTATATCTGTTTCTTCTTTTTCCCTGGGTGAAATAAATTACAAGGAAAAATAAGTCCCTGGAATTATTCATGGATATTGTAGTGTTCTGGCATTTGATAAAACTTTCTCTTTTAAAACAAATGGTTACTTACATATCTGTTTTTTTTCCTTTAACCAACTGAGCACTTGTATATATACATAGGACTTGTTTTACATATTATCTTATATTATCTGTGTGATATGACAAAATATTCCATAAGTAAGATATGCTAACTTAAAAAAGTAATTGTATTTATAGATTTCACATTACTCATACAAAATCACTCTGGTGAATAAGCCACTAAAGCAATAATTTCTTTATGCTGTTGAATAGATTGGATGCATGTGGTTTGCAGCTCTTCTCAAAAAACTAAGGGAAATGCCCACATTTGCTCTTTCTTTTCAAAGCTGACTTAATATTTCTTGTATAAAAATGGCAAGAATAAATATGAACGCAGTTCTAGGACCTCACTTCTCTTTTTATTAAAAACATTTTTTAATGTATATTTATTTTTTGAGAGAAGGAGAGAGAGAGCATGAGCAGAGGAGGGGCAGAGAGAGAAGGAGACAGAGGATCTGAAGCAGGCTCCAGGTTCTACACTGACAGCAGAGAGTCCAATGCAGGACTCAAACCCACAAACTGTGAGATCGTGACCCAAGCCAAAGTCAGATGTTTAACTGCCCAAGTCAGGTGCTCAGCCAATTGAGCCACCCAGGAGCCCTTAGGACCTCACTTCTGACAATGAACCTCTTTATGCTGACTTTCACAGGGGGCTGAAAACTGAAAGTTAAAGACAGTGCCCTGCACAGGCTTCTTGATTGAAAGTCCAGCCCAGGGAAGGCAGTAGGAAGCGTGGGCAGGGTTTAGGACTAGGTGTGTGGTGAATCCTCTCCTACGAGAGGGAAGACTTGGAGAATAAGTAACATATGGACATGTGTACGTTGTATACACAGAATCCATCAAAATATTCAGAGGTTTCCTTCCATATTTCTAGAAAAAATAGGAAAAGATAAAGATACTTATGAATTAACATGCCAATATAAAGGACAGTTAGGAACAGAGCAGGTTCGTCACCTCCCCAGCGGGTATGCCAATGCTGATGTTGTTTACAGCTATAATCTTTTTGTGGATAAGTTGGTACGTCTTTGTAAGACGATGGAGCTGGACCAGGTCAAATTCACTTGCACCATTCTCCACTCTTAATCTCTCAGCTCGCACGTCTTCATCTTCATCTATTGTCTCCATTACAGGAGAAGAACTAAATTTTCGGAAGAAGAATCTAAAAAACAAAAAAAGACCCAGTGATTTTGCGTCAATGATTTTGAAATGGCACCACTCAATTTCAACATGTTTTAATGTATTCTCACTTCACTAAAAGCATGCAATCACACATTAGGTTTGTTTCAAATTTGTTATGCATTATGCTACTTAAATACGTTAAAAATTAGTATAGATGCTTTTCAACATATTCAGTTTGATATTTGGAAAAGAACTTGTGCTTTCCATGCCTTAAATGCTTACAGGTCTACTGTTATAACTCAGAATCCTAATTTTAGTAACAAGGAGGCCAATTTGGGTTTGATAATTACTTCCTAAAAGAGAGACCAGGGTCATTAGTAAGACCCAATACTTATAAGCCCATGATCAATGATCATCCTTTTTAAAAAAAATCATTTTTGTTTCTTCTTTTATCATCAATGACATGAATGTCCCTCTATGTTCTGTTTACTGTGAATGTCTTACCTAGTATCTAGGCAATATATTAAGGTTATCAGCCCTGAAAACAGTCTCAAACCCACCTCAGTACCTTGCCTAATGTATGCTTAAAGCAAACCAACCCAAACAAAATTTAAAAACCCAAAAAATCAATTCAAGTCTTCTCCCCAATGTCCCTGTTTCCTTTCATGATATCCCCAGGGACTCCAACTGTGATGTTTTCTTTGAATCTTCCCCATTCCAAAATCTACGCATGTAGTCAGTCTCCTAACTGGAAATGCCTTGTAACACCCAGTCGTCAATCATGTTCTGTCTATTTCTATTACCATCAGACGCTTTCACTGTTTCTCACTTAAATTCTTCAAGAACCTCAAACTGTTGCAGTATCTTTGACTCTTCCATTCTAATCTGTATGACCTCCACAGACTCACACCTTCTAAAGCACCATTTTGATCATGTTGCCTTCTGGTCAAAACATTTATTGGACTACTATTTGTTTGTTGAAAAAAGTCCAAATAATCTCTCTAACCATGTATCCAATAGACTCCATAGTCTTCTAGCCACATGCTTGAGCTCCTACTATTTCATTGTCTTTATTCTATGTTCTAATCAAATTGTATTATTCATTTCTCAAATATACCCCAAGATTTTTTTCTTGGTCTTTGCTTTTGTTATTATTTTTATTATTATTAACTTGTTTTATTTTTCAATAGGTGATACATGGACATCATGTGTTAAAATGGTACTGAAGAAGTTCTGTGAAAAGTAAGTTTCCTTCCACTCTATAGAGTTCTCTTCAGCAGGGTACCCATAATTAGAGATAGTCTATGCATATGTATGTATAAATTACAGTTCTTTTTTAACTCAAATGGTAATATACTTCACATGGTTTTGAGCTTTGCATTTTTCACTTAATAAATATTAGTAGCAATCACAAATATTGCATACAGAACTGTATCAGTCTTTCTAATGACTGCACAGTGTTTTACCTATGAAAAACTGTAAACGTATATGATTTATTTAACCAGTCTTTACATGGAGGACATTTAGCCTGTTTTCATTCTTTTGCTATTAAGAATGGTTGCAATGATGGACAACTTTATACATACATAATTCTGCATATGTGTGAGCATATCTGTAGGAAAAAAAATCCTAGAAATGGAATAGCTAGGTCAATTGTATGTATATTTCTTTTTATTTAAATTCTGTTTTCCCTTTATTCAACCTTCTTTCAAACCCATTGCTAATATGCTACTCATTCAGTTCTATTTCTTCATTTCTACTTTCTATCCACCCTTTTAAACTCAACTCAAACACTACATCTTTTGTTTCTGTATGTATTTTCTCTCCACCACTGAATCTTAATCTCTTTAAGGCTAACAATTGTGCTTCTTTAATTTTATTCTCTCACTCTACAATAATACTTGCAGACACAGAGTGAGGTTTGATAACTATTTACTGAATGGAATGAGTGGTGAATTATGTTACAATTTTTTAAAGTTTTTTTTTTGAGCACATTTCCATTTTACATTATGGGAAGGTTTAGACTATTGACCCCTTCCTAAATATTTTGAATTGAGTTCTATCATGCATGTCAAACACGATGTTTTCTTTTTACTTACCTGAGTTTCTTTATTAGCCATTCATTGATTAAGAGCCGAAACAAAAAGAACATGGTGCCCTGAGAAACCAAAGCCACAAACATGGCACCTAGTTTATCCATCTCAAAGGTTTCACTTGGGTATTCCACTCCATATGCTTTTAGAAAGTCTAGGACCGACTGTTGTTGAGAAAGTTCAATCAAACCATATCCAAAACAGAATTGTGGAAAAATCAGGAAAATACGCTTGAGGGTTTCAGAAATAAGTTCTAAAGTCTGAAATAAGAGGAAAAAAATGAAACTCAGTGTTAGACTTCTGACAAATTGACAAAAATTTAAAACTGATGTGGACAAATATTAAAACTTGAGACATTTATCTAGATTGGCAATTATTTCACATATCTGTTGAATTTATATGTAAATATTTACTACAAACAAAACAGTGGAGATTTATTACTAAAACACAAGCAGAAAAGGATTATCTTTTTCTTCAGATGATCTAAGACATCAGGTCAAACCCTGGAGGCAGAATCATGTCCAGCCCTGCCTTAGATCCTAGGAATATAGAAATAGCCAGGGTGCTGGGCTCTGGTACAGGATCTTGGTCATGCCTAAGTAAAGGAGGTATTTGGTATAGTAAAGTTTTAGAACCTTAGGTAATTCCTACTCGAAGAGGAGCTAAATGGTGAGGTGAGATGGAAAGAGAGACAACCCATCTCCATGAGGAGCAATGGCTCATTTTTATGTTATTCATACTTGGGCCAACCATTTGCAACTCATGAATTGTCTTCTTCCTCCTAGAGTGTGATTGTCTGTCTCTCAGTTCACTTCATTTCCTCTCTATTCTTTCCCATTCAATAGCCCAGCACTGTTCGTGCTTCCCTTCTCACTAATTATAATTGTCAGCTCTGAATGGGAAGTGATGCTTACAGTGAAGTAGACTCTAATACATGATTGAAAGGGAATGAATCAGGTTTGTTCTCTATGCATGTTCAAAAAAAAAATCTTAACCCATAGTCATATAAGTAAGCCATTGTCCTTGTTACTACCATATCATAACAATTTGTTAATGAGTAAGAAGTTCCAAGAAGTTCCTATTGGACCAATAGGTTACATGATTTTTATAGAGTTGTACAATATATTTAATTTCACCTCCACTTGAGCCCTTTCAAATGTCAATAGTTTTGACATTGGATAAATATAATCATAGGCATTAACCTACTTGGAGCCTAAAAGAATCTCAAAA
Source organism: Cryptoprocta ferox (assembly GCA_028646485.1). Lineage (NCBI taxonomy): Eukaryota > Metazoa > Chordata > Mammalia > Carnivora > Eupleridae > Cryptoprocta > Cryptoprocta ferox. Next base: position 85,656,490 of record CM053578.1, read on the forward strand.
GGCTGTAGCCTCATCTACCAAACTTAATAGAATTAAATGAAATTCCTCTTTTCTATCTACAGAATGCAAAATATAGAAAATCTTTTCACCTTGAACATGTTGAAACATTTCATACATTTATTGAAATTTACTAGACTAATAATGGACCTTACCGGATCATTAGGCTTTTCCTTGGAAAGAAAGTATACCACTGACAGGGAAACAATGGAATTGATACCAAAGAAAAGGTTGATGCAGACATAAGTGATGAAAGCCATTCCTGTTTCATGGAAGAGACCGGCCAGCAAGTACATCCAAGAAAATGTGGCATACCTGTGTGTCAATAACACTAAGGATTAAAATTATGCCTTAATCATGATCCTTTAACAAACAAACAGACAAAACCTTTGATAAGGCTCCAAAGTGAAAATAAACATTAGGGATGTGTTGCTAAGCCTTATAGCTAGATCTCTGTTTTATAAAAACATTTTTTTGACAAATTCTTTGGATTTTTTAAAGTGGCAGTAAGAAGCTTCTCTTATAAGGAAACGGGTAGTTCTATATCATCACAACTACAAATAGATTCCTTCTAGAGATGCTGTCATCCTATCTAGTAAATTATTTTTCCTCAGAAATATGAGTTTAATCAATATAAATCTTATAATTTAAAGTTAAAGAAAAGTAATGACATTATTATAAACTAGCTAAGCAGATGGAAAAAGCTCAGAAAGCTGGATGTCCTGCTTTGAGCAAATACTTGAGCAACCTTTGGGGTAATGACAAAGAACTAGAGGCAATGTAATCCTTCATCTGCTGCACTGCTATGTCAATGGCTACTACCCATGCATTCAGGGCAGAAAGAACTGCTGTGCTAAGCACTGATATCAACCTGTGCTACCTGTATGGTCCTAATACATAAACAATATTGTGTGTATGTGTTAAACATCTATAAAAATATAAATAAAATATACATGAGGATACATACCTTACAATATGATATATTACTCATGATTTGTCAATACACAAATCCACACATGTATATAAATTTTTCTAATCTCTGAAACATCCATTTTTATGTAAATTGTTACATGTGTAGATTGCCAATCATGACACTTGGTACCTAGTAAGTACTCATTAATGTTAGATATTACTATTAATAATGACAACACTCATTTTCAGAAGTATTGTACTGTACAAACTGTGGACTAGCAACTATAATGTATCACTCATGGCTACTGAGACCCCAAGACAACTGTAAATTAGCTAATGAGGTTTAGGTTCTGTTTGTGCCTCAGAACATTTAATTCTGTTAATTCTTCTTTCATAGCAGCTTACCCAAACAGCAGAAGTAGGAGAGATACGGCACCTAGGTTGTTTTCACTGTAGAAGGCAGGTAACTTGAAAATTGCAATGACACCAATTGAAAATGCTACAGGCACCAAGTAGAAGACCTGTGGGAATATGTAAAACAATGCTTAATATATGGTAAATATTTGGGGCTCCTGGGTGGCTCAGTCAGTTAAGCATTGGACTTTGGCACAGGTCATGATCTCACAGTTCATGGGTTCGAGCCTCACGTCGGGCTTTGTGCTGACAGCTCAGAGCCTAGAACCTGCTTCAGATTCTCTGTCTCTGTCTCTCTCTGACTCTCTCCTGCTCACACTCTGTTTCTCTGTCTCTCAAAAATAAATGAACATTTAAAAGAATGTAAAAACATATGGCAAATATTTTCCCAAAAACATCAATAGCCCATCTAGTTAAAACTATAACAAGTTGACCTTGAACTATGTGAAGGAATGAATTTTTATTTATGTTCCTGTTTCTTGCAAGTTCAGCTTATTTTACATTGATTTCACTCTAGATTTGTCTCCTGTAATATGAGGTCAAGCCAGTCCCCATCTTTATAGATGTACATGGAGTCCCTGGTGTTTCTGCCTCCAGGCTTTGAGACTGGGGATCATTCAGTGACAGAGGTTCAGTGACAAAGATAAGACAGTCAGGTATCTTGGTATTAGATGCAGTCTTCAAAGTATTGATTTCATTTTGAATGCTGGAACTCTCTCAGGTGGCTGATTTCTAAGGCCTGGTTATCAGTGTGAGCCACTCTGTGTAAAACAGTGGGGTGGCAAGTTCCATACGTTCTTAGAATCACAGTACATGAACAAAGAACTCAGTGTTTTATTGGCAAACAGAAATATTAAATGCTGTGCATGTTGCAGCAAGATGCACACTATGAAAGAGATGGTAATTTAATTTGGAGGGGAGGAGAATCTTCTAAATTGGAATGAGCACCAGATATATGACAACAGAATCAGAGTAATAAGTAGCCCTTCGCAGAAGTGTGTACTTTAAGCTTTCTTGACATTAAATCTCCTATTAAGTCCAGAGGAGTCATTACCATTCTTTTAGATTTGACTTCTTCCACAAAGGCATTTCAGACCTCACTGGATACATTAACAAAGTGGATATGCAGTTAATTACTCTCCAGCTCTTCAAGCCAAGGATCTATATAGCAACTCAGACAATTCTGCCATAATCACCAGGCAAATGCATACCACATCCTGGGCTTTTCGCCAATACTGGTACATTTGGAGTCAAGAAAACCATCTGAATTTGGGGACCATTTTATGCAAATGAGGGAGCTGTCAATGGAATTCATCCCTTATTGTCCCTACTAATCTTCTCTAATGGGTCATTCATCAGGGACTGCTACTTCAAAGTTTTTACTATTAGTTGACTAAATTTTTATAAGCTCGATTATTTGGCACCATTTGGCAAGGCTATTTTGCTAACTTCTATTTTTCTGCAATAGTGGCTCTCAAACCTTATTATGCATAAAATAACTTGTAGGATTTTGTTAAAAATGTATATCCTCTGGGCTCCACCCCCAAGATATAGAACTAGTAGGTCTGGAGTGGGGCCAAGAAACCGCATTTTAATAAATGTCCTGGGGAATATATATAGGTGGGTCTTCTATAGAGATGACCATAGAGATGACCTCTAACTATTCTTCGAACTATCTGACTATAAGTCTGATGCAAATTATTTTTTCTTTCTTTTCTTTAATGTTTATTTATTTTTGAGAAACAGAGCATGGGCAGGGGAGGGGCAGAGAATCTGAGGGAGGGAGACACAGAATCTGAAGCAGGCTGCAGGCTCCAGGCTCTGAGCTGACAGCATAGAGCCTGACACGGGGCTTGAACTCACGAACTGTGAGATCATGACCTGCACCGGAGCCAGATACTCAACTGACTGAGCTACCCAGACACTATCAAATTATTTTTTTCTTAGTTTACTGACTTGTGGTAATAATTTGAACAAGGTAGGCATGAATAAATCCTGAATATAAACTGACGTCTTCTACTCCAGCCAATTCTGTCTTTCCTGCAAGTTACTCACCATGTCGTAAATGAAGTTTGTTGCCCAGTAGCATGTCACACCGATGCCTGAAATGTGCTGCAGCTGCTTGGCTTTGGTCTGATGCTCCCTTACAACATAGGTGACAAAGCTGGCGGTGGTGACAGAGTAGCCCATCAGGATGGAGAGTGCCACTAAAATATCGATTAAGCTGCTCATTCTGTAGTGAGCAATAGGGAGAGGAAAGCATACATAAGTTTTTAGAACTCTTTTCCCCTCAGAAAGATTCATGACTAAAACTATCAACAAAACAGTATAAGACTTGGCTGTGACACAAATAAGTCTTCCTGCAAGGCAGCCAGATAATATCTTCTACATGACTTGGCTATGACCCTGGATAAATATAGCTCTAGTGCTACTGAATTGACTAGGGATATTTGGTTGAAATACAAAAAAAAAGAAAACACCTCAGTCTCTAAGGGTTACTGGGTATATGCAAGGCATATATAGTTCTTAAGCACAGAAATAGTACTTAAATGCTATGCAGGGAAATTGAAATGATGAAGTACTTATGCACTTGACTCTAAAAGCAGCAGATTCTGAAGCTACAGCCAGCAAGCTCACTTGGCAACCCCACTGCACAGACTTTCAAAAACTTCCTTTTATCCCAGTCAGTGACTTATATTAACAGCTCTTCTAGATTGACATTCATTCAGATACAACTGTGATTTCCAATTATAGTACTTTATACAGAGGCTTCACTGTGCCAAGGAATAATGTAGTCATGCCAGATATTTCCACTTACGTGGCTTGTTCTTGGTCTTGCACTCCTGGATAAGGATGACTATACATGATGATGCCTTAAAGAAGAGACAGTTCTTTTCATTAGTAGTTACTCAGAAATACCAATTGTGGGATGAATAATATATAATACTTTCCTCCTTATGCTATAATTTTACTCTGGGGATAATATTTAAAAATTTTTTAATGTTTATTTATTTTTGAGAGACAGACCATGAGTGGGGAAGGGGCAGAGAGAGAGGGAGACACAGAATCTGAAGCAGGCTCCAGGCTCTGAGCGGTCAGCACAGAGCCCAGAGCCCAACACGAGGCTCGAACCCACAAGCTGCAAGATCATGACTTGAGCTGAAGTCAGATGCTTAACCAGCTGAGCCACCCAGGCACCCCCTTTGGGGATAGAGTTTTAAAGGAAAATTGTCCATCCCCCCATCTCGTCAATGCCACACAATAGGTGCCATTCACGTAAAAATTTAAAAAATGTTTTTCCCATTGTGTATGGAATTTTGGGGGAAGGGACGAGAATTTCCATTTCTTATAGGTCATTTTCCCCTATTACATTTTTGTTTTCAGTTTCTTCTCCCCGTCTAATCATGCACATTTGTATTTCAGCAGCACTCCTTACATTGGTGTTTTAGACCAATTATATGAGGATCTCCTAAAGAACACTGACCACCCTCATCCCTCTTCATTGTGCTATCAGCCAGGTTGGGAAAATACTGTAGGCTGAGAATATCCCTCCTCCTTCAGTACTTCCAAGATGTCTATTTTTCTAGAACTTTATCTGCCAGGGTAAGGCTTGGGAGCTTCAGCCATCTCTGAGGGATTTTCACTGAGACATAAAGATCCAAGAGAATTCAGAGAAATTAGCTGGCTCCAGGGAAGTAGTCACTTATTTCCAATACAATCCTAAATTATTGGGATCTCCCATAGTCAGTTATAGTTTCTGAATTAGAAACAAGATTCTTTTTTCCCCTTATCAGAGGATGATATTAGTCATAGTCAAAATGGGCTGGCAAAAGTTTCCCAAGAGACTACAGTGCAAAGGCAAAGTCTATACTGTCTGAGTAACTTTGGAAAAGAATGGGAGGGGATGGCAGTGAGGCGATCTCTTAAGTATTTGTTTTCATAGAATCAGAAGCCGAGTGAGAACTTTCTCACTTATTGCTCATGTAGTATATGGTTATTATATCAGGATATTAAGACCCTTTCACAGCATCCAAGTATAAATTATTCTAAAGTTATATTCCCTGCATTAACTTAAATTTATAATTTTTGTTGAGTAGTAGAATGTAACATATTTGAGGTTGAATTCTGCAATTGTTATATGTTAAAAAATATATATATAATTAAAGCAAAACAAAGAAACTACCAACAATAATCAATTTGGCCTATAACTTTAATCACATCATTGGGGGAATGCACTTTTCTTATCTTTTGTGTAAATTAACGGTCTCTCTTTTTACTGAGATTCACTTTTCCTTGGGGCCCTACTTAAACCTTATTGTTGAATTATAATATAGGCAGGGGAAAAACATTTCTTTTATTTCTGCCTTGTATTTCAGAATCAAGAATTACTTTATTTCACCAGGGGAATCTTTGCAAATGCATTTGCTCTACTATGAAAAATGCTGCCCAGCCAAGTGTTTCAGACATATTTTTAGCAGAAAGATCAAGTAAACGCATTAGGGTTGGGGATGTATATTAAAATCTCCTCTGTGGGTTCTACAGTATCCAGCATAATGTCTTGACTACAGTAATTAGTCAATGAATACTTATTAAATCATATTGAATCTTAAAATTTCAATTATTTTCCCCATATATAATATACATTAAAAATAACATATTATCTGTTTCTGTTGTCTCTATAGTTGTAAACCTAAAATGAGGTGCTTCCTATTGACCATTCCTACTAATGCAATAAACGGTCAGAACAAACTGGAGGGTAGAGGGAATAATATGTCCGTATGTTTGGAAAAGAGCCTCGTTGTATAACATTTGTTAGGGAAAACAAGCAAACCTATATTGTTTGAGAAGAAAACAGAATTTTCATGTTAAATTAACCACTAGAGGGAACCACATGAAAATAATAGCTATTGACATAGCAAAGGAAAACTAATTAAAAGATTTTTACTAGTATGTTAGAATTCAAAGAAAATCGATTTTACAGCTAAAGTGAAACTCAATTCATGCAGAATTCAACAAACATGCCTTAAAACGGCTAGCATCATAGGGGGAGGGAGACAGCAGGAGAGTAGTTGAGTTGATTTTTAAAGACAATGTTACCATGGCAGACCCCATATGTGCATTACAAAACAATGAAAGTATTTTAGGGTGACATGATTTCTTCTCTAAAGAAAATCAAACTCTTTCCAGGGAGGGTGGAAAGCTACCACTTTCATGAGTCTATATAAGAAAAGTTAAGGGGTGCCTGGGTGGCTCAGTCAGTTGAGTGTCTGACTTGTGGGTTTGAGCCCTGCAGAGGGCTCTGTGCTGACAGCTCAGAGCCTGGAGCTTGCTTCAGAGTCTGTGTCTCCCTCTCTCTCTGCCCCTATCCCCCATCGTTCTCTCTCTCTCTCTCTCTCTCTCTCTCTCTCTCTCAAAAATAATTATTAAAAAAAGAGAAAAGCTAAAAAAAAAGGTACACTACTACTAATTGCTACAGAACTCATAAGCCTTATTTTTAAACCTAAAAATTTTTAAACCTAAAAATTAAATTTCCTTTTAAGGTCAATATAAAGTTTGTGCTCTAGAATTCTAATTCTTTAAGTTCTCTAACTTAAAAAATGCAGTGGTAGGAGCCACAATAAGCCTGTTAGAAACCAGAGTGATTCGGATTGCTTCAGTCTTGGTAAAGAATACTACTAATAAATGAAACCTGAATACAGGCTTCAAAAGCTGACTCTTCAAAAGTGGCATTGGTCTGTTGTTCTCACCTACCTACCTACCTACACTACATTTTCCCCTAGTCATTTCTGTATCTCTTCTGCTTTTATTATCCGTCACAGATACAAATATCTTTTGTTCTGATGAAGACATCCTACCAAGTCAAGTACTCAATAGTATTTCAAACCAGGTTATACAAAACCCATCTGGCCATTTAATTAATTAATTAATTAATTCTCTTTCACATTTTTATTTAAATTCTAGTTAGTTAACTAACTAGAATTATTTAATTCTAGTTAAATAATTATTTAGTTAACTATTTAATAGGCTATTTGTTAGCGTATTTATTAGGCTATAGACTCAGTCTTGGCTAACATATGTCACTCATTTTTTCCCCATCATCATCATTATTATTTTTTTTTTAGGATCAGTAAGCAAAAATAATTTGGGCAAGGCTTAAGATGATAAAATGATTTGATGGATAATAATTGAATTAGAAAAAATAAATTAGTCTTTTCAAAATCCCAACCCTGCTTTGAAAACTATGCGGATGCCTCTTGGGAAATCCAATTGCAGTAGATCTGGCTGAGTCCTGAGAAATATTAGAAAAATGAAGAGGCGGGAGTCAGACAGTCCTGCGTTCAAATTCCATTTCTGGGCTCCAGAAAATAATAGCAGGGAACAATAATGTTCATCCTGAAAGGCTGTGTATAAGGAATAGCAGTTTTTCATATAAAGCACATATTATATGGTAAATGTTCAATTAATGGTTAGGTGTAGAACTTTTTAGTTTAAAAGTTTTGGTTTCATGTTTAGATTTATTAACATTAATTATTTTTAATTTCTTAGCCTATATACAAGTAAATAGTAATAAAATATTTTCCTGTGAGTTACAGCCACTAGATGTGAGACCAGAAATAAGCATGAAGTAAGCTTTATTATCCTGATTTGATAAATGAGGAAACTAAATTAACCTGAAGTTAAGGAAATTATCTAGAATGTTCCATCTGGTGGTAGTTACTAATTTTAGACTCCTTTTAAAAATCTGTGATTTAGATACCATAAAATACCTGGAGGAAATGGAATCTAACTTGCATTTTTATATGGAGAGAGGCAAAAGTTGCAATACAAGAAGCTTCTAAGTAACTTTACCGTGTCGGGCAGCATCATATTTTGACATGTTAACTCGCAGGAGGAAATTATTCAAGCTGTTGAGGTAAGCTGGAAGTGAGTGATAGCCTTCTGGATCATACCATACCTGTTAAATTCCAAAAGGAGAAGCAAGATCAGTATGGTGTTCAAATAAATTAGGCTGCCTTTACATCTGACAGCCCACAGAATTTATATTTAAAATAAGAGCACCAATTTCCCAGTAACTTATTTTATCTTAGGAGATTAGAACCATTCCCCAGAGTGTTGACCACAGACCTTTACATTTCCAATTTAGAGATGGACAGAGATTGAGAAAACAGTTTTTTCTTTTTCCTGCATGATAGCACCACATTATTAGTTATTCTGTATCTTCTCCATAGGCAAAGCTGAAGAAATCATTATTATCTCCATCTCTGTGGCTAGTCTGTAGTGATTCTGGGACTAGAGCTAAGGCAGCCTCAATAATAATAATAATAATATAAAATAACATCTAGCCCAGGATATAGAAAGAAATTAAATACACATACAAACATTGTGTCCTTAGCAACAAGAATGATAACCTTGAAATTCCCACACTAACTTTCCATTCTTAGTTGTAACCCACAGGGAGGTGAGTTACTTTACCTTCTATGTCAAAAACGGAGGGATTTAAAATACTGGTGTGCCTCAATTCAAGAGACCCAGTTGACATTTTAAAATTACAAATCTAACTTAGGGAGCAATAAATTATTTATTATTAGAACTCTTTGTTTTTGCGAGAATGTTTATTCTGTGTACAGAGAGAGGAAGAAAAGGAACAAATGGCAGGAAGAGAGCATTCAAAGCTCCAACACTACTCTCTACTTTCTATATGACCTTATGAAAATTGGCTAAAATAGGCCCCATAATATCTATCTCATAGGAATGTTGTGAGGATGTAATCAGGTAGTTTGTGAACCAGATGATACTAGTGCTTGGCTTATCACAGTTATTAAATAATATTAGTTTCTCCACCTCCCCCAAGTCTATGTATGTTTCTTACTACAAAATGAGAAATATGTGAAGGACAATTTAGAATTCCTAAGACTACCATACATCTTCTGTGTGTGATTCTTTGACTCTAGCTTGTTTCAAAGCACAGATATGATCTAAATACTAATACTAATACTACTACTACTACTAATAATAAAGCCTACAGGATTATTTGTCTCTATCAAATACTGTTAAGTTTCCATGCTCTTTAAGAAACAAAGGTAGGGGCACCTGGGTGGCTCAGTTAGTTAAGCATCCGACCTCAGCTCGGGTCATGATCTCACAGTTCATGAGTTTGAGCCCCGAGTCAGGCTCTGGGCTGACAGCTCAGAGCCTGGAGTCTGCTTCAGATTCTGTGTCTCCCTCTTTCCCTGCCCCTCCCTGCTCACGCTCTGTCTCTCTCTCAATAAAAAATAACATAAAAAAAAAGAAACAAGGATAAACACATATAATACATATGTAAAGAAAAATGCATAAAACAATATTCAGTTTAGCAAAAAATTATGAAAGGAGTACACCCATTGAACCGTCACTCAGGTTAAGAGACAAAAATTGGGGATGCCTGGTGGCTCAGTTGGTTAAGCTTCTGACTTCGGCTCAGGTTATGATCTCATGGTTTATGAGTTTGAACCCCACATTGAGCTCTGCACTGATGGAGCCTGCCTGGGATTCTCTTTCTCTCTCTTTCTCTCTCTCTCTCTCTCTCTCTCTCTCTCCCATCTCTCTATGCCCTTCCTCTACTCACTCTCCCTCTCTCTCAAAATAAACTTTAAAAAAAATTAAAAAAAGAAACAAAAATTGCCAGTATCCAGAACATTTCCGGGATTCTGTGTTTTTCAAAATCACAATAGTATCTCTAAACAATAGAGTTGAGTTTTGCCTACTCTTTTTAAAAAAATTTTTTAATGTTTACTTATTTTTGAGAGAGACAGAGACAGAGCGTGAGCAGGGGAGGGGCAGAGAGAGGGAAACACAGAATCTGAAGCAGGCTCCAAGCTCTGAGCTGTCAGCACAGAGCCCAGTACGGGGCTCCAACGCATGAACCTTGAGATCATGACCTGAGCCAAAGTTGGACACTTAACCATCTGAGCCACCCAGGTTCCCTGAGTTTTGACTATTCTTAATGTTTATAGTAATGCAATTATAGTTGTGTTCTTTTGTTTATTAATAATGTTTGGGATATGTATCTACTTGTATGGAACTGAGCTCATTTCACTGCTGAAAATTCTTTTTTTTTTTTTTTTTTGAGAGAGAGAGGGAGAAGAACAAACAGGGAGGGGCAGAGAGAGAGGGAGAGAGAGAGAGAATTCCAAGAAGGTTCCAGCTGTCAGCATAGAGCCTGACAACAGGGCTCAAACTCACAAACCGTGATATCATAACCTGAGCTGAAACCAAGAGTCAGACACTTAACCAACTGAGCCACCCAGGCACCCCCTGAAAGTTCTATTGAATGACACAACAATTCATTTATTCTATTGTATATGGACATTTGCGGTTCTGTTTTTGGCTAATATAAGAAACATTATTAGCTAAGTTTTTATATGTGTATACCGGTATTTACTTGGGTAAACACACAGGACTCGAACCCCAGTGCTACGGGGAAAGCATTATGCCGAACGCTTCTCAAATTGATTGCACTTGTGTTTTATTTTTACTTCATCAAAATGCTTGAGCATTTCAAGTTCACATTCTCATTTGTATGACATCCCAGAGAGAGGGTCATAATTTACCTTAGCAAGTGTTCTATCGGCAGGAACTGCTGTTATATCAAAACGAAGGTCTTTAGTCAAAGGCAACCCAAAACTCCAACCTCCATACCTATATATAAGAATAACAAAATTTATATTTGTTTTAATGGAGAAAACATTCATAAATGGATCTAAAATGTTTAACTAAAGGTTCAATGTTTTCTTTCCATTAGGAACACATTTACAGCATGAAATAAATACTGCCTGTCAAATATTTTACTTTTTTACTGATTTCTTTTTATCATGTTTTAATCTAAGGTATGCATTATAACTAGAAGTAAAAAGTCATTTTAAGAAATTGAAAATGTGGACTAATAATTCTGAAAATAAGTGATATATATATAATCTAACCAATTCCGCCAACTTAACTGGATCATGCACTATCTCAAATATTATAGTGTTTTCGCCCTTAAAATTCCTTTTTGAAGAAGTGATTTAATACTAAAGTGATATAAGATCAGTTGTCATCTTTTTTCAAATGGCTCCATTTCTTTTATTCTCCAAACTTTCCCCCCTAGTTTGTCCCCTGGTGCTATACTTTTTCTCTTCCGGCGTATTTGAAGGTGAATTGTGCTTGTATAATTGCCTGGTACTTGTCAGTTCATAGTCTCTTGAAAATAAAAAGTGGATTAAAAAAACAAACAAACAGTAATTTTAAGAATTCATTAGTTTAAATGTCCCAAATTAGGGTTGGGTTAAAAAAATAATGGTGCAGTCACACTAGACTAATCTTGTGACTATCATCCTAAATGTGATGCTACAGAGCTATAGTTTTGACATGGAAAGATCAGGGCAGTATGTTTTCTTATTTTTTTAAAAGCAGGTTTTAGAAATATTTGTTTATAATAAACTTCATTTTCTTGAAAATATTTACAGGTATCTGTGTCTAAAAAATTTCTGGAGGATATACAATCAATAGTGGTTATATATGGATAGAGAGAGATTCCTTTTTCTTTCTGCTTATATGTAGTTTCTAATTATTTTACAGTGAACATCAGTCATTTATGTATAATGAGAAATAAGAGAGGGAAGAGATGGAAGAAAGGAGAAAACCACAGCTGCAAGATGACCAACTCCCTATGCCCCAGCTTTATTTGAGGTATAACTGACAAATAAAAATTGCATATATTCGAGATGTACAACTTGATGTTTTGATATGTGTATACACTGTGAAATAATCACCACATTCAAGCAGATTAAAATATCCATCACCTCATATGGTTGCCATTTTCTTTTTGTATGAGCACGCATGCACGTGTTGTGTGTGTGTGTGTGTGTGTGTGTGTGTATGTGGTGAGAACTCTGAAGATCTATCTTGTTAGCAAATTTCAAGTATACAGTACTGTATTGTTACCTACAATCACATTACTTCAGATTAGCTCTTCAGAATCTATTCCTCTTGCATAACTGTAACTTTGTAGCCCTTGACCAACATTTCCCCCATCTCCCCCTACCCCCAGACCCTGGCAACTACCATTCTACTCTCTGCTTCTGTGAGTTTGACTATTTCGGATCCCACATATAGGTGAGATCATGCAGTATTTGCCTTTCTGTGTCTGGCTTATTTCACTTAGCATAGTATCTTCTAGGTCCATCCATAGTACCCCAAAAATAAGCCTACCAACCTTATATCCATAGCCAATGTTTAGGTGGCTTCTGTACAAGGCCTGTGGCCTTGCTACACATGGACACATTTTATCCACACACAGATATCATAATCTAAATTTGAGATATTCATATTGTAACTAAGACCAATTGTCACCTAAAGCGATGCCTTAAAACTGTCCAAATTGCCATAATCTAGTCAATAACATTATTGCTTCAAGGAAAAAAATGTACAAGTTTAACAATACATTTTTGTTTAAAAACAAAACAACCCAATGCTTTTCAATTTCCTCAAATGAGTCTTGATTTGAGGAAACTGAAATTTTTTTAAAAGGTTTAATAAGTAAGGTTATTTAGATAAAATAGAGAACTTAACTGGGTAAATAATAAATAGAAAATTTCATCTATTGTCTCAAGTTCAGGAAGCAGTTACCATTAAAATCTGAAAGCAAGATATGCTAAATTAAATGTTATAAACACAGTATTTTTACCTTTTTTGCATAAACTCATTAGCAGTTGATATTAGATAATTTTCCAAGCGGTGCCCAGTGAGGTTGTAAATTATTTGAGAAGAGTAAGTTCTTCTATGAGGTGGAGAATAATTAAATTTAGGACACTCCTGAAAAATAAAGTTAAAAATTAAGTTCTTTGCAAATCAAATAGACAATGTCAAGGAGTTTTGGTCTCATGATTTGTCTATTATTGTAACAGGTAGAATGTGTAAGACTGTCTTCTGACTCTGAAGAGCTTTCAAAAGGAAGGCATCTTCCTATGCCAAGAAATTAGAACAAGTAGTAGAGCTCATACATAGGTTTACAACTCACTTGAAGCCAAAAAAAATACGAGTTAACCAAGGTGTGATTTTCTTTTCACTACACTGACAAGTTTGATATGCCTAGAGAATAACATTAAACTCTAAGATGACTCAAAAGTCACTCAATGATTTGCAGGAAAGTAAAAAAAAACATTTGTTTGGAATTGAAAAGATAACATTAACAGACATAAGTTCTCAGGTGACAGTAGTGGATGAAAGTGTATGTTGTATTGTTTTTAAGATACAAAGCTGGGTGTAAAAGTTCAAGTTTACATATATCTAAATCTATATAACTTAATTTTAAATAAATCTAAATCTAATCTTTACATATGGAAATGTAAAATTATTCCAAAATAAAGTTTATATATATTGCAAATGTGCTTATATATGTCTATACACACACACACAGATAGATTTCAAATTTAATACAGAGAGTCTCTGTACACCCTTCACCCAGTTTTCCCCATTGTTAGCATCTTCCATTACTTCATCATACATTTGGTCAAAATTAAATACATTGGTGCATCACTATTAACCAACCTCAGAGCTTAGTTTTAACCATTTATTTTTATGCTCATAAGCTTTCTGTACTTCCTGACCACTTACTTTCCATTGAAGCTTCCCATGCTTCTCTGACATAAAGCCAGAGAAGCCTAGCACTTTTCCAGTTTTTCCTTCCATCCCTTCACACCATGTCCCAGAGCCTGAGGCTCCTACCACATGTGTGCCCTGAGAACATCAAAGTGCAGATTGTTCTAAAAAACAAATGCTGACTTTCACCGATCAGGTAGGATCAACCTGAAGATCACATTTCTAGAATGCTACTTGTTCCACAAATAATTAGAGACATCCTTATGTATGCAATGTAATTTTTTAGCTTTAATTTTTTGTTGAATTGTATGTATAGAAAAGCACATATAAGCATACTGCTTGATACATTTTGACAAACTGAACACAACCATGTAACCAGAAACCAGATCAGGAAACAGAACAATGCCAGTACCGAGTACCGGGAAGCCCCCTCATCACTCTTCCTTTCAATCACTATCACTCCCAAAGTAATCAGCACAGAATAGTTTTGCATGTTTTTGTACTTTATATAAATGGAATTGTATTATATGTACTCCCTTGTATTTGGCTTTTTCCACTCATCATTCATTTGTGAGAATCCTCCATTTGATGTATGTAGTTGTAGATCAATCATTCTTATTTTACTGTATATATGTGAAAATGGAATACATTTGATTTATATACTCTACAGTTGGTGGGAATCTGAGTAGCTATTACAAATAGTATTGCTATGAATATTCTAGTATATGCCTCTTGGTGAACATATTCACACTTCTGATGGGTATATAATAGAAATGGAATTGCTGATCCCATAGGGTGTATATATCTTCAGGATTAGTAGGTACTGTCAAATGTTTTATATATATCATTTGTATAAAAAATATATAATTTTATGCATATAAAATATACATTTGTACATATAATATATATCATATATATTTGGTGATTTATTTTTATTCTTTTAAGTTTCCATTTTAATTCCAGTTAGTTAACATACAGTGTTATAATAGTTTCAGGTGTACAATATGGTGATTCAACAGTTTCATACACCACCGTGTGCTCATCACAAATGTACTCCTTAATTTCCATCATCTATTTCACCCATCTCCCCACCCCCCCCGGTAATCATCAGATTATTTTATAATTAAAAAGTCTGTCTCTTGCTTTGACTCTCTCTCTCATTTTTTTCCCCTTGATTAATGAAATTTATCCAGATTCCAATTTTAAACACTAAGTTAGTTGACTCTTACTGTGAACTAAAGAAAATACATGAAGGATTTTCAGAAATTAACTAGATTACATGAGGGATTAGGAAACTCTGAGTACTGGATAAGACTGATATTGAAATATGCAAGGATACCAAAAGATGCTTGTGGGATCCCAACTCTTGTTGTCAGTAACTGTCTTGCATGAGAACACAAAAACAGGTTGCATTTACAGAAAACATTTTCATTCTAAAATATTGTAGAAGAGTTCAGGATTGAATCATGTGACACTATTAAAATATTGCTAGATTCCTTTCCTTTGGCAAAGTAAGTTGACAACATAGTTAACTTCTCTTCAACAATGTTTCATTTCCCCAGCGAATTTGGTTTTCTTAAAAATATGTTGAATTGATAGGCTTAGAAAAGGAAGGTGTGTTTCTATAAAATACAGGTGGGGTAAGGGATAATTAGATAATCTTTTCTGTTTCTTTCGGGACATGGATTTTTCTTGCATGCTGGAGGTGCTCCTTACAGAGAAATGGAGTTCTGATCTGGATTTACACATTGCTGACTTGCCACCTAACCCCCAAGCAGACAGTCTCACTGTGTTTTTAGATATGACACTTATGGTGGTTTTGTTGTCTGAAGCATAGAGCTTTCTGGTTAGAACTGAACTGAGACCAAAAATTCATTTTCAGTTGGTTTCCACAAAGACCATCATCAAATTACCTGCCTTTGGAAATTTGTCCTGAGATGGATTTAAAACAGTGACCTGAAGTTCAGAGGCAATATTTTTGAGCTGCCCTGCTCCACATCTCTGAGCTACTAGCTTCCATAAAATGAAATTACACTGACTCTTTGGCAATGTGGATAGATCTTTCAAGTTTCAATATTTATTCCTTCCCCTACTTCACTGAGATGGAATTCCATCTTACCTGGATATTATCTGAACAGGAGCAAACACCAAAATTAGTGATCGGCTCCCCACTGGTGTTCCATTTTCCTAGACTGCCTTTCTGTAAACACCTTCTGCAAGGAAAAATGATATTAAAGTGAGGTATGTGTGTGTTCTCATATTTATGTACGAGTATATTAGTGAGTGTTGGGCATTAAATTCAGTTGTATAGTCTTAGGTACAGTTTACTGGTTTTTCATAACTCAAATATACATTACACTACCATTTTCAAGTGATTTGACATTTTATGAGGGATTAGAGAGAGCACTTATTGACTAAACACTGTCGAAACCAAAGCTCATTGAATTGTCTTAATGAGGCACTATGGGGCTTTTTGACCCCTTTCTTCTCTGTTCTGTCATCCTGTTCTCCAATCTTAGCAAAACAATATGCCAATGTCAGGTTTACATGCATTTTGTATTATCTTGGAAGTCTGAATAAGCAATACTACCTAGTGCAAAAACAGGAATTAGAGTCAGAAGACTTGATCCCAGCTTTAGGTGTACAACTTACTGTCTAGATTTTTTCAGACAAGTATCTCAGTCCATATTAGTCTCAGTTTCTTTGTCTTAAAAATGGGATTAATAATTCACAGGGTTGTTTGTTAAACAAAAATATATACGTGAAGGAACTTCACAGGTTAGAAAGCACCTAGTGTTCACTGTTACAGCATAGCATAGCCATGAAATGAAAATGAACTAAAGGGAAGAGAGAAAATCTGTTAAATACAGATTTCTCTCAGGGTGCTGCCCTTCTTCAGCCTACAACACACACCCATTTGTACACATACACACACACACATGCATACACATGTACACACACAACTTGAGTGCCAAAAATGAAAAAGGGGGAAAAAAAAGAAACACTTACGGATCACTGATGTTCAAACACATGTTGTCGATGCCAGGGAAACTCCACATTGCTGAGACCAGTGCTTTTGTGCTTGGGTGATAATTCCTGTGATATTAAAGGATAGAAACAAATCCTTGATCCTCCACTAGACTTCCATATTAAAGTCATGCTTATGAATAACTTGGAAAAATAAAATACGCTGTCCAAAGGACAGTCTTCTTAAAAATTCAAGAAAGACTCAGTAGCAGGAAAAAAAAGAAATAAGTACCATGGGAAAAAAAATAAGTACATGGCTGTATTTGGCTGCCTTGTTATTCTCCTAATCATCACATGTATTTAGTGATCACCTATTGTATATATGTAATATTATATTATACAGAGTTCTTATGTTACTATCCAATATTTGTGAAACCAAAAAAAAAAAAGTTATTTGCTCTATATAACAACAGATTGGGAAGCCACACCTAACCTGGCTTTCTTGATGAAAGTCTAGCCATTAAAAATAAAGACATACTATAACTTTATTTTTAGACAAACACAAAAGCCCTTAAAAAGTTATCTGCTGGCAATAGAAGTGTCATGTTTCAATAAATCAAGTTGTCCATTCCTTTGGAGGAATCAGGTACAGCACCTCATAATTCTTTATTCTTCAGCATTTCATGCATTCACTGAGGTACACTAAGGCCTCTGCAGGCACTGGGGAAATGTTTTGGAGGATAGAAACTTACGCATAGAAGGCTGTCTGTTCAGAGGTACCATAGAGAGATGGGGAGATCTGGATCTCTGGATAACTGTTGCTGGAATTTCTCAGTGTGCCAAGGCCCATGGCAGTGGTTACAAAGACGATGGGGAGAATGACCTGAGCAATGAGACCCTTCCAGTTCCTGCGGGTATGATGGAACCTCTTAATGAGTATCGCCATGATCTTCTTCAGTAACAGATCAAAACCATTCAACTTTTCACCTCTCGTCAGGATTTTGTCTGATTAGAGAGAGAGAGAGAGAGAGACAAAGAGAGAGATTTGATATGGCTCTGGGTAATCCCGATAAATCAAGTAATAGAGTAACTTCAAAAACCATGGATGGATAGTATAATGTGATGTGGTAGGAAAAGCTTGTATTTTGAAGGTTCTGATTTGAGGTTCAGCTCTTTGTTTTTCAACCTTGGGGCTGACCCTCTCCATGTCATAAAGCCATATGTAAAAATGCTTTGTGAATTATAAATCACTATACACTAAATGATTAGTTATATCCATAGTTGTTTTAAATGTCAAAGTGAGATGTTTACAATTTTACAAATGAATATTGTCCCTAATCTCCAAAGTCTCAATGCTTTCTCAGTATGTGTTGCTAATTACTAAGACTCAAGAGATAGCTTCTATCAGGAGACTGAATTCCAATAAGATAAACAGAAACTGACACCTGAAACTCATATGACATAAACTAATACAATGTATAGCTTCAGTTTTTAAAAAAAGGATAAACAGAAGCCAAAACAGCTGCCTAAGCTAAAAACTCATTTCTACTGTGGGTAACTTAGTGATTGTAAGTTTATTGGCTTGCATTCCAATGTGAGGTCCAATGAATTCACCTTAAAGTTGGGAAAAGGGTAACGTTCTCCTCCAAAGTATGATTCTAGTTCAAATACTCATTACCTGCTCTTTGAAAATTGGACTGATTATATCTGCCAATTCAAATTCCATTTTTACCAGTAGCATCACAAAAAAGAACTCATTGGGAAAAGATGTTTACAACCCCCACCCCTGCCCTGAAATGTTCTTCAGGTGTGGAGAAAAATTCCATGGCTTCTGAGAATGAATAAGAGCAGCTGTGGAGGCCATAAACTGTTGTCCCTTCAATTGTGCTCTTACAAGTGATAATTCCACAGTCCCCTCTAAAAATATAACATTCTCTCCAAGGGCCTGCCGCCAAGCACTCCTCTACATGTGATAAGATGACCATCAACTCTGTGGATATTTTTAATTCTCCATCACAAATTATGCAGCACAAAAAATCATGATCTTCATTTAGCTGATAAGGAAAAATACAAAGCTGCATAATTTAAAATGAATTCCAATTAAACAGAGTGAACAAGTTTAAATGCAAACTCATATCTCTGCAAAGGGGAATTGTAGAAGGAGCTGAATATTTTAAGTTAATTAGTATGCTTTTCTGTTTCCTGAGAAATTACATGTGGATGACTTACAGGTGTATCAAATGGAGCAAATGTGCTTTCTAAAAGATAATGTCAATGAGGGAAACATTTTGACTGAAGAATAGTTTCAAATTATGAGACAAATGCAGAGGCAAATACATAACATTTACTTCCTGAAGCAGATGACCACTTTCTCATCAAAGTCCTCAATGCCATGGGCTCAACAATTATATTCCCTAAAAGATGATAAATGAGGACTATGGCAGAGGACAAATGAGACTCCCAAGTTCCAGAACTAGGCAAACATCAGAGAATATCTTCTCTAAATTTTAGAGTCAGGCAAATGTTTAATTAAAAGTTCTGTTCCTAGAGATTTTTTCCAAGTTAATCAAACTGTTGAAATGACTATTCCATAATTTATATATCATTTTACTATCTGCTTCCTTAAGTAAATAGTGTTTCCAAAGGCATAAATTAACTGTCAGAAAGAGAATAAGAAAGGATAAAAGTTATTTTCAAAGGAGCCCAATTCTTCAAAGTCATGTCAAGAAACACGATTTTTGAAACGTATCTTCTGTGAAGAATTGGGGGGACAACCTATCATTATAGGTTCTTAGGCACCAAGTCCAACTTCATCAAATCTGAAACCCTCCCCCCAAAGCATTTTCTCAGAGCCTGAATTTTCTCAGCACCTGAATTGTTCACAGAAGGGAAAGATTAGACATATTTTCCAATAAGGCCCCATAAAGATTGATGCCTATTTTTTTAGTTTTTTTTTTTTTTTTGGATGACTCCTCTGCTGAATATGTTTGATAGCAAGTCAGCTACCTTGCAACGTAACTTTGTCCATTGTTGGACAGCACCAATTACAGAAAGGATTTTAATTTGTTAAACACAAATCTGAAACTGTAGTAAGTTACATCTTAAAAATGACTGCCAGTGAGGCGACTGGGTGGCTCTGTCAGTTAAGTATCCAACTCCTAATTTCAGCTAAGGTCATGATCTCACTGTTCGTGAGATCGAGTCTCACATTGGGCTTTGCACTGACAGTGTGGAGTCTGCTTGGGATTCTCTCTCTTCCTCTCTCTCTGCCCCTCTCCTGTTTGCACTCTCGCAAAATAAATAAATTTATTTAAAAAATACTCATAAAAAATGACTTCTTGTGGGTGTAAGGAATACATACCACCAAACTAATGAGGAAGTTCTTTCATTTTCTTCAAAATATTTTTGAAGTAGAGAATTTGATTTTGTTCCATAAATACTTGGTATATTAAAAAAATAAAGCTTAGGGGCGCCTAGGTGGCTCAGTCGGTTAAGTGTCCGACTTTGGCTCAGGTCATGATCTCACAGTTCAGGGGTTCGAGCTCTGCATCAAACTGTACTGAATGCTTGCTCAGAGCCTGGAGCCTGCTTCAGATTCTGTGTCTCCTTCTCTCTCTGCCCCTCTCCTGCTCACGCTCTGTCTCACTCTCTATCAAAAATAGATAAATGTACAAAAATAAAAAATAAAAATAAATAAATGAAGCTTATATTTATTCTGAATTTAGAAAGAAAATCTGATGCTGAATTTTTGTCCTGTAATTTTTCTCGTTTATGTCATTTATTGGAATTAAGCAAAATATGCACATTAGATTTATACCATCTCTGTCTGTGAAATTGCTGCTGCTCACAGATAAATCATCAGGAGTTGAGATGCCGTTGGTACTGGAATTTCCAATTTTCTTTTGTGTTAAGTGCTCAAGACTCATATCTCTATTTTTTTGTGACTCTTTAGTCAAGTTCAGAAAGACCTAGAAAGAGAAGCCAGAACACTTCATTAATATAAAACATGTATGTCCTTTCTAGTCTCTAAGGTCAATTTTGATTTTAAATTTTTATCACATTGAGACAAATAAGAGTGACTGTAAGTAAATATTTTTATAGTGACTTTAAGTGAACATTTTTTTTTACCATACAATGTTGTTATATTATTGACTATATTCTCTATGCTGCACTTTTCATCTCCACGACTTATTTATTTTATATCTGGAAGTTTATATCTCTTAACCACCCCTCCCCCGATTTCACTCATCTACCTCATTCCCCTAAGTAAACATTTTGGTATGTTAAAGATCCATGTTCTCTGATTGTGTAAACATGTTTGTTTTCAAAAGCCAATCTTACATAAGAATAGTATTTAGTTTTAAGATTTTCTGATTTTGTGAAGTTTATTTTAAAATATTTCTTTTCTCTTTTCAAAGAACTGTATACATTTAGTCTAAGGGAACAGCAAGTTATATCAGCCTTAGGAAAAAAAGAAACGTACCTCTTCCACGGTGGTGTCTGAAATGCCGTAGCACCCAATGTTGAGGTCACCCATGCCACCGTCCAGCGCCCTCAGGAGTGACAGGTAGGCCCCTGAGACTTTGGTGCTAAATGGAGGAAGCACATATACAAGCTCTCCCCCAATGTCCTCCTTGAGGTAGGCTTCAGGGAGGTGTGATCGGATCATTGCAGTCACAGCCATTGTGTCGCATGTTGTATTTGCACTTAGATTTGGACTCTAGAGACAAAAACCAAAGTTGAACACTCTCTTGTCTTTACACTGTAGTGATGCCCAAGGGCCTTAATCAGAGGGTGGTGAGATTCTTTCAAGCCACTCAGACCTGAGTCCAATGACACATCCCTCCTCTGGTGGTTCCCTGTCCCACAGGGGTCCCTAGCATTGTCTACAAGTGACTATTTTTATTGACTCCATTCTCCCACCTCCCCCTGTTCCTTCTCTAGCCTCCCTGCACAATACCTCCCTCTTACCTGCTCTACTTCAGCCACAGAAGCCTCTTTGTGTTGTCAGAGTGTTTGAAATTCAGGCACACCCTCCTCAGGGCCTTCCCAATTGTTCCTTTGCCCTGAGATAGTCACATGGCTCCTTCTCTCCCAGGTCCCAACTCTTGGCTCAACACTCATCTCAGAGCCCTTTCTCTTCCTACCCTACTTAAAATAGCACTGCCCAGCATTCCCCATCCCCCCTCCTCTGCCTTATTTCTACGCTAGTATTCATCACCTGCTAATATACTTAATAATACACTTAACCACGGTATCATTGGAATTCCCCACACTCTATCAGAATATAAACTCCACAAGGGTAGAGATGTTATCATCACTGCTATATTCCCAGGTATTATATACCTAATATTACATAACTAATATATACATTTCTTGATGAATTAATGAATATAACAATAAAATGCTTTTTATTTGGAAGTCAAATTAGGATGATTAGATGTAAAATAAATGATGGTAGTCAAAGCCTACCTAATAGCGTACATATCTTGCACAGGATTCATAATCATATGATACTTTAGGTGCCCCAGGGATTTAGTTGGCACTGTTGTTCTTCAAAGATGTAAAAACACCTTTGGCCTGAGTTAGTCTTCACATTGCTGCTCAAGGGGTACTGATCAGAAGTTGAATACAAAACTACATATTCTCTTTATTTCCTTTAATGCAAAAAATCTAATTTTTAGCCTTACAGGATGAAATGCTAGGGAAACTAAAAGGTTGATCCTCCATGAGCAGCCTTAGGATATAGATCCTTTTTTGACCAAGTACCCTGGTTCCCGTGTGCGATCGCAGACCAGTAGCATCTGCATCACTTGGATCCTTGTTATTAGAAAGGTAGTCAGTTCTAGAGCCCCATCCTAGACCTACTGAATCAGAGACTCTTGGGGTGAGGCCAGAAATGTGGGTTTAATCAAGATCTCTGGGTGTTCTGATGCTCTCGTGGGTTTGAGAAGTATGAAACTAATAATATATTAATAATGAATTTTAGCAGTTAATAAAGTTGGAGAGATTCTGCTTCCATTTCACAAAAAATAATAATTTATGCCCTTGTCATGAGGTATACTTTCTTTCAAACCTTTTTCTTGGTGAGTGTGAGATGATACCCATCCCCAAATGCTTCCTTGAGGTAAAATGGTGACCCGCAGCAGCGCAGTCCGCCCTGCTCCAGGAAGGCTATGCGGTCACTCAGCACTTCAGCTTCGTCCAAGTGGTGCGTGGACAGAATGATTGTTCTGGCTTGAAAATACAGAGAAGAACAACCAAGAATGAAAAATGAAGACACAGCTCCTGAGATGTACAGAGTTAGCATGAGTAAATCCTGTGATTTATGGGGAGAAGAGACACGTTTTATGAGCTAACTGAAAAACTGACCAGAAGGAGCTTTCAAAATAAACAAAGAGAAATCCAGAAGGGGTGTTACTAAATATACAGGGCTCTTTTCTTATAAGTTGGCAGCAAAAAGGCATTTACTGTGCTGTGTGGCTAAATGTCCATTAGTTAGACTGTGCTCATTAGCAACTCCTTCCTTAGTTGGCTCCCTTGTCTTCATTTCCATTCTTTCTCTCCTTGTCTGTCTCTCTCCCCCACTTTCTTCACTATGAAGAAGCAATAATTTTCAAGACTTTTTGAATATTCCTCTCTGATTAATCCACTCCACTCTGATTGCTTCTTTGCTTCACATCCTGTTAGCACTTGTTTAGTCTGTTTTCAGTTTATTTTCACTTGTGTATGTTTGGTAACTTTAATTAGATTCTAAGCTCCTGTAGGCAGAATTTGGGACTTCTATCAAATGTGCATGGTCTCAAAAAGGCCAGTGAAGTGCTCAACTCACAGGGGGCACTACAGGGATATTAACTAATCAACCCAGAAACTTTAGTGGTGGGAAGAGAAGACTTTGGGAAGGGGAAGACTCCACCTGAGACTTTTAACAGAGCTTCTAAACAGAAAAGGTGTAGATTTGGTTGCATGCATCCCAGAGGGCAAAGTCATGACCACTGGGTGGACAAGTTATAAGAAAGTACTCATACCAGTTTTGTTCTTGGATATAACATCCCATATACTTCGGCGAGAACATGGGTCAACTCCAGTAGATGGTTCATCCAAAATGACCACCCGTGATCCACCAATAAGAGCTATAGATATGGATAACTTCCTCTTCATTCCTCCCGACAATGTGCCAACTCTCTTATGACGATGGCTATACAGTCCAGTATCTTTTAATGTCCTTCAAAAATAATGTATGGTGGTTATTTTTGACAGAAAAAATATTTGAATATTGAATTTTTTTACATTTATTTACTTTTGAGAGACAGAGAGAGACAGAGCATGAACAGGGGAGGGGCAGAGAGAGAAGGAGACACAGAATCCGAGGCAGGCTCCAGGCTCTGAGCAAGCTGTCAGCAGAGTCAGACGTGGGGCTCGAACCCATGAACCGTGAGATCATGACTTGAGCCGAAGTCGGATGCATAACTGACTGGGCCACCCAGTAGCCCCAAGATATTTGAGTATTGAAAAAATACAATAAGCACTTTAAGTAATAGGTATTTACTAAACAACTATTATGTGCTCAGCAAGGTACAATACACTATTGAGGATTCATGATATGGTTTTTTATTGCTTATCGTCTAATTGGAGGTTCAAAATTGATACTCAGAAAACAACACGAGGGAATAATACATGCCTCACTTATTTATTTGCTCATTTGAAAAATACTTATGGAGGGCCTTCCTGTTTTGTGCCAGATTGTGTTTTAGCTTCTGGAGGAAAGTGATGAGAAGATAATATTCCTACCCATAAGGAGATTAGGTTCTATCTAGTATGTGTATGTATCGGGAAGGAGGCAGATAAAATTCAGTCAATAAACATATTCCCAAGTAAGTTTATAATTCACCAGGTGGTGACAAGTACAACAAAAAATACATAAAGCTGGGTACATGAGATAAGGAGTGCCTGGGGGATGATATTTTAAATATATATTTAAATATTTTATATATTAATTTATAAATTAAATATATTTTTATATATACATACATATATATGTGTGTATATATATATATGACCATATATATATGTATGGTCATCCCCTCAGAGAAGGTGACATTTGATCAGAGACCAGGAAAGTGGAGGAGTGAGTCAAATGGCTATCTGGGCAAGGCTGCTCTAAGTAGAGGAAACAGTAAGTGAGAAGCCCTGTGGTGGGAGGATAAGCCAGTGTGTGACTTAGGGCGTTCGCCTAGAGTACAGTGAATGGGGGAAGACTAGAAGGAAATGACATCAGAAGTAAGATGGGGGCAAGTCATGTAGGGCCTCTTGGCCTTGGCAAGGACACTACTGAGTTCAACATTGAATGTGGTGGGAAGCCATAGAGAGCTTTGAACCCTGGAGTTACATGGTCTGATTTGCCTTTTTTTTTTTTTTTAATTTTCTTTACTTATTTTGAGAGAGAGAGAGAGAGGGAGGGAGAGAGAGGAAGGGAGAGAGAGAGAGAGAGAAAGCATGAGTGGGGACAGGCAGGGAGAGAACAAAGAGAGAATCCCTAGCAGGCTCCACACTGTCAGCTCAGAGCCTGACATGGGGCTTGAACTCACAAACTGCAATGTCATGACCTGAGCTGAAGTTAGTCATTCAACTGATTGAGCCACCCAGGCGCCCTCTAATTTGTGTTTTAAAAAGGTCACCATGGCTGCTCTTTGAAGGACAAACTGTATAAGAGTCAGGTGTCTAGTTAGGAGGCTTGGCCTGAGGTAGTAGCCGTTAGAAACAGAGGATTTGGGGCAATATTGTAGCCCGAGATGAAGACAGTTAAACAGTTTCAGTATAATAATAGGCCGCTGATGATAATGACATAAATACATATACAATACCAGAAAAGTAGAAAAACTAAAAACTAATTGTTTTGTGACCAAATGTTTCTTATAGGCATTATTACCATAGCTTGACCTCTTTTCGAGAGGGATGTCCTGATTACTGCTAGAACTGACCTTTTCACTTCCTCATGCAGCTGCTTTTTAGTCCAGTGAGGAACTTTGATGGAGCCATACAGGAGTAGGTGTTCCTTGGTAGTGAGGTAACTAAACAAGACGTCGTGCTGCATGCAGACCCCCATGTTCTTCCGTACCGTGTGTAGGTCTGTTTTGATATCTTTTCCATAAACAAAGATGGTGCCCGCTGAAGCCCCAAAGAGCCCAGTCAACATGGAGCTGAAAATGAAGAAATGATAAATCAGGTCTCAACCAAGCATTTAAGCTAGATTTTAGGACTAAATATATCTCATTCATTAGCAAAAGATATTACAGTGTATTTCCTCAGGTAGGACCAAGCTATAAAATAAAATGGTATTACATGGGAACAGACATTAAATGACTGTTAAGCTTTTAATTACTTAAAGTGTTACATAAACACTACACAATGGCAGTGATGGGGAGGGGGTGGTGGTAGTAGTCATGACAGAAATGGTTGCACCCTTTAATTGCCAAGTATGCTCTCTCCTTGAGCAAACTCATGCACTTTCCTGGCATCAGATGGTATCTGTAGGTCATGGAGTCTCAAATTTCTATCTCTAGCCCAGGCCTCACCACTCAGTTCCAGGTGTGCACTGTCTATCCAGCAGACAGTGTCACTTCTCCATAAGACATCTTACAGGTGTAAGACTCAACATGTTTAAAAATTTAACTCAGGATCTTTGCCCTCCACTCTGTACCCCCACTGATGTTCCTCTTTCACCATATGATGAATCTATATACTGGTTGCACAAGCCTAGAATCCAGAAGCTGTGTTTGCATCCTCCTCCTATCTCTGTTTTCTACCTCTGCCCATACATCCCATTTTCCCAGGCACACCACAGTGCAAGTCACATCACCACTTGCTCCTGACCATGTCTCTTAACTCTCTTGCCCATGTGAACATTGGTCACCTCAGTCCCTTTCTCTACACTGTGATTATTCTCTAGACAATTGCTTATCATTTTTCAGATGGTTAATAAACTAAGCAATTATTTAATATCCATCTTATCCAGTAACATGTAAGTTCCATGAGGTCAGGCAAAGGACCCATTTTTTTCACCAGTGTCTCCAGTATCTAACCTGTACCTTCTACCTTGTATGTAATGGACCTTAAATGACTATTGTGGATTTAATAGGGAATCAATACTATATGCAATTCTTCCTATAAAAACACCTTGAAATACAAACAACTCATTCTTTATATTTAGAAGAATAAAATTGGGACTTTCTTAGCTAAAATTACAGTCTCTTCAAAAAACCTCCTCCTCTTTTCTTCGCTGGTCTCTTATTGCTTATTAGAAACCTGCTTTTAAGCACTATATCACTATGTTTTCATTAGAAAGTCAACTTTGAATTTAAACAGGCCACATAAATAAGAGTAGCTGCATGCTCCCTCATTTCATGACCTTCCGTTGTCCTCTTTTATTTACAAGAGAAAAATTAATTTGAATATATTTTGGCAGTCACTGAGCTTACTTATGATAATACTAAATAGGATATCCAGCAACTGACACTTTTTCTCAAATAATGGCTAAGGCAGAAACAGCAGCTTAGTGCTGACTTCCTGCCAAGCAATGTGGAGCACTGGAGGTGAGTCACAAAAAAAATTCAAAAGAATGTCACTTTAAAAACATTTGAATCTCTTTTCCTTTTGGACACATCAGCTAAATGATGAGTGAGAAAGAATAGCTCATGTACCACTCCTAGCTGTTTTGATCTATATCTGATAGCTGGTGATTTCTTTCTTCATGAATCAAGGCAAGGAGCAGCTGGGGCTGAGTGTGTTTATAGCAAAGTGTGTAAACTAAAAATTATACATGGGCCAGAATAGAAATGCAAATAAATGAAACAGACTGGGCATATGCGACAGTGCAGATTGGTGGGGAAAAGGAAAAAATCAGAAAGCAGATGTCCCCTTTAAGAGAACAGTCACCAGTAAGCCCCAACTAATTGTCCCTACCTTAGACCGTGGACCCAATATTGCCAGAACATCATATTATCCAAGGAATGTCAAGAATATTCCTTTTTATTAGAAAATTTCTCCATTTTTAAATACTGGCACTGAATTAAAACTTTTAAGAAGTACTGGTTCGGCCTGATCTGGCCTTTGAGGTCTCAGGTTGGGACCTCTGACTTATACTCCATTTTATGGTAAACAAATTGAGCTATCTTAATCCATCTGGGAGATGTAATTATCTTTATTATTTATGAAAGAAATGAGGAAATATTAAGTAATATGCTTTCACGACAATAAGTGTTAAAAAGTAACATACATTGTAGTAGTTTT
This sequence comes from Cryptoprocta ferox, assembly GCA_028646485.1. Classification (NCBI taxonomy): domain Eukaryota; kingdom Metazoa; phylum Chordata; class Mammalia; order Carnivora; family Eupleridae; genus Cryptoprocta; species Cryptoprocta ferox. The sequence goes on from CM053578.1 coordinate 85,684,687, forward strand.
CCCAGCTCCATTGGGCCCCAGCAATGAAGTAATATGTCCTTCATAGAAGTTCAGATTGAGGTTATCAACAGCAATTTTTGAGCCATAGATCTTTGTGACCCCATGCAGGGCAACCCCAACTGTGAGGTCCTTAGGTTCAGGCTCAATGTTGGAGGGAAACATGTACTCAGGACCTGAAAGGAAATCAGGAGAAGAATTATAAGCTCACAAAGAAGGAAAAATGCAGCTCAAGATAGATTTGTCCTTAATTAAAAACTGAAGACTATAACAACACAGCCTCTAAGTAAAAGAATTCTGCAAACAAATGATCTATTATAGTCTTCAGCCTCCTTCTCATTTGGTTAAAGAATGAATGACGTGGGGAACCATATTCTCCAAGGCTCATAGCACACTTCTCTGACAGAATAGGTAGTCCTAGAATATACTATCATAATAATGAATTCTCCTTGTTTCAACAGATCTCAAATATTCAAAAGGCGGTCTAAGTCTTCTAATCAGACAGGATGATACCAACTAATAGAAACAATGTCTACAAGATGTGATTTTATGGTGACAAGGCCAGTTCAGATCTGTAATCAGTTTATTGATTACTATCTACATCTCCTTTGGGCACCACAAATAGACCGTGGTAATGGGTCATCCTAACTTTATAAAGATGGCACTACTCACCCAATGTCAGTAAGTCATGAGCTTTAAACTTTTTGTTCAGCGTTGGTGATGAGTTATGATAAATTATCTGTACTTGTAACTTGGTTACTCTTTTTGACTAGTGACAGATGGCTGGAGTTAGGCGTGTAGACTGTGGCCAAGGAACAAAATTTTTCTCTGTGTAAATCTAACTGGACCACAAAGGGATCTACAATCTTGGCCTAATTGGTGCCATATGCTAACTAACTGAGCTAATGAGCCCAGAAAAAGCCACAATTTAATCTCCATAAGAGTCTAAACACATATGTGTGGACATATTCATCCATGACTAAAAGGATGATAATTTTGCCATTTAGAAAAACATAATTAAAATCACTAGTCACGTAAATTTTTATACCACTTCTGTCATAATAATGCTTGCTGTTGACCTACTTGTCTTACTGGCAGATGGGTTGGTGTTCTGCATCATGATGTTAGTAAACATAAGGCCATTGCTTTTCTCATGCTTCATGTCTGTACATCCCAGTCGTTCCTTCCAGTAGGAAGGGAGGACTGGAAAATACCATGGAGCTGCCATGCCATAGGTACCTGTGATAAAAATGTATTAAGAAGAGTAAATATTAGTTGATTGTTAACATTAAGCATCAGAAGCTAAACAACAGAATATTATATATGGTTCAAAAGTATTTTCTTTTCATTTTTTGATCTATATCAAATTAAGTGTCATAGTCCCAATTTCCAATGTAAAGCACAAAAAAAAGCCTCTCTTTTATTCTTTAAAAAAAATAACTTCATTGAGTATACATATAATTAGATGCCATAAAATTTACTCATCGTAATAAGTAGATGATTTTAGTAAATATATGAAGTTGTGCAAACATTACCACAATCTATGCATTATTAGAATATTCCTATAGCTCCAAAAACTGCTCTCCTGCCCATGTACAGATAACTCCTGGTCCCACCCCAAGTTCTAGACAATCACTGATTTGCTTTCTGTCTCTATACATGTGTTTTTTATAGGAATTTTATGTAAATGGAACAATACTCTTTCATTCTAGAACACCAGGAAATGAACAAATATCAGTAAGGCTGAATGGAAAAGCTCCTGAGCATGTTAAAAGTGATGACGACTTGAGACCTAGGATAGGGGATCCAACTAGTGTTTTCCATTAGAATTTGGTAAATCCTACTTAGAATTAGGAGATATGGTTTTTGCTTTATCACATCTCATGTGCCCATTTGGAAAGACTGGATTCCATGCTTCTTAAGCCACTCCATCCTTTAAAGGAACATCAGAGAAGGAATTCACCAGTGCATTATCTCATCCTGGAAAATTCTGGTTAGTTTTGGGATTTAAACTTGTATTTTTTTAAGACTATATATGGCACATCAAATATTAGAAAATATATGTTAGCTGACTTATAAGTATGAAAACTATAAAAATATATCTGTAGGAAGTATGTTCATACCTGGAAACACATTCCTGACATACCAAGCAATAAGGAAATAAATGAAAGAGTCAGCTAGGATTAGACAGCAGAGCCAGCCAAAGGAGGTGGTGTCATCCTGAACCGGGGAACTGTACATATTTTCCCACTGAAGACCTAAAAAGTAAATACATGTATTTATTCTTTTGTGAGATGTATTGCAGTTGTGAATGATAAAATCTAATTTTAAAGGAAGTGAGCATACCAATGCCCTGCTCCTCATATCTTGCAATGTATTGACTTGCATAACTGAATGCTGTTGGGGACAGCAGGCTCTGTGAAGAAATGAAACAGCAGTGATAGTTCTTATAGTTTTGTGCAAGAGGGATCTAAACATACTTAAAACTTTGGATACTTATATAGGTTAAATTGACATTAACTCCCTAAGTATACTTAAAAATGCAGGGGTCCCTTGCCAAGCACGCTACCACTCTGAAGGAAGAGGAGAGGGAACAGCGGAAAACAAAAGCAGGAAAATTATAACTTGGAAGATATTTGTCAAAAATCCAAAATATATATCTAAACTTAGTAAATGTTGCTCAGCAATTTATAAAATAGGTAATTATAGGGTAATGCAATGTTAAGAATAAAATCAAATCAACTGTTAGGAGCCAGAAGATGTTTTTATGTCATAAATTGATTACAGGTAACAGAAGTACTATGAATTAAAATACACATAAATATGAACTGATTGAATACTTACAATGCAACAAATTAGAAATTTAATGTTGCTTTAACCCAAAGTAGTCAATATTAAATGGAAGTTATTTAACACTTTCTATTTCCATAAGCACCAAAGTTTCAATATGACTCTCAAAGAGATTTATTTTTCTGCTTTCCAAATTTCAAATTTTTTTAATAATTTCATTAAAATTCTTAAATTAATCCAATACTTTTGAATTGAAAAGGCAGAAAAGAATTAAAAATTGATTATATCAGTCAGTGCATTTGTCTTTATGCCTATAAGTTATATTGTATGTTAATGAAAACCATGAAAATTATTCACATATGAGAATAATTCCAGTAATAAAGGCTTTAAGATATTTAAGGAGTTAGACCAGAAAAGAAGTCAGAATTTGTGATGATCTTTAAAGTAATTATTTTCAAAAGATTATTCTTTCTTCAGAAATTATTTCTTCACAGCATTACATACTATGATTTTAAAAACTGTGGGGGAAAGTTTCATTTTCATTGTCTTATGCTTGTACAGTACTCAATGATATAGAAAAAACTATCATTAGAACAGTTAAGCTTATTTTGCAATCACAGCACTTTTCAATTTAGATAAATGAACTTGGAGTTTGAGAGTCTAAAAACATCAAAAGAACCAATTCTTATCACACACTAGCCATTCAGTTGTGACAGTTGACTCACCATGAATACTTTTACTACATAACTCAACTCATTCTCAACTGTAATCAGAACAATAAAGGGAAAAAAGGCAATGATGTAGATGAGGCTTCCAATAAGAGCTGCAATGTTGGTGTTGTTGAAGAAGACGCTGATAAGATAGCTCATGGCAATAACCGAGAAGCTGTAGTCCGAAAAATACAGGAACAAAATGAACCCATTTGTTTTAGGAAGAATATTGCCAAACTTCAGTATAATGATGAGGAGGATGATGGTAACCAGTAAAAATCCAACACTCTCTATAAGCCAGGCAAAAAAATGGCTGCAGGAGTCCACACCCATCATCTTCATGTACTGTGAAAAGGAAAAAGCATTAGCCACTTTTTGAGCTGATATTCTCTCAAATAGCAATTATTCCTGCACCATGCCAAAATGCCCATGAGACTCTTCATATATATGGAACTAGGCATCTTAATGATTTTCACAAGTCAAGGATTTCTCCATGCTTGCTATGTAAAATTAATATGACCATTTATATCAGCCCAATTTAAATTACATGCTTTCAGAGTTCCCCAATATAATGGGTGATTTGGATGGTAAGGTTCTTTTTTTTCCAATTTCATTTTATAACTGGTATCTAACTGATGTACCCAGATTAAATTAATTTAGAATAGATTATCAAAATTTATGGTGTCTTCTGCAGAATTTTACAACATGAATTTGACATTTGTGCAGGCATGAATATTTCAAGCAGGTGTAAAAACATAGTTTATTTCAAATTCAGTGTAGGGACTGAGATAGTAAAACTCCATTAAAAAAAAAAATCTAAACATTGATGGACAACACAATCAGTATTCAGGTTCCTAAGAGAAATGAATGAACCTGATTCCTAAGATTTAAAACATGGAAACGTTGAAGGGAGACTTTATGCCTTTTGGCATAGCTTCCCCATCCTTAAGATCACTGGTCGTCTAGGTCATGTCTGTCATCTTTGTTTACCAAAAAGACATTAATACACCCAAAATGAACATGTATCTGAGATTCATTCTCTCTCAATTTATATTCTTTAATAACTCAGTGACATTCCTAGAGGCCAAGGCAATCCACTGAGGTAGAAAAACAGATCAGCACGATATGTTTGAGCATTAACTCAAAGGGATTCTGAAAGCTCTAAAGTCCCCTGGATCTTGATTGTCTCGAATTTGGTGACATGTTGCACTTTGTGGGAACCTGCATATCCAGATTTCTAGTTTTAACAATACATGATTAATGCTGAGCTTATGAGTCAACAGTCCATTTTTAAAAAAAGAACAAAAGAAATGCTCCACTAAAGCTTTATAATCTAATACTTCAGGTAAAATCAAGGATTTTCAATGTCCTCCTTCTTTAAACCTAACTTGTCTAGGAAAAAAAAAAGGAATGTTGCTGAATCTTTTGCTCTACAAGCAAATAGTGAATTTTACTTTCTGCCTTTGTAACTTATCACATTTTGATAACTCTGCTGCTCCTCTTGTTGCCATGGAAACAGCTACCTGACTGCCAACAGTCTAAGCTGTGGGCCTCAAGCTAATCACCACTGAGAAAAAAGCGTGTGACTTTTTTTCTTAACTTTGCCCTCTTCCTCACCCTCCTCCCTCCTTACTGCTTCCCTCCTCCCAGGCCCTCCTGCCCTTTGCAGTAAAGATTCACCTTATATTTCCATAGGAATGGAAGTGTGGGTCAAAGTAAAAAAAAATCAGCATGGAGTGAAGATGCACTATGGAAGGTTTCCTCCATTTACTACGTATATATCATTGAAAACAAAATTACATTTCAGTATGAAAAAATACCTCAGAGGTCTTATTTTCAAAATTTTTTCTCTGCACCCCAACCCATTTGAGAAAATTACTGTGTCATGTATTTGATGACTGCATTTCAGAGACACTTGCCTATTCCAGTATGATTATGATACGTTAGATCTTTCATTTGCCTTTCTTATTTGTATTTTGAAGTTTAACTGAGTTTATATTTAAGTGGGGAGTTATGGGATCCATATAACTACTCCAGAGCTGATATCCACCACCTAATTTCAAGTGACCTGTGTGAAAAATATTTTTGCCCAATAACGGTGTATGTTAGTAGGAGACAATGTCAATCTATTTCACAAGGTGAATATAAAATATCTAGGACATGAAATAAAGCTGACTTTGGTGTGTGTAAACATGTTTTCCTTTCCCAACAATTGACAGCTGCAGTATAAAACATTTTTATAACTAGAAAATTCTCCACTCATAGCCTTATTAAAAGATAATCTGGCAAACCCGAAGACCAGGACCAAAGGTGTTTATCAGTGTAATTTAGAAATTTTCAAGATTTGAGATCAGATTCCTATTCCCAAGAGTTGGTAAAAGTTGGAGGGTGATCACTGCTTCCTATTGAAACAGACTGAGCTAGGTGCTTCCAAAAGTGTTCACTACTTAACATTCTATCATGAAACTTCAATGTTAAACTTCAGGATTTTGTGCCATGAGGAGAACAGCTGTTATTCATAAAGAGAAAGAGCAATGAGAGCATGTAAGTCATCCATAAATTATCCAGATTCACTGCCAACTTCATTATAATAACTAAGACCAAACCTGCTGATGGAAGATGGCCCACAGAGAATGTCTGGCTATGCTTCCCTGGATGTCATTAGTTGATCCTCAGAGTGACATATGTCAGGTGCCAGCTTTGCAATCAAAGAGTCACTTGTCTCAAGCCTTCCAAACCTGCCTGAAGCAATTCATCAGTATCTGATAACCTGTTGCTCAAGGAAAACCCCTGTACACAGTGGTCAGAGTTTGCTCCAGTGTATGGCAGAAAATAGAGAGGAGATTCAGTAAGATTTTGGGTAAATGTGTTGCCACATTCAAGAGAAACTTATGCGCAGGGATTGACATAAATGCTCTCAGCAAAAGAAATTGCAAAAATTCCTATATTTACTTGGCAGCAAAGTCTTCATTCAATTCAACAAGAATGCCAAGCAGTAATTTATAAGGAATGGTAACATTTTCTATCTCAATTAAAAAATTTTTCTTAACAATAGATATTTAGATTATTGTTTTTTAGTAAGATACAAAAGGTGTTGTAATCACTACTTGAAACATTCCAAATTCCCACTACTGTGATGGATAGTGTCTATGAAGAAGTCATAAAAATTGTTTAAAGTGAAGCATCAAAGTACTAAAATCCCTTGCATAATTCTTGGTATCATCTCTCCAGACCACAGATATTTTAGATTACCTATCTGAGCTGAGAAAGAACAACTCCAAAATTTTGTCTCCAGCTGAAATCCCCATAAATGACTTAGGTTGGATTATATAGAGGAAGCTAACCCATAAATCAAGAAAATAATATGGAAAAGTACTTCTCTGTGTGTTGTAAATCAGTTTTTGTACAGCCTTAATATTTTAATTTTTAAAAGCAAGGAACACAGAACAAAACTGCAGGCATTTCAACATAGTTTTTTTTTTATAAACTACAGGCTTAATCTCATCAAAGAACTTATTGGGCATTAATATTTGTACTAATTCCTTTAACAAGTTAAAGGAATTCACCAGAGTCATATCATATCATATCAAGGTCAAGGATTAGTGGCTTCATTGAAAGAGGAAATAACTTGGTTTTCTTGCCCAGATTTAAGAACAATTATAGAAGGAAAAAAGTATTTTTTTTACCTTTTTTATTTAATTGGAATGAGAAAGATAGGGAATTAAAACTTTAGTACTTGGTGAATATTAAAATGATGGTATTAAAACATGATTTTGAATCTCTGGTAACCTAGGAGACTTTCCATCATCATTATCAAAAGTCCTTAAGTGTCTATGCTACCAAAATAAGGTAAGAGGGAAAGCAGCTATGATGTGAAAAAGGATTGGTTGAAAGTCAAGACACTTGAGTTCCAGCCCCAGATGGACAACTAACTAGCCCTGCAGTTTTCACCAAGTCACCTCTCACTGGGCTCAGCTTCTTTACCTCTAAACAGGAGGACATAAGATTAGAACCATGAGCAGTCGAGGAAGGCTGACCAGGAGGTATTGAGCAGGAGGCACTCATTTAATCAACTGCTTCCATCAATTCATCTCACAAATAGATGGCATTCCTTTTAATTTAGGGCACTACTGATTTTAAGACGTGCCATTATTTTTACATGCCACCAAGAAAGAAAAATCACCACCAATTCAATGATGACACCCTATCAAATGCATCCCAATTTCAGAGGCATTAAGAAACAAAAGTGTTACCTTAGAATTGATAAAATATGGATAACTGAATGCATTTCTTGTTGTGGCAGTGAGAGAGCCACATTCTGGAAGTGTGTGCTGAATTAGGTCTAGATAGTAAGACTTAGAGAGTTTAAGGAATTTGGCCCAAGTGAATATGAACTGGAAGACTCAGAGCCTGATTCTCTGATTCCAAGCTCAGTGATCTTCCACTGTATGACTCTGACCCCCCAAGATCAAGTAGTTAAATTTTGAAAGTAGATGCATGCAAAATGAAGACACAAAGCTGCCAAACAGAAACAAGTTTACCATTAAAAACTATGTCTTTCTTCAGTAGAGAAAGAATTCATTATGCTTTGATTTTTTTGGTGAGATCCATAGATGCATTAAAAAAGCACCATCTTAAAACACAAAATTATATATATAATATATATTATATATAAGTATAATACACACACTAATATTTACTGTGTTTCTACCACAAATTCTATCTTTAAGGTAGGTATTTATTTTGAAGTACAAAAGAACTCAGTATCTATCACAATTTTCTATTTTAAAGTTTTCCTTTAATCTGTGAAGATTCACTCCTGAGTACTGGAAAACTGAAAGAGAAATGCAAGGTAGGAGCTGCAACCAAATTTCTGGTCTAGGGCATGGATTCAAGTTTCCCAAAGGATACAAAAGTGCTGATTTGAAGGGGTACATGTACCCCAATGTTTACAGCAACACTATCAACAATAGCCAAATTATGGAAAGAGCCCAAATGTCCATTGACTGATGAATGGATAAAGATGTGGCATATATATATAATAGAAAACTACTTGGCAATGAAAGAGAATGAAATCTCGCCATTTGCAACTACGTGAATGGAACTGGAGTGTATTATGCTAAGTGAAAGAAGTCGGTTAGAGAAAGATAGATATCATATGATTTCATTCATATGTGGAATTTGAGAAACTCAACAGATGAACATGGGGAAGGGAAGGAAAAATAAGATAAAAACAGAGAGGAACACAAACCATAAGAGACTCCTGAATACAAACTCAAGGGTTGCTAGAGGAAAGGGTAAGTGAGGGGAATGGGTTAAATGGGTGATGAGCATTAAGGAGGGCACTTTTGGGGATGGGCAGTAGGTGTCATATGTAAGAAATGAATCAACTGGGTTCTGCTCCTGAAGCCAAGACTACACTGTATATTAACTAACTTGAATTTAAAAAAAAAAAAAAAAAACACCTTTCTAAATTGGAATTAAGAAATGACCACACCCAGTTCTGAATACAACAAGGTTCAAATCAGTCGATGAGAGGTTTAGCGAATTGCAATTGAAATACAAAAATACAGCTGTGAGGATCAACCAGAATTCAAACAGAAAAGGTAAGAAGTATAGGTTCAAACTCTAGAACACCCCTGGAAGTCTGATGCTGAGCTAACAAAAACATGAATCAGTAATTTGTACCTTGTAAGGAGAAATAATCAATTGCCTGGAAGCATTGGCAAAGTAAGTCTGAAAAGCACAAGTGGACTAACAAGTTACTCTAACCTCATTATTTCAGATTGTCAGCCGGGCCTTGCAATAATTACTGTGCCCCAGTTTGGGGATGTTCCTGCTTTCTTTTCACTCAGTGAGTGTAAGGATGGACTCATTACAGGATGAGCAGATAAAATAATTTTTATTCCAGTATGATCCCAAAATCACACAGCACTTTTTCATAAATTCTAGAAAGAAGTAAGCTATTTTAGATTTGGAAATAATGATGGGGAACACACTCAAGAAGAGATCATGCTTTACATCCCAGTTCCTGTCTTTCATCATTATATTATTAACCTAGTCAGTAGCATAACATGGAATTCTTAGTCTCTATAAATCATGAGTCAGTGGAAGATAGGAGAGAAGATAATTGAAGAAGACAGGGCATACTGGAAAGAGAACTTGCTCACTGAGAGCTGAAACAAGCCATCTGTCTGTCTATGACTATGTCTGTGTCTACATCTATATATCTATACCTAAATTCATTTGGACTCAGTTAGTTACCATGCCAACAATCTTCCTGCCTTACTAGTTATTACTGTTATTATTGGAACTTCCTATAGGAATTTTGTGGGCAAAAATTACCCTTATGATTATAAATGTACTCAGATTTTACTCAGAATTTATATTTTCTTCTTTAGAGGCACTTATAAAAGGACTTCTGTGTAGTTTTTTAAAACAAAATATTGCCATATCAGCTGCCTTTATGATTCATAAAATATTTTTCTTTTTAATTCATGAGGTATGGGTCAGGCTTTCTGATTTTGTATAGACATGATGAAAATCATAGTAATTATTATACTAGATTTTATTCATAATAAGAGGAGGTTCTTGACATACCTCATGAAGCCGGAGATCCTTCTCATAAACAAGCTTTTTTACAAATGCAGCTATAAATACAACCCAGGCAACCATGAGCACAATTGGAAGAGAATAAGAGACACTGGTTAGGAAGCTGAAAAAAAAAACAGAAACAAAAAAAAACAAAAATTCAGTGACCCTAATGAATAACATCTGTGCAGACTGTGATATATAAAAAACACATTCCCTCTTACAGTCAAATTATAATCCTGCTTTGAAATTGAGAATAGTCATTAATATTATTTTTTTACTTATGAAATGTGAAGCTGACTTAACAGTAAGCCCTTGATTTTCTTGCTGTAATGTTGCAGAAGTAAAAAAGTCTCTGGATTGTTGGATAAAATTACCATATTGTTTACAGTGTGTTTGAGTATGTCCTGTCTAGGAAAATAATTATTACATAGATATAATTTCAGAGCTCAAAACCTTTCTGTCTAAACTAAATTCTTATCTTTTTAAAAGCCAGATTTAAAATTAGATGATGATTGGTTTATCTAGCTAAAAGCTGTATCATCCCAAATTACTGTATTTATCTACTCTTTGGATGCTCATAGTTATTATTAAACTAAATTTCCCAACATGAAATAAAATAAAACTCAGAGCATTCAATTTAAAATGCAAACAAAGAAGTTGGATTCCTCAAAACAATGCTCCAGGAGATGTTTCATAAACAGTATAGAAATGTCTCTTCTGATAATGTGTTAAAGTAGGCAGTCACTGGAAGACTTCATTAGGCTCCAAATATATTCCTCTGTGGGCTTCCCATGATATCTGAAAGTTCCAATGCACTGTTTCTCAAAGTTAACCATGCATCACAATCACCTGAAGGGCTTACTAAACCATGGATTTCTGAGCCTCACCCATAAACTTCTGATCTATTACATCTGGGGTGGGATACGGAATTTGCATTTTAAACAATTTCCCAGCTGATGTTGATGTTGCTGGTCCAGGGACCATACTTTGAGAATCAAGGTTCTGACATTACTCACCTTTCTATGGGCAAATGAGTAGTTTTCAATGAGAGGAACTATAAATTGATCTGTTTTCTGTAGTAGGCTCCACTGATGCTTTCACTTAGAGAAAGGTACCAAGGCTATTCCCCTTTTAATCTATAAGGCTAAGGGATTACCTTCAAGTTCCTCATAAAAATGCAAATATTAATGGAACATGACATCACCATCACTGATTATCACTTTAGCATCAGAAGTGTATTGCCATCAAAGATATGAGGGGTTTTTCTGTTTTATTTTCTGTGTATGTGTTGTTTGTTTGTTTGTTTTGGAAGGGAGAAGAGTGAGGGTGGGGACCATATCCTTTTTTTTTTTTTTTTTTTTTTTTTGGTTCCTGGGAACTTGTCTCACATGGGGCAGGCACTTAAACAATATTTGTTGAATGAATTTTTCTCTTGGTTCAGGTCCAGCCCTAATGGTGTTTCTGGCTCTAGAATCAGGCAAAGGCCCTCATTCATTAATAACAAATTCCCTATAATGTTTCTTGCAGTGATGGTATATTTTAAGATTGGTTTGGTTTAGGTTTGGTTTAATATAAAGGAGAAAATGCTGGTCTCCTAATCGAAAGACCACTGAGTTATCAGTTATACAACTTTGGACATATTACTTAAGCTTTCTGGATTTAAGTTTTTTCATCAGGAAAATATGGTTGATGATACCTGATCTTACTTACCTTAGTACTGAGGTTGTTGGGTGAACAGAGGAAATAATATATGTGAAAGCACTTTGTATACAAAAAAAGAGTTGATATGTATATGTAAGATATTATGACCATACTCCCATGAAGAATGCAGATTACAATTACTTTTATTCTTAAAAAGAAAATCCAGGTACCCATATTCCTAGGTACCAACATTTACAAGGGGGAAAATGAGCAGGAAAATAGATGAGAAATGTTCTTTTAATTGAACCCACAGGTCTTTATTATTCATGTAAGCCGATGCTGTTCATACATACAGTTCAGGCTGCAGAGAACTGACTGGCCTCCACAATAAGCAGCTAACCTTGACAACCCACTGGTGGAAGCCTCATCTGTCTCCCTGGATCACTGCTGCACAAAGGGTTGCATCACCTCATTTTATCTATAGCTCTTGAAGCAGCTAAAGTAGACAGACGCATTGAAAGGAGAAAAAAAAAAGTCCTGAACCATCTAAATTGTATATAAACTGCAGCAACTGGGCTGACTAACAAGTGTAATTTCATTAAAATAATAATCAGCCTCAAGCTTTAATGTAGGAGGATGAGGCTGACTGTGGTCAGTGTGGAATTGCCAGTCAGTGCTACCCAACTGGCAGACTTCTTGAATGTCCAAATTCAATTGTCTAAAACATGATTTGTATATTTTTTGTTCATTTAGCAAACCATCTTAGATAAGGATTTCTAGCAAGTGAACTGATAGTACATAACATAACATAACATAGTGTTAGACAGCATAAAATTTATCTTAGAGGGTTAATCAGTGATGTGCTCTCTCAACATTTTTCTTAAAATTGGCCATGGACTCACAGATTTTTAATAAAATTGGAGATTTGGAAGAGAGGGTAAGATTGTGTTGCTTAATCCCCTCCTTTCACTAGAGAAAGGGAAGACCAATAGAGAGTGGGTGGCATCAAAATTGTGCAGTGATGCACTCAGGTCTGCAGTCTAAGTCTCCTAATTCAAGGGCCATAGTTCTTGGCAAGCTAAGGGTTATGATGAAGAAAACTTGAATTATTCGGTAAGAACTTTACCATCATTTTGGTAACAATGAGCAGCTATAGTGGAGCTGTGCCTTGTACCATGGACCCTCTCCTGGAGGCAAGCATTTGACAAAAATTTGGTGAAGGAGATCTCTTTCACTTGATACATGTAAATGAATAAATAGAAATGAGTTCTCAAAAAAGTGGTTGACTATCAAAAAGGGCTAGAGCCACAGAGACTTACTTGTCTTTCATGTAGCAGGGATATGGAATTGCTTGGACCTGGACTGCTATTTCCTGGGAGTTTCTTCCAGTCTGCAATTCAATGATTGCTCTCTCAATACTATCCTGCAAGTAAACAAAAGCCCTGCCATAGATCTGGTTATGTGATGGAGAATTGTGTGGCCCCGGGGCCCAAATCTTGGTCCTTATGCTTCTTGTGGTCTGTGCGGTCTTCAGACTCATGCGGATGGTATATTTTATGACAGGAGGAAGAGAGACATTTTCAGAGTCATAGCCTCCACGCAGGCTTCTATTAGAAGGAAGCTTAAAAATAACACCTAAAAATAAAAAGGAAACGAGCAGAAAGGTTATTTTATGGTTGATATTATTCATTGTTTGGAGGGTACACTTAGGGGGCAGCCAAACAGGCAATTGAGTTTGTAATGTGACAGTAAGTTCAGACTCCTAATTTACAGGAAAGATGGCTAATTGGAAGTGACAACCTCAGAGATTCAAAGCAGGGGTTTGAGAATATAATTACAAACTAAGTGGCCAGATTAAATAGATCACTCTAACCCACTCACTAAAATTAAAACACACACACACACACACACACACACACACACACTAAAAGGAATAATCTTGACTGATTATGAAGATGGACTCAACTTTACCCTGTAACTATGTAATCCATTTCAGTCTTAATTCTAACCATGCCAACAAAATTACACATTTGTTGAAGTCTCTGCAGACAATATCATTGGTTTACTACATGAAAGGTTCTCACTTCTAAGGACATCAGAGGGGACAGTGACCCCCCAGACTACTTTTCTGAGTTCTGGATGAAAGGGGTGAGGGAAGAATTTGGCCAATTTTAGTACAAAGAGAAGCTCAAACTCTAGTAGAATGACACTTACTTCCAAAGAGTTCGTTGCTTTTGTAAAGCCTTTTAGCCTCTCTCTCCATTTCATCTATGCTTTTTGCTGCCAGAATACGGTCATATAATACACAGGAGGAAATATTTACTGTCAGGGAGGATAGCGTGTTGAGATGATCAATGAGGTCAATGCTGTTTTCTAATTTCAGCCTTAAAATATCTTTAAAAAAGCAAAACAAAACAGACAAAACACATATGATAATGTTGCATTATAATGTTGTTTCTAATAGTACTGAGACAAAATACTGACTTTTTGGTAAGTACTAATCATTATACTAGATTACGAATAACAGGAAGTTGTAGAATTTGCTCAAAAAATATCCAGTATGAAAAATAGCTAATAACACCTAGGTAAATGTATCCAGTTGTGCAAATATTCACTGAAGAGAATGTTGAGCTAGTACTTATAGAGTAGACCCACGTTCAAAGAGTGGTACAAGCCAATTTAAAAGTATATTCTGCTACAATTTAAGTAACCAATGACTAAAGGTGAATAATTAAAAATATACACCTACATGTAGTCAGGAAGAAAACTAGTGATGAAAGTTTTGATAAACAGAAACACTTACTTTGTTCAGGGAATGTGAATGTAAGAATTTAAACATAGGAAAATCTATGTAGAGTGTGTAGAGCAAACAAACTATATTATTTAAGAAGTGGTGCTACAGAATCATTTCTTAGGACACTGTGAGAATCTATGCCATGTAGTTAACAACTTTCTAAAACTGATTTAAAACCTTATGTGAGTTATGTCTATTGATATCTGTATTAATCTAGACAAAATGATCAAGTTTTTATTTTAGGTAATTACTTTGGAAGAAAGAGGATTTAATTGCTCTTCAATTTCATGATTCTTTATGAGGAAATCAACCGAGACAAAGGGTAAATATGAATTGCAAGTTAATAAATCACTTGGCCAATTAAATTTTCACTGACTTGATCATCATGAATACCAAGAATGCTGTATCATAAATCCCTCCTCACAGAACCCAAACATGACTCTTCCATACTCCAATGTAAGACTTAATTTCTCACAGAGGGTAACTTGTTAAATGCATTTCTCATTAGAGTTTAAAGTGAAATGGTTTGCTGGATATAGACATCGGTGGGGGAGGGGTAAAACTGTGGTTGAACAGTGGCCTCCAGCGGCCATTGGAAATCAACACAACACCAAGGATTCCTTAGAAATGCTGGCAGACAGGGTCAAAGAGCTAGGAACATCAATGCCCTATCCCCAATTCAAACTATATAAACTTTCAGATACTAAGTTACATACACAATTATACAAACATCAAGCCTCACTGTTATGTTCAGTTTAGTCTAATTTTAAATTCTAGAACTCCTGTCCTATATTAGGAAGATAAAATTTAGAGAAGAACTTTGTAGTATATTCCTGATATTTTGATCAAATGGTTTCTTACCCAAATGATACTTTTAGAGAATAAATCCACTAATATCTTTTTTAAATCAAACTCAGTCAACTATCATAAAGTGCATACAATTATATACAATACAGATGTGAGCCTAATTCCTTCCTACTGGTTCACAGCCAATGTCACTTCTGTCCCAGGAGCACCAGGGAGGAGGGGCACTTGCTCTACTGCAGCCAAATTCAGATGCTCTCAATCCCTTCCTCATACTTGTGGTTGCATAGCAACAGTGAATCAGACACAGACTGAATTAGATGTCTTGCATCCCTTAGGTTGAAGGTGGGGATGTGGCAGAGGGAATGCATAAGTTCAGACAGCTTCCTTTGATCCTCTTTGCCTATTTCTTTTAAATGACCATGAGAGGAGGATCCAACCTTGAATACTGATTTAAGTTTATTTTCTTTTGAGTCTCTTCATTGCCTTTGTTTTGCTTTTGTTAACTCAATAATTTCTTCCAGTTATATTCTGGGTTAGTCAAAGTGATACTGAGGCCAGTGGAGATAAAATGTTAAATGTAGCTGGAAATAAAACGTTTCATCTTCCTTTGTCCTTAGGACTTGCTTTTCATCAAGTTGCCAAAAAAAAAAAAAAAAAAAGTCCTCTTACTTCTAGCAACCTACCAACCGACCAATGATTGTAGGAATACATGAAGTATATAATTGTTGAAACTAACTGCAGACACTGGGTATCTGAGGAGTTGTTATTACTTGTAATTATACAACTATCTGGGGAAAAGATGGATAGATATGTCCAGGATTTTACTGTTCTTAGAATAACTAGCTAAAAATCAAATGCAGAAGAAAATAAAAAGTTTTCAAATGGAACCATGTTTTTCACATGCCTGACATGACTAGTGAATAAAAGTTTTGTGAATCTGGACTTACCGAGTTCATCGATCTGTTTCAATAGTTCAACGGCATCAAGTCCCACGGAGAATTTCACAAAAACTTGCACAAAGGGATTCCTTAGAGTATTCTAACAAATAATAATTGGGAATCAGTTTCTAAACAAGAAAACATGTTTAATCATCTGTCTAACAGCACCTACAGCGAAATGAAGTAACAGCCACCCGGTATTATCAATGCATCACCTTGCAGTGCTCACATACAAATCCTTAGAAAAAAAGAGAAGGTGTGTGGCTGCTAATGACTAGAAAGGCTGGGTTTTTCTTGTTGATAGACACAAATTAGTCAGGATGCTACAGTAGCCAGATATGACTCTAAGTATCAACATTAGGAAATTATATTCAATGTAACAGTCATTTTACCTATGGCTATTGCATCATTTGTTTTTTGATATGCACTATACACCGTTGTAGTGGTTCATAGTTGAATTTTGTTCAACTAAAAGAAACTGAAACAACTTTTAAAAATTTTGAAGTCTACTGGGCACCTGGGTGGCTCAGCCAGTTGAACAATTTTGGCTCAGGTCATGATCTCACGGTTCGTGATTTGAGCCCCACATTGAGCTTGCTGCTGTCAGTGCAGAGCCTGTTTGCAATCCTCTTCCTGCCCCTCACCTTGTCCCTCCCTTTCCATGCTCTCTCTCTCTCTCTCTCTCAAAAATAAATTTAAAAAAATATTTTAAAAATTGTGATGTCTACGTGGAACTTCATATCACAATTGATTGGTGTCCTAGTTCTACTACTTCCTAGCTATGGGCTCTCAGCAAGCACTTGGCTTTTCTAGCTTCATGTTACTTTTCTGTAAAGTAGGGATGGATGACTCATCAGAACATTCAAATGCAAATTACTATAATATCATTTATTATTGCAAAAAGCACAATTATGTGAACATGGAAAAATAAACTGATGATAAAACTTTAAGTTACTCTATCTGTATCCACGGAAAGACTGAAAAATTAAAAACAAAAATAAATGCTTTAACATATAATGACTTTTATAGCTCTCTTCCAAATTAAGAGACAGAGCTTCTACCACTGAAGAAATACAACTAGGTATAACAATTGTTGAGATCTAACTGTGTACTGCACAGTGTCTAACAGAGTTTACCTTAATTTTCTAACATAGTTTTCCATCACAACTTGAGGTCCCCCAAGGATACAAAATTAATAAGGGACAAAGGAAAAGCTGAAGGCAGAGAATTCAGCTTAAAGAAATGTTTATCTTATATGTTAATTCAAGGTCATGTTTTTATGGGAACCAGACTAAAATTGGTTTTCCCTTTAGAGGACAATTCAGTATCACGCATCATTCTATCCCTCTCACCAGTATCTTCCATTTTGTTATCATGGAGATAAATGATTAAGAATAATATATATTAACACAGCATGTATACAACAGAATTGATTTACTAAATCCGTAGGTGCTGAGGGGTCTAAGGGTAGTGGCAGCATGGAGACTGATGGCTATTACACAGCTACACACCATGAGAACCCAAGTCCTCTGAAGTCTCACTGTTTATGAGGAAGTAATTTGTGCATCCTGAAAAAACTAAATCAGAGCATTGCTAATAAACAAAGCACTGTTTCCGTTACAATTCAGAGATGATCCACTGAGCCATATCTCCATTCTCCCACCACTCCTTTTGCAATTGATCCTATGATCGGTGACACTATTTTCACATGCTTTCACACATGTGATCCTCACAAATCTGTGACGTGGCTATCAATATACTCAGTTTAGAGATTCGTAAACTGTTGATTAAGTGTCTCATGTCATTTGCCTCAGGGTTCACATTGACAAAGCCAGGTGTTACATTAAAGCTTTAAATTTCAGAATCTGTGTACATTTGCAGAAATAAGTTTTTCCTCAATAATTGAGAATAATGATTTACTTTTGGTCTAGAACAGAATCAAGCTGCTTCCATTAGATGATGGTCCCTTTATGGACATGGTCACAGAGTTTCCTCATAGCAAATTATTGCACTTTTATTATGCATATATCATGTCTCTTGTTAATTCACTGCTTTAGCCAACAAAACTTTCCTTAGTGAAATGATATGTGTAGGGTTGTTTTTTTTTTTAACTCCACAAAGAGTTAAAGGAAAAAAAGAGCAATCTTCCATTTAGGAAAACAGATAGGTCAACAAAATACTATTCAAGTGGTCTTTGATGTATAAAAAGTCCATTTAAAATGAACATATTTAAAATTAGAACCAAGTTTAATAGTAAATTGTGGGGAAGATATCTGATGAAAGTTTACTTTTCTTATAGTAATTAAATTATTATTCTGAAAGTATTTTGGAAATGTATTTTATTATTTATATTATAATATAAACTTTAGATATTATTTATGATAAAAGCCAGATTGTAATTATAACTATGTGCTAATTGTTACTCAAAACAAAAACTAAGCAAGGCCTCTTTGGGTATAATTTTCTGACAAAGTTGTATGAACCAAATCTCATATTTTATGTTTAACTCCTTGAGCATGCTTTTAGGAAGGACTTTTTTTTTTGGCAAATATATTTTAGCTCTCCATCAATTTTCCATGGGCCTCTCTCAATACTTTGATATGCAAACCATTCTCTCTTCAAGTTCCTATGTTGCATCCTCTGCCATTTTCTCTTTTCCAGCTCATAGCTGGTCTGACTCTGCTGCTCCATGTTAGTTCTCACTAGCTCTGTTTGTGATTGGAACATTTGCCCCACATTATTTTCATCATCTTCAGAAAACCCTCCATCTTTTGCAAGAATTGAAAATTACACTTTTTAACCAGTGCTCATTGTATTTGAGTTGCATTGTCAAATCTTTACCCTAGAGTGTCGTATGTTTCAATCAAAGAATTTCCCAAATTTAACATTCTTTTCCAGAATACTAGTAATTTTAGGAACTCTGGTTCTGGTAAAATAGCAAAAAATAATTTAAAGTGGAGGGACAAATAAACATGGTTTAAGTAGTATTTACAGCATTTCATTTTTGGAAAACAAGATTTGCATCACTAGTTATGTCTCAAGTTCAACCTGTAAAATGGCTTATCTCTGAATTACAGATACAGACAGGATGCACCACAGGAGGTGAGGATGATTAGGAAGGTGAGAGATCTGTTATCCTGTCTCAGACTTTCTCTCTGAGGAGAGCAATTTAATCTATTAGATATGGATTCCAAGTTACTATAGGCCCATTGCCATAATGAAGGTAATTAAAATCTCAAAGAATTATAATTCCTATGAAGAAGAATGACAGAGCCGTCTCCTACCTGCAGCATAGGAATCGTCTGGTTTAACAGGTGGAAGGAATTCATGAAAAGTGGTGAGTTATCCATCCACTCTTGAGATTTCTCTCTTAATTCTGCCAGCTGCCTCAGAGTTACATTAGACTTAAAGACAAAGAAACAAAGACAGATCAGGTCCATCACTATTTCTCCTATATCCCAAAAAGGTATCTTAAGGTTATTTTGTTAAACAACTTTAAAGAAACAGTTCTAAAAGGTAGAGCTAGTAAAAAAAAAAATATTGTGAGAAATTTTCCACATGGTCAGAAGTTTTTAAATGGCAGCTTTTATATGGTCAAGATCACTTTTTAAAATTCTGGAAAATGTAGAGTTTGCTTCAGTGTCCACAGTGAATTTACAGTCAAAATGAAAACATATCTTCTGGAGTATTCACAAGTTATTCATTTTTTTCAATGACACATTTAACTTGACTACTACAGAAACATCCTAGTTCAAAGATATGAGAATACTCTCATATACTGCTGGTGGAAATGGACGTGCTATAGCCTTTTTTGGAAAGCAATCTGACAACAGTCATTAAAAATACAGTATTCCTCAATCCCTCAATCCTTAACAATCATCTCACTGAAATAAAAATTCCACTGTATGAATAATATGCAAGAGAGTATTTGTTGTCATATTATTTACACTTGCAAAAGCAAAAACAAAAATAAAAGCAAACACTGTAAACAAAATAAATGCCCAACAATTGAGGACTGGCTGAATAAATTCCTATGGTATGAAAAAGTTTGCAATTTTCAAAGAGAATGAATTAAACAATGCCAATTGAGTTGGAAGAATTTCCACAAGGTTTTGTTGTATGAATAAAGTAATACATAGAAAAGTATTACAATGTAACCTCATTTTAATAATGTAAGCAATGATTAAATGAAATGAAATGAAATGAAATGAAAAGCAATGAAAAAAAAACCCCCCGCATATGAATGTAGGTATATTATCATGATCTTTAAAGAATTAGAGAAATGTGTATAAATTACAGAAAAACACATCCTTGAATACTAAAAATTGTAAGTTACATAAAAGAAAGAATAAGATCAAGAGGAGCGAAAAAGAGGAGGTGAGAGCCAAACAAAAAGACAAAAAAGACAACACTTGGAAAAAAGCAGGTAATGACTTCATTTATGCAAAATCATTAGGAGGATATATATATGTGTGTGTGTATAATATATATAATATATATAAAGCAAATTAAATATTAAAATGCAAACAATAAAAACAAAGGTCATTCTAGAAACCAGTGGTGAACTCATGTCCATTTTTACATAGACCTAAAATAATGTTGTATTCACCTAAACTATGGTCTAGTGACCAAGTAATGGTAGGGATTTTTTTCTTCCACTCTATCATTTTGAAAGTATCAAGTTTATAATTCACATCATTAAAGTTGCAACTTTCAAAGTTGCAAAGAAATGTAATTATGATTAAGTTAGGTAGATGATAAGTATAGTTACTATTAATAACGTTGTATTTCTCCACATTTATCTTTTATATAATATAACATGTTGAATTGTACAACCTAAGATGAAGCCAATAATTTATAATTTAGGGGTTGTTTTTGTTCATACTAGTTATATAATGCTCCAATATTATTTTTTTTCTAGTGTCATTATTTTTACCTACTTTGAAAATTAGACACCAGTGGTAGAAAAATTTTCTGCTTTTGGAGATAAGCTGAAAAACCTGAGGTCTTGCTTCAACTAATTTTACCCTCAAGTGTTAACGTGGTTCATTTCTCTTCAAAGGGCTACCAAACAATCTATGTTGTTTACACATATACAGAGCAGAATTTGACAATTAAGAGTTTCAGAAAGCCAAGGTTAATAAGGTAAGATATAAAGAAATCTGAGTCAGCTATAGTAGATATGGAAGTTGACTACTTTAAAAGTCATCTTAGGGGCGCCTGGGTGGCTCAGGTGGTTAAGCATCTGACTTCGACTCAGGTCATGATCCCACAGTTTGTGGGTTCAAGCCCTGCGTCGGGCTCTGGGCTGACAGCTCAGAGCCTGGAGCCTGCTTCTGATTCTGTGTCTCCCTCTCTCTCTGCTCCTCCCCCCATTCATGCTCTGTCTCTCTCTGTCTCTCAAAAAATAAAATTAAAAATAAATTAAAAGTCATCTTAATACTTTAGATAGAAACTGTGAGTTATAAGGGTCAAACCTTTTCCATTATTGCCTTTGTGACAGGGGTATATGGTGCGTACAAAATTTTTCCCAACAACATAGGTTTCAAGAAAGCCCAAATCACAGGTCCAGCAGGCATATTAATGATGTCTTTATAAAGGGAGAAGCAAAATGGTGCTGGAAGGAAAAAGTAAATAAAATCAATTTAGTATGTGTATCTAAAATCTATTTTCTTATGGTAAATTGACACAGATTATTGTTATGACACCCACAGATGCATGCCTTATACTTCCTTTATTATTAACAGTTGTGAGGCATCTGATATCAAAGTAAGAAAGTGTAGTAACAACTTTTTAGGTATGAGAGTTTAACCCAATAAGCAAGCCTATGATAAGTGATGCCATTTTGCCAAGAGGAGTTTGAAAGGTTGAAAAATCACATTTCAGAATATCTTCCAACAGATCCACCTCACCAGCACTTAATTTAAAATCATATATGTTTGTATACAAAAATCTGCTACTAGGATAGTACCAGATACATAAGGGCTGTTCAATAAATTTTGAATAAGTAAAATGATGAATAAATGACTCAATCCAATTGCTATAATAAACATCCCTATATTGCTTGGAAGAGCTCAGTTGAAGGAATTTTGCATCCCAAGTAAATGGTGTTGATGTGCTACTAAACATTTATAGTTCTGCTGCCTTCACTGAGCTTTTCCATGTGTGAGACTAATTTCTAATTCTTGAAAGTTAAGAAAAATGTTGACCAAGCAGATTTAAGGCATGTTTTTGTATTGTTTACTGGCAAGGACAGTACAGTTGTGATCGACAAATTCTCAAGTGATGTGGCTAAGAGGCTAGACTGCTGAGTTCAAATCATAGCTCTGATACTTTCGAGTTGGGTGACCTTGGCCAGTTACTTAGTCTGTTTGTACCTCAACTCCCCTAAGATGGAGATGCATACCTCCTAGGTTTGCAAAGTGTGAATCAGATGTGCAAACATGCCTGAGGTGTGGGAAGTACTGTATAAGTGCTGGGGAAAATTAATACTTCATTTATTATAAAGGGCTAAGACACAGTAGACAATGTTGTTAGGAGATGATGTTACTATGCTGATTTTGAGGTATACTCACTGGTATGTGTGGGAATTCCATATTTGGAAGCAATCTGTTCTTTGCTTAATTTATAAGTCAAAAAATCCTTGGTGTGGTTGCCTTTTTGCCTTTGAGAAGAGGGCAGCAAGGCAGTTAAATATTCAGTGGTGATCCCCTGGGAACACAATGCTTGGGAGATGGTGCTAAATGATCCTTGGGGTGTGTTCATCCGGCTGCTTCTGTACATTGCCTAGGAGATAAAAATCCATGATTTATTAACATTATATAGCTATAAACGCTGCTGAGGACAATACAGGAGAAAACTGGTAATGCTTAGAGTATTCTTATAGCTTTCATAACTCCTTTAAAACATGTATCCTAAATGTAAATGCAGAATGCTGAAACTTACTAATTTAAGTGGCAACACTTTCATAAGAGTAGAAAAGTTTCCCTGCAGGTGAGTTTTTTCAATGCACTCTATTTGTAGCTGAATGTATTCTAACTAATATCAAAAAAAGTTAGTATGACAGAAGGAATTTCCCAGTAAGCACATTACTGGGTGGCTTTCCTACCTGTGTTAAAGGAACACTTCTGGGGAGATGCATTTGTTTCAGAGATGTCATTTTATCCAGCAGCGGATGCGTGCCGGAAGCCATCTGATTGAGAATCTCTTTTAGCCTCATGAAGAGTTCAATCATCTTTTCTACTGGCTTTTGATTTTCCCTAGGGAAAAACACCTAACAGGAACAGAATAAAAATAAATGATCTATGTGGAGACATTGGCACCTGCACTCACTGTTGGTAAGAATCTAAAAAGTTATAATCACTATGGATAAAATTTTGGAAGGTTATTAAATATTTAAATATAAGTTTACCATGCAACCCAGCAATGCCATTCCTGAGTATTTATCCAAGCCAAATGAAAACATATGTCCACACAGAGATTTGTATGTGAAGGTTCATAGTAGCATTATTCACAAGAGCCAAAAAAGTGGAAACAATCCAAATTAATGGACAAACAAATTGTACACCTAAACCTAGAATACTGTTTGGCAATAAAAAGATATGAAATACTGATACATGTTGCAACATGCATGAAATTCAAAAACATTATACTAAGTGAAAAAAACAAACACAAAGACCATATATTGTATGATTCAGCTTGTATAAAATGTCTAAAAAAAGGAGAATCTCTACAGTTAGAAACTAGATTAGGGGCTGCCTGGGCTAGAGGTCGGAATGAGCAGTGACTGCATATAGATATGAGGTTTCTTTCTGGCGTGGATGGAAGTATTCTAAAATTATGTGGTAGGGGCACCTGGGCAGCTCAGTCAGTTGAGTGCCTAACTCTTGGTTTCGGCTCAGGTCATAATCTCACATTTTGTGAGATTGAGCCCCATGTCAGGCTCTGCATGGATGGCACGAAGTCTGCTAGGGATTCTCTCTCTCCCTCTCTCTCTCTGCCCCTCCCCTGCTCACGCATGCATGTGCTCTCTCTCAAAATAAATAAATTAACTTTAAAAAAATAAAATAAAATAATATTGTGGTAATGGTTGCACTATTCCACATATTTACTAGAACAATCATTGAATTGGGCACTTCAAATAAGTGAATTTTATGGTACATAAATTATACCTCAACAAAGTTGCCAAAAATAAATGATTTTAAAAGTCAGAAAGGCAAATGTCAATTACATAATTCTTCATGTATGCTATTGCTCAAAGATCATATAATATGATCCTTAACATCAAAAAAGCCCTGTCAAAAAGCCTGTGTGATTTATCAGGTTTTATCACAATCCCATAAAGCATGAAGAAATACTGGAAATGCTTTAAAAGTTTAAAGTAACTTCATTCTCTCATTCATTTCACCAACAAATTTTGATTGAGTGCCTGCTATGCTCCCAGAATGGGTGAGGTGATGGGTATACTAGTGATACAGAACTTGACATCATCCCTCCAACTCTAGAGGCTTTGGTCTAATAGAAGGAACAGAGGGGCGCTTAAGTGGCTCAGTTGAGTTGGTTGAGTGTCCGACTTCAGCTCAGGTCATGATCTCGCAGTTCGTGGGTTCGAGCCCTGCGTCAGGTTCTGTGCTGACAGCTGGGAGCCTGGAGCCTGTTTCAGATTCTGTGTCTCCCTCTCTCTCTGCCCCTCCCCCACTCATGCTCTGTCTCTGTCTCAAAAATAAATAAACTATAAAAAAATTTTAAAAATAATAGAAGGAACAGATTTCAAACAAATCCATAGACAAAAGACTAGAGAATATGAGGAGGTAGAGGGAGTTTAGCTAAGAATCAGAAAAGACCTTTCCAATATGGCCCTGCGATGGAAGAAAGAACAAACCAGAGGAAGCATATAGGCAGAGGGAAAGATATGTGAGTTCCATGAGGAGGGACAGTTCTTGACATGCCCAAGACCTTCAAAGACCACCATTATGAGCACAAGACACAGTTGGAGGGATATCCTGAAGACACAGATACCTCACTAGCACAGCTATTAATTACAGTCATTTTTTTTCTAAATTGAAATCAACATTTCAATTTTTCTTCCAGTTTTGCCAAAATTCTGGGCATTCCTACATTGATGTGAAATAAATGGACAAACAATGAGAACTTTTTCATTATTTTTCTTTGTAATACCTAAAAGAGGTAGGAATGGTCTTCTGCTTGTCAAATGCACATATTTAATTACTAGACTCGACAAAAAATATTTGGTTTGGTATCTGTTCTGCAGAGGCATTATAAAATAAGGATTAAAATTTTAGGTGAACAAAAAAATTAAAAAATAAAATTTTAGAAGAACAGAATTAATAATTTCACTTCATATGCATTTGAGGTTATAGTTTATGGAATATAACCATTTGTCTAGTTAATGGGTATTTGCTGAGTGCCTTTATGGGCCTGGCACTATTCTTGGCATTTGAAGTATTGGGTGGTTCCACATAGCAGCCATGGGCCCAGGGAGTCACCATGGAGGAAAGAGAATTTTACAGATGGGGAGGGATTTTGCAGATTATGGGGATCCTGTAGGATCTGGGGGCTTTACTTGAATAGAATGGGGAACCACTGGAAGGTGATGAAGAGAGGCATGACATAATGTCACTTAGGTTTTAAAAAGATCACTCTGGCTGCTTAAGAAGTGGGGAAGGGTAGTGGTGGAGAGGCTGCAAGTGTGGAGGCAAGGAGGCCCAGTTAAGAGGCCACCACAGAAATACAGGTGTGGGAAAATGATGATCCAGAACAGGATTACTGATAACCAGTCCTAAAACATTTTCACCTCCTTTTCTATAACGTCTCAACAACATACGTCACCCAAGGTGCTTCTGGTTCTTCTTAATTTAAAGAGAAAAACATTTTTTGCAATGTTTTCAATAACATGTAAATATTTTTGATCTGGTATAGATGTGGGTGAACATAGATGTTCAATTTTCTTATGTTTATACTTTTCTTTCAGTTTGGCATTACAAAAGAACTTACAAAGTATGCACTTATTGTAAGATGAAATCATTGCCAACTTTTCTAAGTTCTGATAATGACCCATTTATTTTATTCTACTGCATAAGTAATAGTAGCCTCTTTCTAAATTGATGGAAAAAACACACATACAAATTTTTAACACCAAACAAACTTCCACTTTCTTGAAAAAATTTGCTTCAATCTTTATTATTCTACCAAATTAATGCTCGTTCACTGTAAAAAATACACATATATTTGCATTTCATACTTTAGTATAATATATATTAAATTTAATACCTGGGCTTGGATACACAAACTGAGAGTTAATAAGGCAATAATATTAATTTCCCCATTTATAAAATGTGCAAATGTGCAGTAGATGATCATTAAGGTCCTATTTAGCTCTAAAATAAAGCTATAATTCCAAAAGCTGTATAAAGGGATCTTATTCATTAGAGTATCAGAGAGCATACTCATGTAATCAAATATTTTTATACTAAACTGTGAATATAAAATATTTCATCAACAGAAACTTGCCTTGCATGTGAAGTTGTAAATGTCCAAGTAGTGCAGAAGGGTGAGTCCAATGAGGTAAGACTGCCGGGATCTTTCTGGAAGAGACAGACTGCAGAATTCCTTCATCGCATCCTCCATTTTGGAATACGTCATGTTAGCATCACAAGAATACAACCAGAACACATGAGAAATAATCTGCAAGTTGGAGGAAGAAAAAATACTTCAGCTGTGAATCCTCTGAGAGCTATCTCTTAAAATAAAGGTTTTTCTTTACTTTTAGACTTCATTTAAAAATATGATTAACTGTCCTCCAAATTAAAAAAAAAATGTTTTTTCATTTAAAGCACTAATCACCATGAGTACTATAGAGAGCTCATTGTTCACTGGAAAGCTTAAGAAACAAGATGGAGAAAAGGAGTCAAAGAAGGGTCTGTGATGATTCTGAGATTTCTTGTTTGAACAACTGGGTGAATGATGGTACCAAGAAAGAATTGATCTGGAGTTAAGTTTGGGGAAAATATTAGCTTAAGATTCATTTACCCTATAAAGTTTTACTTAGTTTATTCAAATTGCATTTCATTTTTTAAATAATTTTAAGTTATAATCTTATATAATCACCTTGAGGTATCTCCATCAAGAGATAAAGGGCAAAGAAGAAAAAGCCCAGAATTGGATAATAATATGAACCAACCATCCTGGACAGTAATGCTGTGTGAAAAGTGAGGCATGAATACGAGAAGTCAGAAGTCATCTTTATTGCCATTGAGTTGAAATCAAGAGAAAAGTTTATGAAGTTTAAGATTGTTGAGGGGCGCCTGGGTGGCTCAGTTAGTTAAGCATCTGACTCTTGATTTCAGCTCAGGTCATGAGTTTGAGCCATGATCTCACGGTTCATGAGTTCGAGCCCTGTGTTGGGCTCTGTGCTGACAGCGTGGAGCCTGCTTAGGATTCTCTCTCCCTCTCTTTCTGTCCCTCTGTCCCCTCTCAAAATAAATAAACATTAAAAAAAAGATTGTTGAAACTTTTCTCTTTCCTTTTGAAAGGAATAAGAATGTACACTCCCCACGTACATATTTTTGTTTACTAAAACGAACCTGCTCTTCAGAAGCAAACACCTGATTGTTGAAATTAGATCTTAGGATAAAATGAGCAAAAGGTGAGATCAAAGAGAAAAGGTCAATGAACTACTATTTGACAGAACAAGAGAAAAAAAAAAAGAAGGCAAAGCAGTTTTAATTTTTGTATGAGGGAACCAATGAACAGGACACAAGTAAACCTACATATTTCCCCAAAGCAGTCTTAAAGACTTTCCACAAACTTTATCCAATGTTGGAGGCTAGCTGTGCTGTGCTCAGCATGACACACCCTGTCACACGTAAGGATGCGCCTTAAGCTCTGCAGTTCTTTTGGAAAATTTCTATGACATCTCCAGACAATGGATTTGGAAAAGGGATAAAAGAAAAGACAGTTCAAGTGGAAACCCCTATTATCAGCCTATGAGGAAATGACATTATGCATTTTCACACCAGAACATGTTTCCTATACCTACAAACTTGCCCAGAGTTTCCTGGATCCTATCTGTTTTATATACTATGTCTTGTCTTGCTTGGGACTTTTAAAAAGCAAAAGTGAGTATTCATTTCAACAAACTGTAGATGATCTGGTTGTTTTTTCTCCCAATTAGATTACCGAAATTGACTCTGATGTCATCATAATAGACTGTGCAAATTTACCTCAGAACACATGATTGTGATCATGAGTATGAAGAATTACTGATGGTACCACTTATTTAAGAAAACCATCTAGGTGTAAGGAAAGGGCAAAGACAAAGAAGGGAAGGGGAAGGAGAAGGAAAACTAGAAGGAAAGGAAAAGACAGTGATAATCGTCTTGCTTTGGGATTTTTCTTCTAACTCCACTTAGGAATTCGGACCCTAATTTTATCATTCTCATGGAAAAATCACCAGATTTGCATGCAGCTTCTCCGTGTTTTACTGAGAAGCACTTAACAGATACTAAACATCATTTAAACTTGTACAATCTGGCTCTAAGTATACAGATGGATTACACCTCACCTCAGCTCTGTTATCAGGGATAGGAATGGCCAGCAGGCTGTCAACACTCTTATCGGACATTCCTGTTCTCTTCAGTTCTTCTTTCAGCTCCTCAACATTTTTAAACATTTCTATTAACTGACCTACAAGAAAACAACAACAAAAAAACAACCTCACATGTTGGATGCAATGTAATTCTTTATAAGTCGTACAAATGTTAGAGGAACCTTCTAGACTAAAACATACATTCAACGTATATGCCTTGTGTCAGGAACAGATGTCTCCCAGTTTTGGCAAACTCTGCATCTTTAGGATCTATTTCTATCTGATTTAGACTTGTTCCTATTATGAAATCATTGACCCAAGGTAACAGATTGCTCTGGGTTATAAATTTTTCTTAGGTGTCTACAACACAAGGTTGATTTAAAAAAATATGATTTTCTCACAGACTTTGATCACATAATGCACTAAATATACATCCCTCCATTTGATTTAAAGCATCCCACAAATTCAAAATGCTTTTTAACCTCAGATCATATAATACTGTCAACTTAGGACAAGGTCTCCTAAATCCGTAACATAATGCTGCTGGGCAATTTTCCTTAACTTTGCCCAGCACATTACAGTTTATAAAGGATATTTAATAATGATTACCTCACTTTTATATAGAATGTTTAACTTCAAACTTTTTTAGGACAGTGATTATAATTATTTCATATCTGGGTCATTTAATGCATAACAAATAATATTTTGGCTTTATGTTACCAGATTATAATCTCCATTCTGCAAATATCCTTCAATTTCTTTATGAAGTTTTCCTTATGCAAATATACCCTCTTTATTTTTGGACTTAGTGCCCTTCCAATTTTGTGGCTGCCTGTTGTCCAAAACTCTGAATGCCTTTCTTTTCAGTATTGAGGTATTATGCAAAGAAGAAATGTATTGCATGATGCATCATGCTCAGAATACTAATAGAAGGTTCTGAATTGAGATTTCTATAGACAGCAGTGCATCTTTTTTTATTTTTTAAATCAGATTATTTTCACAGAAGTAAATAAATCCCATCCTAGCTAATGCACTTTAATATATCAGAGAAATAAAAGGTAAATGGTTTAACCAGTTAAAATTTTGAAGGTCTTTTTTTTTGTGGAACCAAATTTCCCTATTTCATCCTCTGCTGGCTTTCTGTGTGTTTATTTTAGACAAGTAACCATATTTGAAAGCTTCAGATTTCTCATGTGTGAGGGCAGATACAAAGTAGGTTTGGTTGGGAACTTCAAAAAAGCCTTTCCTAAACTGCAGCATGAGAATCACATGCATTCTTGTAAGACCACACTTAAAATACAGATGGGGAAACACCTGGTTTTTCAGAAGCGTCTGCACTGTTATTGACATGCAGCATGGCTTCTATGGTTGGCATTAACCGTGTGATATTTTCCAAGTAATTCATTTGCAATGCCTGTTCTAGGAACCTGAAATAAAATAGAAGAGAAAATGAAATCAAACTAAGCATATCCATAATTATTTGAGAAGGGATTTATTTCACCAAGGAAAAAGGCAATGGAGATACTTACCAATCCATATTTAAATTAATTTTGCTTGGATCCCCAGTAAGCAAATCCCTCAGTTTTTTAGATAGAATATCGTCATGGTACAGTAAGTTCGTTGCTATTTCGATGCCAATCTCTGCTGCTTCGAGGAGCTGCACATGAAACACACTTTCTTCACATAGGTTCCCAAAGTTCATGTCAGAGAGCTGGCACATTCTCTCCATTGCACTGAAGGTTTCAGATTCACAAAGAAGTTCGGTCAAGTTTCGAAGCTGAGACAACTTTCCAGAAGAGGAAAGAAGTGGGAAGTAGACTGGTTACATTATTATAAATATTTGGTAGCTGATAATAACCAACCAACATTGATTTACTTCAAAAAAACAACACTGTACGTATGTGTTTATTGAGTTAGCCTTTGGCAAGTTTTATCACAGAGCATTATTTTCTGTCATTTGAGGCTTATTATTTTCCTAAGAATTTTTTTAAATGTTTGGACCTGTTAGGCCTGTATTTCCCAACTGTACTCATACCTTATAGACTCAAAGGTTAAAAAGATGTAGTTCAGTTTTATCTCACTTAAATCGCAAATATTTAAACTAATTTAAATTTTGTTTCTATTTTAAGTCATGTGGAAAGGCAGAGAGCAAAGCGGGTTTGGGTTGGAACTTCAAAAAGAGCCTTTCTTTTCATATCCATTAGGATGGGTACTATAAGTAAAAGAGAAAGAAAGAAAATTACAAGTGTTGGGAAGGATGTGGAGAAATTAGATCCGTTTGTGCATTGTTGGTGGGAATATAAAATGATGCAGCCATAGTATGGAGTTTCCTCAAAAATGAAAATAGAATTACCATATGACCCAGCAATCCCACTTCTGTGTGTATACCCAAAAGTATGGAAAGCTGGGTTTCAAACAAATATTTACACGCCCATGTCCATAGCGACATTATTCACAATAACCAAGAGATGGAAACAACCCAGGCATCCACTGACAGATGAATAGATAAACTCATGGTAGTACACACATACTATGGGATATTATTATTCAGCCTTAAAAAAGAAAGAAATTCTGACATATGCTACAACATGGATGCGGCCTTTGAGGACATTGTGCTGTGTGAAAGAAACCAGGCACAAAAAGACAAATACTGGATAATCTCACTTACATGAGGTATATAGAGTAATCAGATTTCTAGTGACAGGAAGTAGAATGGTGGTGGCCAGGGGCTGGGGAGAGAGAGGCATGGGAGTTATTGTAATGGTACAGTGTTTCAGTTTTACAAGATTGAAAGAGTTCTAGAGATTGGTTGCACAATAATGTGGATGTATTTAACAAGACCAAGCTAGCTGTACAGTTGAAAATGGTTATGGGAGTAAAGTTTACGTTTCCTGTGGATTTCTTGTATCCACAATTAAAACGATTTAATCGACAAGAAAAGAGCCTTTTATAAACTGCAGCATGTGAATCACATGCATTTCAATAAGACTGCATTTAAAATATGGATGGAATACACTTGATTTTTCAGAAGTATCTGCACTGTTTTGGACATTATCGTCTGCCCTCTTATCTACCGAGGGAAACTGGATGCCTTTGTTCTGTGGAAGTGCTGGAAAGTTCTGTCATGCTTGAAAGCTACACTGGAGCTATTCCTTTTAAGAGGCTGAATAATTGGAGCAACATCTCAAGAAGCAAATATATGTGTCATTCATTGCAATTCAGTTTTCAATTAGAAGTTTCATTTTGATAGAAATGAAAATATTTTATGATACAGGCAAATGTTTAAGGATGTTTCTTTCCATATATCAAATGGGAGAGATACAATGATGTGTCTTAGATGAAAGATTTATAGTAACTGCATGTAGGCAGTAGTAATTAAACACTGATCATCCTAGATAGTAAATATCATTGGTCTATTTTTTATTGTATTTAATATTCTAATTGACTCCTGGCTTAGAACTATCTAAAATGGCCTCATGCATATTAAACTTCTACTCACTCATCTTATTGCTATGAGAAAATTTCCATTACAGGCCCAATTGTTTTACTGTAACTACATGTTTGCTACTCTATTCCTTTCTTTCTTTTTCCAAATACTAGATATGATTAAACTTTTAATAAATAAAGCCAAGCCTCTCTGCCATATCCTCCAGGAGATTTTAGTGATTTCTTTCTTTTTCTTTTTTTAAAAATACAGTTTATTTATTTATTTTAAGAGAGAGAGAGCATGAGCGGGGGGGGGGGCAGGGAGAGGGGCAGAGACAAAGAGAGAGAGAGAAAGAGAGAGAGAGAGAATCCCAAGCAGGCTCTGCACTGTCAGCTCAGAGCCTGACATGGGGTTGGTTCAAACTCATGAACCATGAGATCATGACCTGAGCCAAAATCAACAGTCAGATGATTAACCAACTGAACCACCCAGGTACTCTGGACTTTAGGGATTTCCTAAATAAAAGGATAAATACTGGTAGCCCAATGTATTTGTTTTAATCGAGCATTGAAGGCATAGTAAATGTGAATGGTTTTTACTTAGTAGAGACCAAATATATATTTTAGTTGCAAGGTTAACATACATGTATGAGAAACCAGTAAAAGTCTATACAGTTGTAATCTTGGTTTGATAAGATATAAGTTATTGAAGGAGAAATGGGAAATCTAGCCCTACCACTGAAATAAAATTCGTTCTCTGAGATAAGAATTTAATTCAGGGTCAATGATGTGGAATGCATTGTGGGGCACATCTATCAAAGAACAACCCAACAGTCATTTAGTGTTGGTCATTATTTACTACTTTCTTCCAAAAGCAATGCATGCATTAAACATTTAGAAGCTTCATGGATCATTAATAATCAATCATAAATTCAGAGAATTAAAATTCTCTCTTCAAAAGTATGTAGTCAAATCCAGATTGTAGGTTTGTCAGAGCCTCATATATAGTCCTTCTCTCCTTTGTCATGACCCTGGTCCACATAGTGAGTAAGGAATCAGGGCTATACTTGATCAATGAGCCACAACTAACTTCAGGTCCAGCTGTGACTGAATTTTCTCAGGGCCCGTGGTCCCCAAATGCATCTGAGTCAGAAATGTAAGTTACAGACATGAAAAGGATAAAACAGCAATGCTCCTGGGCCCTTGACAGGTAGATGCAGGGGAAAGGAACCTATTTAAAAATTTAAAGTTATTACAATAAAAATAGTGTGTTGCTCGTATTTCTTCCCAACATGGGGAATATCTGCTTTATGTGTAGTTCCTCAACCAGGAAGTTCACCTCCCCACAAAGAAAGGAGGAGAAAACACAAACTCAAGAAGAGTACAATGTTAGGGCTACAAAAGAGGGGTAGAAACAGAAGAAAAAGTCACCTTTGAATGGCAGGCATTTGACGTTTTGGAGGGTCTAAGACTTCTTAGAAATACTATGAATAAATTTTTGCAATGGGTAGGCCCTGACTGTCACAATTAAGATACCAATTACCAGAGAAGGCAAAGAAGGGAAGTTAAATCATCTCTTCTTATAAAACTCCAAGAATTTGTCTTCATTCTTTCACTGATATGTATTGAATATTTTCCCCATGTCAGACTGTATGCCAGGTGCTGAGAATACAATAGGAAGGGACAGGCTTAGCAATGTTCCTCACAGAGCTTGTAGTCCTGGAATGTATGGGTTCTGTCAATTGCAGACAGCAGCCATGCTTGTTGTAAATGACAGTGGATTTTCTACCCAAGGGACAGGATTGCAGTTTATTTCCACCTCTGTGGCTTCTAGAACATTTTTTATAATGTAACCCTTAAGAGAAGCAGTATATCCAAAATGTGGATGCTATTTTGAATTATTCTTACATCTATTTCCCATTCTATTAGTGTAAATGATTGAGAATGTGTTCTTTCAATTTCCCTGATGTATATTTTGTGCTGCCCGGTTACTTCGCAAGTTGAGAACTACAATGAATAATTGTCCAGGTAACACAGTTACATCACCAGAGCTCTACTTTAACACCCTCATTTGTTCATACATCCATGAGTTGTCTTAAGGGTCTACTATATGCTAGATGTGAGGCTTTAGAGATGCAGAAGGCATAATTGAGTTTACACTCTAGCAACGGATAGAGACCTTATTTATATAACAAACTATAATGTTAAATAATAAGTTCCAATAGCCAGAAATCTCACTATTATCAGACTCCTCTTCCTTATGCTTCACCGCTCACTGGCTGCCATGTTGTATCACCTAACTTCTCATAACACTCTTGAAACTGTTTCTTCCTTTTATTCTTTGCCACTGACATAGTGCAGGGCCTCACTTTTTGCTTAGGTTACTGCACAAATCACCTACTTGGCTTTCCTCCAATTTGACTACCATAATTTTCCTAGAGATAGCTCTTTCTAAAATGCAAATTTTCACCATCTTCAAATGCACAACTTTCCAGATCAGATTCAAACTCCTTGACTAAGCCAAAAGAGGCCTTTGGGATCTGGGCCCAGTCCCTCTGCAGCCTCCTTTCTTTCTGCTCCGGCTGGACACGTGACTACGGTAACCTGTATCTGTGTTCAGGTTCATACCTCTGTCTTCTATGTCTGGAATGGAGGACTGTAACCTAATCCTACATAGCCTGCAAGAGTAAGCATTATCTCCTCTATGAAATTTCTTCTCTCCACCTCCAACCCCTATAATCAGAGTTAAATATCCCACCTCCATACACAGACTCTTGTCCATCCACATACCACAACACCTATCTCACTGTGTTATAATTATCGGTCTGCTTTTCCATCTGCTACCCAGGATTGCTATAAGGACTTTGGGGTTAGAGATTATGTCTTTTAAATAAATAGATTAGTGTTATGGCACCAGAGATGATGAATAGGATGAATGAATGGATAAATATTATGTGCACACAAAGCCATTATCCTGGTTAGGAAACAGGGAGAAAGGCAATACTCTAATATTATAGAAGTGACATTTAAACTGTCCTTGAAGGATGAGTAGGAATTTTCCAGATGAATGCATAACTTCCTTCTCATTTGCACAAACAAATTAAGATAGTGCTAAATTAAGTACATTAGAAATTTTGATTTGTGTAGAAGACTAGGACAAAATATATGTAAACTAACCAGCATACTTACTTGTAATACACATGGACATATGTTTTGGATGCCTGCTTAATTAGACCATGTTGACTATACAGAAAGTCATCTTGCTTGCCCTGAATAAACCAGTTCTAATTTTGCTTTATCCCTGCCTACATAAATTCAATTAAACTGCTGTTCTTACTACGAAAATTGCTTTCAAATTTTAATAGGGTTATTTAAGAAATTAAGTGAATATCATGATAACTTGTATATTATATGCGTGAACTAAGCAAATAATAATAGATAAACATGAACCAATTGAAACTTCAGAGATTACAATTTTTTTTCTGTTGCTTTCTCCCCTCTGTTTAATATCATACATCTTTTTTTTTAAGGTCATTTATTTATTTTTGAGAGGGAGAGAGAGAAAGAGAGAGAGCAGGGGAGGGACAGAGAGAAAGAGAGAGAGAATCCCAAGCAGACTCACACTGCCAGCGTTGAGCCTGATGTGGGGCTTCAACTTATTCACCGTGAGATCATGACCTGAACCAAAATCAAGACTGAGGTGCTGACCGGACTGAGCCACCCAGTAGCCCCTAATATCATATACATCTTAATGTGATTTATTCATTTCTGCTCCTGATGAAAATAAAAATAAGGGTAGTTAACTTCTGAGATTTTTGCACACTGCTAAGTCTAAATATCAGCTTTTAAAATCAACCTTTACAGTTTTAAAAGCTGAAGACATCTTAAATTAGAAATCATATTTTTAATATTTTTTTGAAATTATGAAGTTTAATGAGATAGCTATACTATTAGCCATTCTTTTATGTATGTGAATACTGTAATTAGGCTCTTATGGGTCATTTCATTCAGAGATATCCACTAAGTAAAAACAAAATGCCATTTTATAGCAGAAAAACACTTTGTCCTCCCTCTTTTCTAGAAGTAATCTAGTCAAAATAGAACCAATATTTACAAAGATACAGATTTAAAATTTTAAATGAAAATACATCTTTGGGCATGTAGGTGGCTTAGTCAGTTAAGTGTCTGACTTTTGATTCCAGCCCACATCACAATCTCACGTCTCATGAGTTTGAGCCTTATGTCATTGGGCTCTGCGCTGACAGCAGGGAGCTGGCTGGGATTTTCTCTCTCCCTCTCTCTCTCTCTGCCTCTTCCCTGCTCACAATCTCTCTCTCTCTCTCTCTCTCTCTCTCTCTCTCTCTCTCTCTCTCAAAATAAATAAATAAGCTTAAAAAAAATTTAAACTGAAAATACATCTTGCCAGAGTATTACAGGAAATGTCTAGGTTTATTTATTAATTTTTTTCTTTCATGACTTACTTTTGATTTCACGACTTCAGGAACTGAAGACAAGTAATCTTCATAAAAACCATTTTGAAGAAAAGATTTTTTAAATGAAATTATGGACTGCAGGAGTCTTAAATTTTCTGTAAAGGAAGAGAGAAGAGTTACCTTATGTGAACTGCAAGGTCATTTAGGAAACCCATTTGAAAGACACCTTTATCCTAATTTATTGTTAAGTTTTTTCTAAGATAATGGCCTTGTTCAATCCAAATATAAGACAAGTGAAAATTTAACCTTTCCCTGAACCATGTAGGCTACAGAGTTCATTATTTTTAAAATATTCATAGATATTCTGCTTAGAGACAAAAATATTTCTAGCAAAGGTACTACGCAATTTTGGCTCTTGTGAACTGAATATGCTTTTATTTCTGACTTTTGGATATACTGTTAAGTTGAAGTGTTTGGGGGAGAATAGATTGTATAATCACTGTGACACAGACATGTCCTTCCCACCTTGATTAATTCATGCCTAGTAAACAAAGACTGCACTTAAATACTTGTGATGTTATTTGCTTACCATTAAATCTCAAAAAACTATTTTGATGTGGGAAAAGTCAATGCATATCTCTAGAAAATTATGAGAAAATCGATACTTTCTCTTTAAAAAGGAAAAGAAAGATTTGATTAAATGCCATCTTCATGGTTATCTATGTAGGCATAAAACTGAAAATAAAGTGTGTAGCGGTGGAAAGTAAAAAATAGTCTGCCACAAAAAGAAATCCTTTGTTTATGTAATTTACACCTGCTTTTAGAAGTCTATACTATCATTCTTCATTATTTTTTGATTACTAGGACTACTAAGGGCACAGAAAATGTCATGAAGGGTTAGGTGAACTACTACTAATTCCAGACACTTGGCAAGTATGTCTGGGTGGCCATTATCATATTCTCTGTCACATGGCCATCATACATTAAAATTTTTCCAGGTAGTCAGGTAGTACTAGCAACAAGAACAAAAGTAATACTGTAATAATACGATTAGATATTTCCTTTATATATCAAACTACCAAACTGAAACTCATGCAAATGATAACTAAGATCTTTTAAAATCCCTTTTCTTTATTTTTTAAGCAAACGTCTTAAAAGAATTAGAACCATAAGCTGCATTCTGACTACTAAGAAGAGTATTACCTTGCGATCCCCTGGCCAAATTGTCAGTGACATTTCTCACACATGCCAAGTAAGGAATGTAAGGACTATCTGCTGATATATTTAAGAGAGCATCTTCAAAGTTTTCCAGTATTAGAAGCCTATAGAATTAGAAAATAATATATAAATTAAGTCATATAAAAATAGAACAAAGCTATTTTGTTGAGATCATTTAAGCTGCTGGTTGTTTGGCAATGGTTGACTTGGGCATTGGTTGACTTGGGCATTGAAACACTGTGAAGTAGAACATCTTCCTTCATCCAACCTATGTACACACTGGTTCTTCATCCTCTGAGCATTTACCTCTCCATGGGCATTACCATTATATTTAATTATTTTAATATCCAAGCATAAATGATCTTAAGATTATTTCTAGGCACATTCATATGAAAGAAAAAAATTACTGGGCAAGAGTTGTCAGATGAAATATAGGACTCCTACTTAAACCTGAATTTCAGATAAACAATGAATAATTTTTCTTTTTTTCCTCTTTCTTTAACAATGAATAATTTTTCAATGTAAGTACAACCTATGAGTCTTGTGTATTTTCTTTTCTTCTCCCCCGCCCCTTGCCGCCTTTAAACCTGGCACCCTCCCCTGGGGGTCTGTTTCTTCTCTTGTCAAATGAGAGGTAGGGGGCTGAAGGATCTGCTAATCCCATCCACCTATAACAGTCTTCAAATAAATTTAAATTTATTTAATTGTGTTTTTTTTTAAATCTGTTAGGAGAATCTAACAGAACAATATAAGTTCCTTTTTTTCCCCTTTAAATAACCAATTCCGTGTTTCCAAATTAACCACTTTCAGGTTTATTTTCAACCTGACTGGCATATGAGAAGACCGCCTAAGATTTCTGAGGCATAAATTCACATAAATAAATATGTGTGTGTTACACATGCCCTACCACTTCGACTATGAGGCTGCCTCACTATCTGTTTTTCAATGTCTTCCCTTAGTGTCTCCTATTGAATTTTATGCACAGGAGAGGTAAAATAAATGTCAATAGCTGATTTGAGGACCATGTACTTTGCATCAAAACTCACAAAACACAAACTAACTAGTTCTGTCAGATGTTTAACTTAGATTTTATTCAAATACTTAGATTTTATTCAAATGGAAGAGACTTATTCTGGTATAGCTAGTAAATGCATAGGAAAATGTTTCTATTAACATTAAAGCACTCTTAGGATATTTATATGTGAATTAATACCACCAGATCCTTGAAGAACTTTGAAAAGAAAAAAATCAGGGGTGCCTGGGTGGCTGAGTCGGTTAAGCAACCAACTTCAGCTCAGGTCATGATCTCACCATTCATGAGTTGGAGCCCGGCCTTGGGCTCTGTGCTGACAGCTCAGCTGAAGCAGCTGAAGCCTGCTTCAGATTCTGCATCTCCCTCTCTCTCTGCCCCTCCCACCCCAAAATAAATAAACATTAAAAAAAATTTTTAAAGAAAAAGAAAAAAATCTATGGCAAGAAAAGCCTCTAACTTGGCAGTCAGAGCACAGTTAATTGGTCAGATGGTTGACCTTCATTTAAATACAATTGATAGCCTCCACATAAAAAAGTTACCATTTCCAAGCCCTCTTGCTTTTTCTTAGGCATTTCCTTGGCCAGACTCTCTCCTGCTAATACTGTCTTTCTTTTGTACTTGTCTTTTTCTCTGCAGTAGTTAGTATAGCACTGAGCCATTTGCATCCTAGTATCATGCTCAATTGCAAAATACTGGCTGAACCTTCTAGGATGCAATGACACAAAGGATTCTCATGGTGAATTTTCAAGCTTAAAATAGAAGAAGTAGAAGAATGTTACACGAAAACTGACCTTGAAATATTATTTAATGCGTGTGTGCATGAGTGAGTGTGCACATATGCACACACACACAAAACAATACAAATAATAACCTTAGAACAAAAATATGGAAGAGGGAGAAAAGTTATGAGGGGAAGACATTTTGAGCAGCCTTCTTTAGAAAATTCTCTACTAAAAAAACTTTTATGCCAAATATTGCCACTCTGTGATTATTTTAAAGTGGGAATGGAAAGGAAGTCTAAAGATAAGAAATACCTTAACTTCATCAATCTCAATAAGAGCCATCTTAAAAGTATTGAATTCTTCCTAATAAACTGTCCGCTAGCTGTCAGCAACTACACTGTGGAATTTGTGGTCTGAAGTGCTAGTATTATCAATGCTATGGGTGCCCCAAGGCTCTGATAAAGGTACCTGATTTCAACAATAAGCATCCAGTTGTCTCAATTCAAAGGTTTTAAAAAATATATTTTTGATGGCTATATAGGGAATGTATTTCAAAGACCTGCCTATTTGGAACATGGCAGCCTAGCTAGGGGGAAATTGCCCAAAGCTGCTTGACTGCTCTGGAAAGAGCACTTGGTTCAGCCACCGTAGAGGAGGGGATAGGTGGGAGCAGAAATAGGAGGTGGTTCTTTATGGAAGGGATTTCCCTAGAATTTACCCAGAGTTGAGAGCTTCTCATTAAATGATAGAAAGTTTATAAACAACTGCACAGATCCTATTTTAGGGAAAAAATGGCTAAAAATGAGTCCTACTATTTGATTTTATTTGTACGAATTTCCATTAGCACAGAAATATATCCTTTGGGACTAATGTCAAAAAATTTCAATAGTATAATTTATCAGGCCAAAACAACCTTTACATAACAGGCCATCTAATCCCTAAATTTGCCTTGAGCTATAGGAATTTATTTCAATCGGCTTCTACAGGCAATCGCATGCATTTCCTATCATGATTATTACAGTTACTTCAGGGAACTGCTTGCATTAACGGTCTTTAGAAGCCAAGGCTGCTGCTGTCATTTCCACTGCCTATTTCTGGGACAACATATTTACATGCCCCAATAAAAGTACAAAATTACATTATCTATAAACAGTTCTACCTATGCAAATGCTAGGGAAGCAAACCAATTTTGTATTACCTTGACTGGCATAAGAAATATTGTGATTTTTCAAGACCAAAATAAATCATAATGTGAAAAATTGGATGTTTATCCATCTTTCATAATGACAGACCTTAAAGAAGTTGGAAACTGGACCTCCACCTAGATTTTCCTCAGAAACATAAGGCAACCAATCCAGACAGGACACACTGTCACACTGAAAAAGAGACGCTCATGTCACATTACCCAAGCGTCACTGGATAATTTTAAAACTAAGTTTTGGCTTTACTATATTTCAATTATGTCATAGTCTTCGGTCAGTCAATAGTGGGTTTT
The DNA here is from genome assembly GCA_028646485.1 of Cryptoprocta ferox. NCBI lineage: Eukaryota > Metazoa > Chordata > Mammalia > Carnivora > Eupleridae > Cryptoprocta > Cryptoprocta ferox. The sequence goes on from CM053578.1 coordinate 85,725,892, forward strand.
TCTGTTTAAAAGTCTTACAAAATGATGAAAGAATTATGTTCATAAATTGTGTTGATTGCTTATTCAGACAAGTTACCTACCAATTTAGAAACAAACCAACAGACCAACAGCAAAGAAAGACTTACTGTGTAGCCAGGCTGCTTGGGGACAGTAACTGCCCATCTTCCTCACTCCACACATGTGTTGTATTGTCAGAGCCACCTAAAGAAATGACATTTAGACAGGTGAACACTTAACATGTTTGCTTCAAGGATTTATATTTCTTAGCAAAAAATCATCACAGGTCAAATAAATGGGAAGAAAATGCAGAAAAATCTGCATAATTTTTCCCCAAAAGGATTTTACAAAATATGTCTATGCTCTTTTTGTTGGAAACATTTAGGAATTTTATAGGTAATAGATGCCTGCTACTCAAAATAACCCCAATGGTCAAGCACATGCATCTCTAAGAAATTCTTTGACCATTTGTCAAAACATTACATTATTTTATCTTATCCTGAAAGCTGTATGCATAGATGACTCTTGAATACTATAATGCACATTGTCTACCACGTGATTTGTTAATCAAATGAGGCCAATTTCAGTCTTACAGGTCACTGGATTTTTTTTTTTGCTTTCAGTTGTCAAGAATGTAGCCTTAGGAAACATCTGCTATCACTAATCTATATTTTCCATCTTTCAAAAAGCAGCCACTGATTTCAACTGAATGCAGCTGTGAATGCAAATTGGCTCATATTCACAGAACCATTCTGAGTGGTCTCAAATAATATGAAGGTTCAAAGTGTGGAAGGCAATAGTTAACTAATGGAAACCATATGCGAAGGTCTAATTCAACACTGCAAATTGCCCCAAGAAGTTAAATAGGTCGCTGATTCAACTTGCCACATAACATTGTATCATAAAAGAGTAAGTGTGCAACAGTATTCACATGAAAAATTGAACATGAGAGTACTTTTAATGGTTGCCGTATAAATAAAAATCAGAAATCCAAAGTTTTCATTCAGCCCCTTTAGGGAAAAGGTATCAAGTCTTTCAGTCTTCTCTCAAGACACTACTTATTCCTTATAATCCAGTATATTTCAGTGGTGGTATTTTTTAACACTGATCTAATCTCTTTCAATAGGATATTTCATTACTAGTAAGCATTAAGAGTTCTCTCACTGTCCCTAGTTAGTGGGTCCTAAAGCCTTCCAAAAAAGTCCGACAGCAAACGTATGCAATCATCCATACTTCTCTGGTGTTGATCACTGAGTTTATTTAAATTAGCATGTGTGTGAAAAAGACTATCACACTTGTCCACCTCTGTTTCAGTGGTGTATGAGTAATGTTTGCACCATCCCTAGTACCTGGCACAGGGGCTTTTTCAGTTTTCCTGTTCAGCAGAGCAGAATTTTCCTGTATTCCACTCAAGGTGCAGCTAATATTATTGCTCTAGCGATAGCGATGCATCAGCGAGTTAAAGAACCAAGAATGAAGATACCCAGAATAAACAAACCTAATTAATAATGGTAATACCTATTATTTGTTGTCACATATATATAGAAGAATCAAGGATAGGGCTCTGTTGATATTTACACATTTGCAATGTAAAAGTATATAAACCATTTTTCCAAGATCAAATCTTGCTCTTGGAAATCAGCAGATGTTGAATTCTTACATAATGCTGAGCAGGTTTATTGGCATTTGTATACTATGTGGTTATGGAGTTGCTCTTCCTCATCAAGCTGTTAAAATGTGTAACAAGCAGAAATTAACTTTATACATATCAATGATAGACTTGACCCTGATGTTGACTAGGGACATTTCCCATGAACTATAAAATATCTTAGAAGAAATAATGTACTAAAGAGGCTTTAATGAAGTGGAAACCTTTACAGATCTGGAAAAAGTGTTATTTTACTTCTTTTTTATTTGTAGGATTAGATATATTTGAAAATGGTACCCATAGACATAGAAAGAAACCTAGTGCACAGATAACCTCTTTTCATCACTAAGGATGGCTTTCTATTTCAAGAAGCAATTTCATATAATTTACTACTTTGTAAAAGAGCAAATTTCAATGAGTCATGAACATAATCCCTGCTCTCAAAACTCAGTGTTTATAAATGGAAATACTAAAGCATATTAACCGTGAGGCAGGGATCTTCACTGGGGCAGAGCTGAGAATTTAGACAGCAAAATCTTTCTGTTTATTAGAATCTCCATATTTTCATGGTTCCTGAGGAGTCTCCTAAAGAAAACTTGAAGTGTGTTGAATCACAGACAGACAGGGATGGGAAAGGTCTGTAGGAAGCAGAGTGCAGAGAGGAGTGGGGGCATGCCTGTAGAAAAACTTATGTGGGAAGGAATCTGACATGATGAATCAGAGTCCACAGTGGCTGAAACTGGGAACCGTTCTGAGGTCTGATGGTGGCAGGTACTTGCATGACCCCAAGAAATATCCTGGAATCAAGTGTATATGTCCCAGAAAGTAAATGTGAGTAAGGCCATCTGGCAAACAACTCAAGACAACTGGCTTTGGGGACAGAGAGATCTCATCTTAGTTCAGCTACTTGCTGGGTGGATAGCATAGGCAAAGTGCCCAGCCTCCCTGTGCCTCAGTTTGTTTGTCTGTAAAATAGATTTATAATTCTATCTCACAGACTTATTTTCATGAGAACAGTGATTTAAGATAGTAAAGCACTTAGCATTAACACAAAAGCTACTATCTCTTAATTTCCTTCTTAGAAAGAGTGGTATGAGATTTCATAGCTATCTGGACCATGTCATACATGAGAGAGAGCCCAAGCAACTATGCTTTGGAACATCACCACACTCCAGCTTAACTTAGTATAAAGTCAAAGGAGAAGTGTGTTCATTTCACGGATACTGCCAAAAGTCATGAAGACCAAGCACAAGGTGGCCTGGGCATCATGGCAGGCATCTGTACTTGGGGCTAGAGACCCCTGCACTGTTGAACTAGGGTCACTGGTTCAGCCTTCAATGACAAGTATAAGTTCTCTGAAGGATTCCCAGAAATACCTAGAAGAATATTTCAAAGGCCACAAAATTTCTGCTCAAGCAGGTAGGGATTTGGGGTTAAGGACGTTCAGGAATTGACATTAATGCTACTGCATTAATCCTCAGACTGATGAAGTCACAAGTATAGGAAATTAAAAAAACAAACAGATGTAAACACCTAAAATTTTATAAATAACAGCACATTTCTTTGATGTATTTCCTTGTCAACTTAACTGCCCAATGACATGTTTTAATACATGCCCAAATCATTAGCATATTCATAGACATGAAACACGGCCATTGGTAAATATTGAAAACTGAGCTGTACTGTTCACCAGGAAAAGTGTTTTGATGACTCAGTTAATAAGAAGTGTTGCTTCTCTGACTTCTAAGCAAGCCACTGATGAGCTTTTGTCCTTTGTAAAAATGTTTTTAACTTTATCCCTTTACTTTATATAATTACAAGGTGTGAATCTAAAGATGAAAAGAAAAAGAGTGGTAAGAAGAAACTTGAAATTCTCAAGTCTTCAAAATGCAAATAAAAAAATACAGAGGAAATAATTAGTGTTCGTTGGTGTACAGTCTGGTTTTCTGGCCTGGACTTTTTTTTAAAGAGCAAGCGTTTTTTCCCAATGTTTGTCAAGACCATTAAATTTTACAACAATCAATCTTGCGAACTAGTCATTAATTTTGTAATTGTAGATATAAAAAAATGCTCTAGCCTAACAGAAATTGTTTTCCAAAGTATGTTAGACTGTCCAATGAGAATTCTTCAAAGCCTATCAAAACTTGCTATTCATATGAAAACTAGTAGTTTAATGAGTAATAGTATAATGAACAATCAGCTTGTGACCTGATGCTCTCAGGATACTTGTAATCCAAAGGTAAAGTCTACATATATATATTTTTTTGGTTTATTTATTTTTGAGACAGAGAGACAGAGCACAAGCTGGTGGGGGGGGGGGGCGGGGAGGAGCAGAGTGAAAGGGAGACACAGAATCTGAAACAGGCTCCAGGCTCTGAGCTGCCGGCACAGAACCCAATGCGAAGCTTGAATTCACGGACAGCGAGATCATGACCTGAGCCAAAGTTGGACACTTAGCCGACTGAGCCACCCAGGCGCCCCAAGTCTACACATTTGAAAGCTGACAAACTAAGCTGAGAAAACAGAATTCTAAACTCATTCAGAAAAGATAAATGCTAACCAAACATTGTATGTACTTGGTACTTCAAAGTAGATATTTATTCTTATGGACCTAAATCTCTGCCTATATGTGTCTGTGTGTATATATATCTGTGTATTTCCATGTGTGTGGTATTTAATGCTATTGTGTATAGCAAAGGTGATATTTTCTGACTCACTAGCTTGTCTTGCTGGGAATGACAGCAGATTTATACCAATATTCATGCTCTGATGTCCATCAAGTATTTTCAAGATGGCCGGTTGAGGGGTATATTTTTTACCAGTGAAAGATTCATTCTGATTAAAAAGCCAATATTTGGTAATGAAGGTAAAAATACTGCAATTCAGTGTAGGCTTTTGCTCCAAAAAGTGGTAGAAATCTTTTTGTTGAGGCTTGGTCCTAATTTTTATTTTGCATACCAGGTATAAACATAGTTTTATAAGCTAAGAAACAATTTTCACCTAAATAAAAATCCTAAAAAGTCACAGGCTCTTTTCTAGCCATTTCTCACTTTCTTTGATTACCAAGAGATCCACATTTAGGTGAGGCATATTTGTCCACCTAAGAATAATATCATCTATAAATGATTATTTTGGTTGCATTCTATTTTTATATTTCTAACAGGCTTTGTGACACATAATTGGATATAGTTAGATGGAAATACAATACCTTGAGCTGGGGAGTCCAAAGTGTACAGCAGATGTTTAACAGATTTATGGAGAGTTTTGAAACCTTCGTTAGTTGTGACACGTGGATAAACCTTCTGCACGACCAGCAGTGCGCTAACGAGTCAAAAAACAATTAAACCAGATCGCATTTCAGGGTTTGCAGACAGAAACAAAAGGTTATTCAAGGGGAAAATGGATACAGTATAGAAAATTATTCTTATAACGTAGAAGACAAGATGTTGCTTTTGTTGTTTAATTACTTGTTTGTTCATGCACAAAATATCCCCAAAATGTTTTTGAACCAGACAGAGCATTTTACATTTCCCAGATTCTAAAGACTCAGGACTCAATGGCCTAAAAGTAAGGGAGTAAAGTTCATATCAATTGTTTCTGTTAAGACTTAAAAATAAGTGGTTAGGAATAACTACATCCAATGAGATGATGGCTTTTTTTCTGTTTAAGGGAAAATTTAAATATTGGAAATTATTGGTTGAGAGTACAATTCTTGATTGGGGCTCAGGTCATGGACCCAAGGTTGTGTGAGTGAGCCCCGCATTGGGCTCTATGCTGAGTATGGAGCCTGCTCGGGATTCTCTCTTTCTCTTCTTCTGCCCCTCTGCCTCTTTTCCCCCACTTGTGTGCTCTCTCTCTCTTTCTCTCCCTAAAGAAAAAAAAAAGCCCAGAGAAAGGACCCCATTTCAGGAATAATAATTATTTAAGTATTTGATAAATATTTATCTTTTGCTAAACAAATAGTAATGTTTTTGAAAAAGAAGCAGAGCCTGCCCTAATTAAAGACTGCATTCTATTCTGTAAGCGGCCCATAGGCACTACTCCATGGGTGGCTCAAAATTAATATCCAGACTAACTGGCACTATTTTCCTAGGTTTTTATGTTACAAATAAGATGGGTGGTCTGTGATGGGGATGGCCAATCAGCAAATTCTCTTATGCTTGAGTTCATTCAATATTTTCAAAAAGCAATTTGTTTCTTAAGAAATGTCTTTTTTATCCCTTTATTGTCATTTGTACATTAAAAAAAGCTGTCATTGTACATCTGAATGTTCCAAATACTGTGATTTATATCAATAATCAAAGGCAATGCTTTAATTTATATGAGTAGTCACTAGAACAATAGGCTTCATTAACAATCTGCCATTGTGAAATTAAGTGTACAAATTAGCTAATAGTTTTTCTCTATGTATACTAGTGAACTAAAGGCTCACTCCAGTAATAGATATAGTATGTGCATATAGTTTCGTGGTTTCCTTTAATATTTTTGAAATTTTTAAAAGATTAAGATCATTTTAATTTCAGCTCCCTGTGAATAAAAGCTGTATTTAGAAAAGTAAATATTGAGTGTCTTCTAGTTTCTAGTATAGTGTGAGGTACACATAGAGATATGTGCATATGTATATATAAACATATATGTAATTTTATTTAGTCCTTTAATAATTCTTAAAGTCCATTTTATTTACCCAAGTTCGACAGTTACATAATGTATACAAGGTTATCCAGTTATTCATAAGTACAGCTGATTTTGTCTAATTTCACAGTTTATGTTCTTTCCATTCTTCGTCTTGCCTCTGGCCCAGAAACTGTGCCCTAACATGGCTGGAGAGGAGGAGGGCAGAACGTTTCTGCACAGAGCCCACAGGCATTATCAACCTGTTATTGTGTTTGGCCATAGAGGCATGGCTGTGTTTTTTTCATCTCTGCTCTATACACATAACAGTGGATACCTCAGGCATTTTATATTTGCCCTAAGAATCTCCTGGTTCTCAGACTTTGGGTTGTTTCTGAACACTTCTGACCGTGGAGATTAGTTAAACTGTCTCAGGTTATAGATTTCCACTAGCTTTCTCCCATCTTGGCCCTCTGCCTAACTCACCTGATCTATTTGTTTGACTGTAACACCTTTAAAGACTGAACAATTGGCAATCTCATTAAAGCTGTCAACGTTATTGTTGTGAATATCATTAGTAAAATGTCACTAGACTTAATTCATCTGTTTCTAAAATGACATTTAACTTAAAAATAATGACACTTTGCCTTCATCCTCTCTGAAGTTCTTTGAACCCTTCATTGATCAAAATATTTTTATTTTACTTCATAGATTTTTCCTGCTCGTTATCATATAAAAATGGAAGTTATCCAAAGATAACTTATCTTCAAGATAATTTTAAGAGTTCTCATGATTTGGATTTCAGCGTAGCTTCCTCATAAATGGTGAAAATCACACATATTTTTTCCATTTATACTTCTTGATTTTTTTCAGATGGCTCATTTTTGCTAATTTATAACATTAGCATTGTATAATCTGGTTTTGGTGACAGTTTAATAAGAATTTACAAGTCAAAAAATAAGAAGTTGTTGAAGGAAATGACTAAAGTTTTTGTGAAGTTCATTTATCCCTATTACTTGATCAACAAGAGTGAGATAAATTAATGAGACCCTAATTTGGTACATAGCATTTATGTGAGGAATAATAAAGAAGATTTAACTTTAAAAAATGGTTTATAAAGGGCTCTCCAACAGAAATATAATGCAAGCCACATATTTAAGTTTTATAGTAGTCATGTTAAAAAAACTAAAAGAAATAGATGAAATTAATTTTAATAAATTATTTTATTAAATCCAATACATCCAAAATATTATCACTTCAATAGCTAATCAACATAAAAATTATTAATAAAATATTTTAAGTCTTTTTTCAAAATTCACCATGAATTTTATATTTATGGAGCATCTCAATTCAGATGCTAAATTTTCATTGAAAATATTTATTCTGTATTTAGATTTCATTACAATTACAGATGAAATGTAGGATCACATATCAACATTGTTCCAAACATACTAAATGGTTTACCATAACTGAATCAAATATCAGTGTTTAAAAGTTAAATAAGGTTAAAAATTCAGAGTTTTAGTCAAAATGTGATTATCATACTAGAAAGCCATAATAGTCAAGGGCTTTCATATTAGAAAAAACAAGTGTATAAATTAGCAATAATAAACTAAATTAAATAAATATTGATCACTTAAAAAAGGATTATTTAAAGTCAAATGTCATTTACTTTAAAATAATTTAAAGCTATTTCTTTTAGATATTTCTGCTTTCTTCTTCATTATTAAGTAGACTGGTTTACAACATTTGTAATCATTACTGGACAACCTGTTCTATTGCATAATGATATAATATGCAATAATTTTACATTTTAAGAGAATTAAAATAGCTACAGTGCAATGCCCATCCTATATAATTTACTTCACTAAAATAATGCCTATTTTGTTTACTTTTTATTTTTAACCCTAAAGTATATTTTTGGATCTCCTCCCTTCTACTAAATATTATATTGTGGGATTTTTGGTTTTTTTTTTTTGAATTTATAGTTTATTGTCAAGTTGGTTTCCATATAACACCCAGTGCTCTTCCCTACAAGTGTCCTCCAAGGGATTTTTGTTTTTTATTTGTTGTTTCTTAACCAAATTTCATTCACACACAATAAGATGCACCTATTTTAGGTTATCATTCAGTGAGTTTTAACAAATGTATATACTCATGTAGCTACCATGCTAATGTGATACAAAGTATTTCAATAATCCCCAAAAAGTTTCCTCATGCTCCCAACAGCTGTCCTGGGATCCAGTGATCTAATTTCTAACACTATAAATTAATTTTGTCAATTTGGGAACTTCATATAAATGGAATAATATAATATCTACACATCTGGTGGGTGTTCTTTTTTTGAGAGGGAGGGATCTGGATTCTTCTGCCAGCATAATATTCATTAAATGTATTCATATTATTGTGTGATTCAGTAATCATTTGTTTTTCTTGTTGGTAGAATTCCAGTGTATAAATGAACTATAATTCTTTTGCTGTTCTATTTATGGATACTTATTTTTTTCCCTCAATTTTTAGTTACTGTGAGTTAATCTGCTGTAAACATAAGCATACAAATCTTCATGTGGGCATATGTTTTCATTTTCTTGGGTAAATATCTAAGAGTAAAATGCTACATTATACAGACCTCCTGTTAACTTCATTAGAAGCTATCACACTGTTTTCCAAAGAGTTCTATTTGTTCTACACTCTTGCCAACAATTGGGGTTGTCTATCTTTTAAAATTTTACCCATTTTAGTGAGTATGTAATGATGTCTTACTGTGGTCTGATTATTATTTTGACTTTTTTTATTGCTATGTTATATAATTCAAATGATTCTTTTTCCTTTAATTGATTTACCTGTTTGCTTGTTAAGATAGAATATAAATAAGAGCAAGAGGATGAAGTGCCAAAATTCTGGGTAAGTGAAAATTACCATAAGTGCTAAAATGAGGACCAATTTAGAGAACCAAATTTCTTAACATCTTGCCCTTCTGTAATTTAGTTATGACATGCTATGGTGGAAAAAGCATAAGACTTGGATTCAGATTCCTTGACTTTAGGTCCTGCCTTTGTCACTTACTAGTTCTAGAACCTTGGGGAAGTCATTTGAAAGGGTTTGTTTCCTTTTCTACAAAATGGAATCTGTTGTTTCAATCTCAGGGCATTGTTGTGGGATCAAATGAGATTAATGTACCAATATAAGGGCTTATTATAAGGTCTTTGAACAAACATAAGTTCTTGGAAGCTTTCCAAAGAAGATGAGAACACTCTCTTCTGGTGCTTCAGACATTATAGATGGAATATATCATGTTCCTAATAACATATTAGAGAGGAAGCCTGCATTCTGGGGTTTGAAAACTCAAGTTTAAACCCTCCTTGTTGTATAATCATCAGATACTAATTTTCATGACCTTCTGTTACCTCATTTACAAAATAAATATTAGTTTAGCTATAGGATGTGATGTGGATATACAAAGGGCACTGCCTGGTATGTAATAAGACACACAATAGTTGATGGTTGATGCAGTGTGTTTTTTTTCTTTTAATTTCCAAAGTAGCTAGACAGGAGTCAAAGTCAAAACTTAAATATAAGATCATTAAATTCTAATTGCTGGCCATAGTCTGAATTATTTTATAAGGAAAATAACCTTAAAGGGATTTCTCCTGGGGGCACCTGGGTGGCTCAGTCAGTAAGCATCTAACTTCGGCTCGGGTCATGATCTCGTGTCCATGAGGTCGGCCCCGCATCGGGCTCTGTGCTGACAGCTCAGAGCCTGGAGCCTGCTTCAGATTCCGTGTCTCCCTCTTTCTTTCTCTCTCTCTCTCTCTCTCTCTCTCTCTCTCTCTCTCCGTCCCTACCCTACTCGCTCTCTGTCTCTCTCTCAAAAATAAACATTAAAAAAAATTTAAAGGGATTTCTCCTGCAAAAATAATTTCAAATCTTTGTGTGATGTATGTCAAATAAGCCAATCTAATATGTGGGTTTAGAAAGGTCTTGTATAGGCTGGCTGCACATGAGGGAAGCCAACCCCAGAGAGGTAGCTCGATTCAAAACTCCAACCAACAGGTTGTTTTATATTGGATGGTATCAAAGGAATAGTTTATTCTTGGGCAGTTTAAGTGCTAAATGCACAAAGTTCTGGTTGTCCCTGAATGAGCTGGAACCAATGTTCTAATAGACTGGTCCTGTTACAGATCTCTTTTTCAGAAGATCTGCAATAGCAACTGACAATACATTTGTTAACTTAGTGTTCCTCCTCGCTTCTTCATGTACACTTGGATAACCCTGAGGGGCACACTGTGTATTGTTTTCTTTACTTAACTAATACCCTCATCTTCATTGCTAAAATTTGCAATAAGGTGCTGAAGGATTTCTGCTCCATGTTTAAATTACGTACAGTGATCCTCACAGGTAACATTCCAAAAAAAAAAAAAAAAAAGACTTCTTTGTGAGCAGTAATGTCCCACTTGATTCTCATATTTTCTTACCTGTTTGCATTTCGAAGAACATCAAGCAGATTGCTCAGTGTCGTCTCATTCTGGAACACACTTGGGAAACTAGAAAGGAGCTGCCACACAGCTGTCTGCTCTTGCACTTGTGAGAAGAAGGATAGCACTTTGACCATTTCCTGAAATACTGTCTTCTGGTTGTTGGGATCACTTGATATCTTATAAAATGACACACAGCACAAAATGAGAGTTTGGCACTTGTAATCACATGGCTTACTGTTTTTAAAAGCATTAAAAATTTAGAGTTTCACATAATTCTTCTGATTTGCATATAATATGAAATCATCCTTTACTTTGAAAAATTATAACTGTTTCTAATATGCTTAAACATAACTGGATTTTTTTCCTATACCTTGAGAAATTGGCACATTTCAAGTTGGTTAACAGAGCTATATTTATTTATACAAAAAATGTTAAATTGCATTTATTAATTTCTTAAAATGAAATTGGGTTCTAGGTAATATTTTTGTTTTCCCCTAGGATATCTGGTTTAGGAGTTACAGACATATCTTCTCTATATCCATTAGTAGACTTTATACTATTTATTATTTGGGTTCAGAACCCTTAAAACTTTATGTATTTACTATTATAATTACACATACATACATACTTAATGGGATAAAACATTTCCAACGTTCTGTTGCCATATCAGGAACTTTAGTTACAATAAATAGATGATTTATATAGTAAGTGAATCTATATAATAATCACATCTTATAAGCAAACAAACAACAAAAACCATGACTTCTGCTCTTCCTCTGGATCATAGGACCCAGGTAGTGCTTTTGAAGTAAAGTATTTCTTCATTATATTCCCACCCAAAGTAATTTTCTTAATAAACTCATTCACGCTGGTAAAGTTAGGCTTTTGTTCAGTTGTAATTCAGGTTCTTTCATGCTGAGAATGTGATTTTGAACAATATATTCTTAACCACACATTCTACTCTACATGACTGCTGAATTTGTTTAGAAAGCATTTTAAGTGCTCTAAGTTGGATTGAAGTTATTATAACACTGTCTCTAATCCGGTTCATTTGGAAAACTCAGATTAGTAAAGGTAATTCAAGCATTCTGAACTTAACAAAAATTACAATAAAATTCAGAGAACCAAGAGGAATATATCAAAAGTGGATATGTTTCATTTATTCCTGGTTATGAAATTTCAAGAAAATTCTGAATATTTTTGTGATCTTTCACTGTATGTGTGGTTTCGTTAAATTTGCACATCATAGTGTAAGAATAGCATATAAAAGTGGCCATTACTACTTTACAGTATAAAGTCCTTGCCCCTAATGTACAATGTTTTGGGGAGAAGAATATATTGTTTCATCAAAAATCAGCTTTTCAAAGTAGACTTGAGGTTAATGAGAAAAATTAAAAAGATTACCCATTACTCTAACTTCTGAGAGTTATATGGCCCCAATAGTTTAATTATTAAACTTACATTACATCCTGAGTAATTTTACTAAAATATCTTGAGAACAATCTTCATTCACCATAGAGCAAAGCCATCTACAAAGATGTGTCTATGCTAGCCAAAATGCAATATTTTTGGATCAGCATTGAAATCATTTCAATCCTGAACATTTAAATTGAAAACAGACATTACTTAGAGTTAGATATTGTGTGTGAATCTCTGTGTGAGGAATTCATGCCAGGGATAAGCACATATTCCAGTCAACATTTCCCAGTCCATGTGGGCTATGGACTTGCTCTTTGACTCAAGTTGAATTACTTGGGGATACAAGAATAGAAACAATACTTTCCTTTCATTGTTTAAGAGGTCTTGATCAAATTAAAATATTTACACTCACCTGAGAGAATTGGTTTGTTAGTTCATGGAGAGAAGACTCTAAAAAGGTCATATTGGATAGGCAAAATTTGTTAAAAACATTTTTCCCTAGAGTCGTCCAAGAGAAGGCATAATGAGCAATATAGTCTGGATAGCTCTCACACAGTTTTCTCCGAATGTCTTCTGAAGTTGAATTTTGCTTTAACAGCTAAAAATGTGTGAGAGAAGAGTGGGATAAGGATGTCAGTACACAGATATGAAGTTTTCTAGTCTTCAAGGAAACAGACTTGTTTTCACAATAGCCATTTTAAGGTCCCGCATTATAGCTACTATTCAAATAACACTAAAATACATTTGGTTTATTTATTACAAGTTACAACAGAATGTGTGAATGGGGTCATTCTTGTCACTGCTATGATTTAAATGATTCATATATGACTTGTTTAATTGAACTAATTTCCTGTCTCTGGCCAGAGAAACTAAATACACTAGATCTTTTCTCACAAGAATCTTCAGACTTAAAAATCTGACTGTCTCCTGGGCTTTCAGCAGCAAACTCAGGTGTCCTAACTCTTTGTGACACTTCCTGGGGAACTGGCTGCCATCTCTGGAAGATTTTCAAAGAGGAGGAGCTTCTGAGTCTAAGACAAGCAGTGTTTTTAGTGAAGCAGACAAACATGGACTACATTTCGTTTGTAAAGAAATACTTTATTTAAGAAGTATGCATATGAAGAGAAAACATATGCATGAAAATACATAAAACGATATAATTAATGAAAGCAATAATTGGAAAGCACTTTCATAATGGAGTCATTCTAAGTCCTCCATATATTTCAAAGTAGAGACCAGCCAGACAGAGCACTAATTTCAGGTAGAATAGTGATCACATTGACCACTGTAGGTTTTTAAGTATTTACAGAGCTAGTTATACTTAGTTATAATATTTAATGGGTCCTTCCTAACAATTAATTCTTATAACCCTGTTAGGTGAGGGCCATTTAACTTTATCTTCCCTGTAAGATTATGTCACAGAAGCTACACTCTGCCTTCTAGTGACGCAACTTCTAAGTGAATGGAACAAGACAGGATCCATTTATTCCAGGATATACTATAAGTGCCAAGTCCTCTAGTCATTCATACATATCTCTTTCTTAACATTACATATAAACTCACTCCAAAGTGATTTCTCTACTCATTTTTGCAAGGATTGCAGAAAGCAGTAAAGAGAAAGAAAGAGGAATCAGAGAGATTGCTGACACAGGCATCAATATGTCATCCTAATTTTGACATCCCTTCCCTGCTCCAGCTACTCTAAAAATATGTATCTATACATAGGAAATTCATTTTTGACTTATCTCCACTGGATATATGACTCTGTGCTGCCTACAAAATTCTGAAATTTCATTCCATGTGAGAAAAAGAATTTGGGTGGTATTTTTGAGAATAGCATTTTTATTCTATATATTAAAGAATTTATCTGATCCAATGCAAGACTGTTTGCTTCTAGGAATCAATATGGAAGAAATAGAAATGGAATAAAATAATTGTCCCCCATTTACATACTGGCCTGATTTAGGGAGGCTTTAAATTGGAATTAACTGCACATACTGGGGGCTTCTTATGCCAAATGGGGTGCTTTAGGTATCTCAAATATTATTACTGTTGGAACTAGACTTTCAAAATCTAGACTGAACTGAATGGGAAAGTCTTATATTTCAGCCAACACTGGCAGAATTGTCTTGATTAGTAATAGTGCCTTTCTTGGAATCCCTTTTTGTGTTGTAAACCTTTGGCTTATTTACATAAACCAGCTTATTGAGATGCCTCATTTATACAGAATGTTTTTAAGGGTAAGAAACAGACATATTAAGCAGCAGAGGTTATGATCACTGGAATATGAATAAAAGTCAAAGCTATGTCCTATGTTTCATTGAGATGGAAGAAATGTCTACCACATAAAACATGAATATATTATTTAAAATGCATATGTGTACAAGTGTGTATGAGAGAGAGACAGTGAGTGAGTGAGGAGAGAAGTCCATTATAAAATGTTGAAAATGATCTCTTTTTGATGTCTGAGGAGCACATAAAGCAGGACTCAAATTCCTATAAGGGCCAGCCAAATAAATTATGAATATGGCTGGATGAAAGATAATAAGGAAAAGTGGGGACTGGGGTCAACAGAAGAGTACCTGTTCTGTGTAAAGGCATTCAAATTCAATTTCCTAAAATCCCTAAACACACACACACACACACACACTTAGTTCATAGGCTGCCAGTTTATGCCTCTGATAGAAATTATGCTTATTTTTTTTTGCATCTGAAATCTTAAAAAAAATGACTAGTGAACAGAGGGATGATATGTGAGCTCTCCAAAGTACACTAGGCAAAAGGATTTTACTACTTCGGGAAGATATTTTCCATAGCTCCAAATTTTCCAAAGGCATGATCAGTATGGATGAGGCAGCAAGTTTAATGAGTGCTAGAGTTTCATTTGCTTTCATATTCCTTTTTTGCCTCCCTGTTTCACAAAATTAGAAGATCATATATAATGCCACCCTATCTCTTGAGGAAAATCTTAAGTTTGAGGGAAGGAAATAAATGTCCAAGACCTTAAAGAATTCAGAATGTCTGAGAATTAAGCTTTTTTTTAATGTTTATTTATTTTGAGACAGGGAGACAGACAAAGTGCAAGTGGGAGAGGAGCAGAGAGAAAGGGAGACATGGAATATGAAGCAACTGTCAGCAAAGAGCCCAATGCAGGGCTCGATCCCATGGAGTGAGAGATCATGACCTAAGCAGAAGTCAGAAGCTTAACCGACTGAGCCACCTAGGTGTCCCGAGAATTAAGCTTTTTATGGAAGAGCTCCTAAGAAAAGAATTTCCCTGAGATATTACTCCAAATGGGAAGGTGTCCCAAATCTCTTCCTGATTGGGAATTCCTTTTATTAAGGTATTGTTCAACTGCTATTTATTATCAATCCATTACAAAACTGAGTGAAATTACCTTTTCCAAACCAAGGATTCGGGCAAGGACTTGACTGCCATTGAAAGTATCTGTTCCAGTACTTTCCAAATTAGAACTTGAACTGGGAAATACTGTGGCTGTAATAGATAAAAGAACAGATTAGCATTCTAAACAGACACATAAAAATGGGGAAATTCACATAAGAACCCATAAATATCACTTGTGCCCTTATATACCCCATGGCAAGAATGTGCTCAAACATGCATCTTCAATGAAGGTTTTGAGCTGGCAAAATGGCAAATTTCATCATTATTTCTTTTCACATAAAATCGTGATGGTTTTGGTCTGCTCTTGGGTTTTTTCCAATCAGCTTAGATGTCATTTGCTTTCATTCCAGTTTATGTCATTAAACTTCATCACCAATATTATTGCCTAATAAAGTGCATCATTTCTGTGCAGGCCTGGAGGATTTGAGGTGTCTCCACGAGCTCCACAGATCCATCATATCTAACATCTGTTCAAAGGATCTGCCAATGCACATCTGGTGTTAATGGTTTTCTTTTTAATTATTCAATTGGGAGGCTAAAATCTGCTTAGGATCATAAATTCTTTCCTCCCCAAAGTGTTTTCCGAAAGATATTTCAGATCACATAAGTGGAATGAAGCAATTAGTCCAAACTACAGTATACTCGAATTAAGTAATTCTCAAAGTAGCCTCATCTAGTACTATTTATGATGTGGCGGAGTGTTCTGGGTTAGGAGCATTAGCTAGAAGATTATGTTCATGCCTATAGCATGGATGTTCAGTAAGCCAGTATGTTACCTTTTATACGTTTTAGACAGAGATATTTTGCTATACTCACAGCAAAGAATCTTAGTATCAAAAATCCAATGATCTATCATCAGTAGGGTCTACATTTTATTATAATGCTTGTGGGGTTGAAGAATTTACCAACTGATTCCTCTGGACCAGGTGATACATTTGTGAGAGATGAGTGGCGAGGGTAAGAAACATAATCTGCGGCTACTGAGCAGAGCAAAGCTTACTAGACCACAGCACTATGATCTTATTTCTACTGTGCTTTAAGCTACTCAGCCAAATACCCTCAGATCATTCACAACAGAACATTAACTCCTCAGAACCACTCACTACCGTATTCCTCCAACATTAACACAACAGGACCTTTTTCATTTGGTCCATCAACTTGTATTGGAATGTTATTTAATGTCATAGTTTTTTGGGTTTTTTGTTTTTGTTTTTATTTTGGGGGGTGGATCATTGACACACAATGTTATATTAGTTTTAGGTGTACAACATAGTGGTTCAACTTCTCCATATGGTATGCTATGCTCACTGCAAGTATAGTTATTGCCTGTTACCATACAACACTATTACAATTATCATTGACTTTATTCCCTATTTCCTGTTCTGTGTCCTTTATTCCTGTGACTTATTTATTCCATAACTGGAAGCCTGTGTCTCTCACTCCCCTTCACCCATGTTGTCTGTCCTCCCTCCTCCTTCTCTCTGGCAATCTGTCTGGTGACCTGTCTTTATAGGTTTGGTTCTTCTTTATTTATTCGTTTGTTTTGTTCTGTTTTGTTTTGTGTTTTAGATTCCACTTTTGAGTGAAATCATATGGTATTTATCTTTCTCAGTCTGCTAATTTCACTTAGCCTAATACCCTGTATGTCCAGCCAAGTTGCAAATGAAAAGATTTCATTCTTTTTTATGGTGGCATAGTATTCCAGTGTGTGTATATCTGTGTGTGTGTGTGCATGTGTGTGTGTGTGTACCATATCTTCTTTATTCATTTATCTATTGATGAACATGTTGGTTGTTCCCATGTCTTGCCTATTGTAAACAGTGCTACAATAAACACAGGGGTACATATATCTTTTCAAATTAGTATATCATTTTATTTGAGCAAATACCCAGTAGTGGAATTATGAGATAATGTGGTATTTCTATTTTTAATTTTTGAGGAAACTCCATACTGTTTTCCACAGTGGCTGTACCAATTTACACGATGTTATAGAATCTTAAATATTCCATGGCATTTTTATTTTTATTTATTTTTATTTTTTATTTTATTTTATTTTAACGTTTATTTATTTTTGAGACAGAGAGAGACAGAGTGCGAACAAGGGAGGGGCAGAGAGAGAGGGAGACACAGAATCGAAACAGGCTCCAGGCTCTGAGCTGTCAGCATAGAACCCGATGCGGGGCTCAAACCCATGAACCATGAGATCATGGCCTGAGCCAATGTCGGACGCTTAACCCGACTGAGCTACCCAGGCGCCCCTCCATGGCATTTTTAAAGGTACTTGTTTCTCTTTCTTTCTTTTTCTTTCTTTCTTTCTTTCTTTCTTTCTTTCTTTCTTTCTTTCTTTCTTTCTCTCTCTCTCTCTCTCTCTCTCTCTCTCTCTCTCTCTCTCTCTTTCTTTCTCTCTTTTTCAGAGCACCAATCATGTTCCAAACATACAGGAATCTTTGTTTTGTTCACTAATATACCCCCAGGACATAGGATCGAGCTTACATGATAGCAGGCATCCTATAAATATTTGTCAAAAGAATGTAAAATAGTCCTGCTTTTTTGAGAGTTTATCCCCAATTTATGGCTTCTAATGAGTTTCTTAAGAAGATCTGCATCAGTACTGCTTGGTGTAAGGCTCGGGCAGCGCAGGCAGAGGTTTTCTGCACACTAAACTGTGAGGGCCCCTGGCCTCGCTGTACAGGAAGCACACAATCCCGCTGATAGACTGACACTGACATTGCAGGGTAGGACTAAGGGAAGAGTGGGAAGAGCCCTGGCTGGACTGTCGCTCTAGTACTAGCTCTGCCGGATGAGCATGGACAGGGCATGTGACTTTGTCGGGCCTCATATTCCTCAGCTATGAAATGAACAGTTTGGACAAATTTCTAAGACTTCATCCAGTATTTTTTTCTTTGTTTTAAATTTAAGTATAATTAACATACAGTATTACATTAGCTTCAGGTATACAATATAGTGATTCCACATTTATATACATTACTCAGTGCTCATCAAGTAAGTGATCTCCTTTATCTATTTCACCACTCCCACACTCATCTCCCCTCTGGCAACCACCAGTTTGTTCTCTGTATTTAAGAATGCTTTTTGGTGTCTCTTTTTTCTTTAGTTGTTCATTTGTTTTGTTTCTTAAATTCCACAGAGGAGTGAAATCATATGGCATTTGTCTTTCTCTGACTGACTTATTTCACTTAACATTATACCTTCTAGGTCCATTCATGTTGTTGCAAATGGTAATTTTTTATTACTGGACTTTATGGCTGCATCATCTAATTGCAGACAACTACAGTCCCTAGCCAATTCTGGGAAAGTAGGCAATTCTCAACATCATATTTAGCACCATCTAGGCTTTTGCTCCTAGAAAGTATTTTAGTAAGAACTTAATTTCCAATTATCTCAAGAAGTTTGCATAATTGCACCGCCACACTCAGGCAACCTTAAGGAACGTTTAGATCTCTGAGGAATATTCTAGGCATTCCATCTCTGTTTGAAAAGTTAAAAGTATAACCCTTTCAAAGATTGGACCTTGCTGGCTGTTCTGAAAGGCCTGCTCTAAATTCGACAGAAGAGAATAGCTTACCCAGTGATGTGTGCCTCCTTTCTGGAACTTTGGTGCTCTGTAGTGATAAATTGCTGTCCTTCTCCAGGTTGGATGACTTTCTCAGAATTTCACTAGAGAAGAAAAAGCAAGAACTCTATAACTTCACCCACATTAATTTCAGTTAGTTACAGCAATGTATTATGTGGCAGATTCCAGGGCTCTCCAAGGACTTTCAAATTTTGAATCCACTTTCTAGGATTGTAATGGAAGAACTCACCTAACCAAACACCAATGAATATACACGCTCTCCTATAAGGTAAATTTTTATTCAGAGAAAATGGCCTGGATGAGTTTTAAAATAGTTATTTTTACTTTTATCTTGTAAAAAGAAATTTATTTTTAAAAAACATTAGAGCTAAATATTGGAAATAATTATGATATATATAATATAATATAATATAATATATATATTTCATTTTAAAAGATGAGGGATTCCAAAGAGATGAGAGCCCAAGGGTGCTTGTGCTTCAGGGACTGAAACAAAGGTATGCTTAGTTGTCAACCCTGAAAGAAAAACAGGTTTTCTAACATTAAACTGTAGATGGCATTTTGATGATTATCAAAACTGATTATCTAGGGCGTCTGGGTGGCTCAGTCAGTTAAGCGTCTGACTTTGTCTCAGGTCATTATCTCGTGGTCCATGAGTTTGAGCCTCACGTCGGGCTCTGTGCTGATGGCTCAGAGCCTGCAGCCTGCTTCAGATTCTGTGTCTCCCCCTCTATCTGCTCTTCCCATGCTCATGCTCTGTCTCTCTCCATCTCTCAATAATAAATAAAAAAGGGGAAAAAAAGAAGGAACAAAACCTGAGTATCTACAAGACAGATTTAAGAAAGAAAGGAAAGAATACACCTTTATTGAGTGTCTAGTCTGTGCCAAGCTCTGTGGCTGTTGTCATTACAGGTGGCACCAGGTGTTAAAGAAATGTACAATGATGTAAGTAGACTTTATTGTACTGAATGTATCAATGTGGCAATGATAGCACTGTGGTGCAAGGAATCCCTGAACATCATGGCCACACTAGCTTTGGGAAGGAAACATTACTGGACCTTTAGGAACCTTCTTTTTAAAAATTCACTTCCTCTTTAGTTGATTATTAAAATGGAGATAATCATATTTTTTTGAAAACTGGATATACCTAAAGTAAGTGTCTAAAATAAATGTACGTATTTCAAGAGTGAAATCAGTCTTGATGCCTGGATGTGAATACATTTTGGAATTCCTAAAAGTTGGTGAATTTTGTGTACTTTTTTATAAAAAAGATTACTTAAGATACATAAAGACAGATATAAAAATATAATAGTGAAAAGGCAAGAAGTTCTACATATGCCTGCCGTTCAATTTAACTTCTTTTAGAAACAATATCTGAATCATGGTTCCAGGGTACTTTGTGATTTATAATTGGGGGGAAAATCTGTTTTTTTTTTCTTTTTTAGTGTGTCCTTTTAATAAAAATGGCAAGAAGAGGTGATATTTGTTTTCACTCCCTAGTGTTTTTCCAATATTCTCTATAAAATGCACTGGTTGCTCCAAAAGTTCTGCATTCTTAATGTATATTTGAATTATTCATGACCATGACTGTATTCCCCTAAATCTTTTTGCATTCCTTATGCTGACTATTTGGATGGGAAAACTGCTTAGATAAAAATAAGAACTGACCTGTGCCTTTTCCCTTCTCTCAAACAGAAGTTTTAGAAAGTTTGAGAAAGTCAGGTTCACTTTTCTTTTTCTCAACATTTTTTTTTAGTTCAGCTTGAAATACTATAAGGAGGACTATTGAATATAAACACATTTTGAAAATAAAGGGGAAAACTGCCTTCATAAAAATTTTAAGGAATAGGGACAGCAACAAAAATCAAAGGGAGAATGACAAAGATCAACATGGGCAAAGAAGGAGCAACAGAAAACAGAGACTGAATAATGGATGGAAGTGGGAGAGAAAAACAGAAGAAGAAGAGGTGATAGGAAGCAAAGAAAATGTAAGTTAAGAGACAGAGGACATTTTGTTCATCTTCCCACATTCAGAGGAGAGTCCTAAAACTACTCCTTCGAATATTCTTTAAAGACCAAAGAAAGACAGGCTCATCTCCTTTCCAGCAAGCTGCTGGCTCAGCAAGTCTAAATTGGTTCAACAATAAAATGGCTGCTTCCAGACAAGGAACTACAGATGTCTCTCTTCTAATAGGACCTGTCCTTGACCAGGAAGTACCCATGATTATACGGTCACCCACCCATTCCATATTACAGGAGTGGGGAGGTGGCCCCTCTCCTGTATGTGGCCTTGGTTTGCTTTTTTGTTGGGGTGAGAGATCAGGATATGATGTGGGCTTTGCTGTTCAACTGCCTGCAAATCCCTCCCAGTTTTATCTTGCATTTACAAAATGTGGTGTGATGGTATGTGTCCACTGCCACTGCACAAAAAAACCTATTGTCTTTAAACTCTTAAAATGGAAACCACAAGGGGAACCTAGGTGGCTCAGTTGGTTAAATGTCCAACTTTGGCTCAGGTTATGATCTCACAGTCTGTGGGTTCAAAGCCCCACATTGGGCTCTGTGCTGACAGCTCAGAGCCTGGCGCCTGCTTTGGATTCTGTGTCTCCCTCTCTCTCTGCCCCGTGCCTGCTCACACTCTGTCTTTGTCTCTCAAAAATAAATAAGTATTAAAAAATTTTTAAAAATATAGAAGAACAGATAGCTAAGGAAGTTGTGTTATTTTTTGTTTGTTTGTTTTTTTAATAGCTTAGCCTGCCCTCCATTGTTGCATACCTCTTTCTGCAAAGGTCCTTAAAAGAGAAAACACCCAGGAATGGCATGGCAGACAACAATGTATAAACATGCGCTGTACCTACCATATTCATTGATTAATCCAATACTTATTAAACTTGCACTAAAATAATAGAATAGTCAAATAAAGAACTGGGATTAGAATACACTAATAATATTAGCTAAGTAAGGACATGCACCGGGGACAATAACACATGACAGGGGCTGCTAAAATTAGAGATATAATTTTTGTTTCTTATAGACCAAGATCCTAGAATCACAACCTTAATTCAAACCCCTTGCTACCTTAAAATTTTTCCTTCACCTTCTCACTAGACCAGTGGTTCTCAACAGGGGCCACTTTTGGCCCCCCTCCCAGCAGACACTTGGCAGTGACTGGAGACATATTTTTTGGTTGTCACAACTAGAGGGGGGTGGTGCTACAGTCATCTAGTGGGTAAAGGATAGAGATGCTGCTAGCCATCCTACAATGACAGCACAACAAAGAATTATCTGGCCCCAAGTAGCAACAGTTCTGACGGTGAGAAACCCTGCAACAGGCTATTACAGATAAGTGAATTTATTCTGTGAAGTCTCATCCCCATTCCCACCCTTTGGGATGAACTCAGGAGACTCAAAAATCCTATTGAAGAACTCGAAAGGCTCTGCGGAAGTCTCAGAGAATCTATCTCATACTAGATATCTCTGGGAAGAATATTAAAGCAATTGCAAAACTTAGAAGACCCCTGAATCCAGCACACAGGCTCACCTGAGCCCAGAAAATCCAACTCCCTAGGTGGGGCAAGAATGCCTGAGTTAAATTTCCAAGTGGCCCATGGTATCAGTTAACCACCTTTTAGGGGACCCAGACATTTGTACAGTACCATGGAGATGGCTAAGGGATTCTCCTCTATGATGCTGATGAAGTAGATTCTACCTCAGTGGCATTTATAGGTCCCTGTTTTGGAATGGAATTCAATAAAAGAAATATCTCAGATTCAAAATGTTAAATTTAAGATACTGGAAGGGAAACTAGGCCCAGAGTAGATTTTACGTCTTCTCAGACATGTCTACCAACCGTTACATTTGTGAAATGCCACATTTATAGATATCATCATAATGGTAGAATTTATGCACTCATACTGGATGTCTCTCTATTTCCTGTGAGTGGGGAAGATTACCTGTGTAGGTGGTATCCATGTGCACTATGGTAAATTTTGTCTATAAAAAGAATTGCTTTCAGGGAAGACACATATGGCAAGTCCTAGAAAGAAAATTCTGACATTCTTTTTTGCCTCCAAGGGTTAGGTAAACTTTTTATATTTTTTCCTTTTTTCCCCCAGAATGATCACACAGGTGTATAGTGACACCTGGAAAGAAGATGTGAGATGTACTCTAGGCCAATTCTGATCCTAGCTTCGGAAGACATTCATTATTGACTTTTAATTATAAATAAGGACACTGTATGGCAGTGGCCTCTGCAGTGACTTAACATAGCTGTCCTTCCTGGCTATGTCATTCACATAGCAGATGTCATTCACAGGAAAATCTTAATTTTTTTCATTGTTTTCTTCTATTTTATCCTAATGTTCATTCTTTCGGGGTTGTCTGTGCTACAGATACAATCCCTGCCTGCCCATGCTCAAAATGGATGTCTTTTCTAGGTGGACCACTAACCAATCCAACAATCTATGCCAGTTAAGATGTTAAAACTTAAAAATGTCCTAATATGTTCCTCTGTGCTAGGGTATTTTTATATGCTTAGGAGGGACTTTGGAGATATAATATATATCTGAAATAATACTTTTCTAAAAGTTGTTAAGGGTACTATGAAGGGCAGATGAGGAAATGTCTTAGTGAGTAGATGTGTATTAGAAACATATAGAATATGGGGGAGATAACAGCACAGTATCTTCCAGGTGACACTACACAGATTATGTTCTACCTAGTCCTGAAACTGGTTGATTAATTTGGCAACACTACAAGGGAATTTATAAATTTTTCCATCACTATTTGCCTATTCCTCTAAGCTATGGAAGGGCCTCCATTTCTCTCTTTCAGTAAATTCTGGGATTCTTTCTCTATAGCCTAACTCAAACATAGCTTCCTCCAGTCTGATCTCCACCACTCTATCTGCCCTTGGTGATCACACCCTTAAGACCTCCAGAGAACTCTTCTGATACTGCCTTACCCAAACCTCTCTCCATTCCAATCATATATATATATATATATGCAGTATATCCAAGACATGTTCCAATATATCTTCCTAGATCTATATTCCTTGGGCAGAAACAAGATCTTCACAGATCTGTTGTAACTATTCCCCTTTTGTTGTCTCATATTCTGGGCCCAGTGAGACACAAATAAATGCTCATCACATTTACCATGTTATATGGTAATTTACCTGTTTACCTGTTTCTCTCTTTCTCCTACTTGATTACAAGTTTGTATAGAGCATAGGACATGCCTTATTCACCTTTATATCTGCAGTGAATTGCATCATCTCCAGCATGTGGTACATATTCAATACATTCTCACTGAGTAAATTAACAATTTTGCCTGCATGGCAGCTAAGATATCCTCCCACGTTGCTTTTTGAGAAATAAAATTTTAACCCTTTATTTTAACATGAACGAATGATTCTAAAATGATTACAACATGGTTATAAATTGTTCTGAAATTAATACATTGTGAAACCCATACATCTCACGTTACCTTTACAGTCAAGAGGACACATATCTATTCTATTTCCACTTACCTTACATTCCCAATGATATCTTTAGGTCAATTTCTAAACACAATCATATTTTTTAGTACTAAACAAAAGCCTTGGCATTTTAAAATTATTCCTGAATAAGATACAGTTAGCTCTGTTAAAAGTTCTGTAAAAGCCATTCAATAAGAGTTTGGAAACCACAGGTCATAGATGTGTGTTGGCAAGACAGAGATAGGGAGCAAATCCGTGGAGGCAATTCTCCCACAGGATTTTCAGGAATGCTGAATCACTTCTCCAAATAATGACCCTGTGAGCTCTGCAGGATGATCTTCACATTCACCAGCTGTGTGAGCAATGGCACAGCCAGGGGCTCCCACTGTTCTGATATATTCTTAGAGGCAGTGCAGAGGGAGGAAGGACCACAAGGGTGAGTCCTGTGATGTTGGATCATCTGTTGTACAAATGAGCAGGGGAACCATAAATGTAATGTTTCTTTTTCCAGACAGCTACTTAGAGTGGATGCTGAGTATAATGTTGGATTTTTATTTTAAAGCACCTCATCCTGAAGATAATGCCTAAAGAAGTATGAATTTAATAACAGAGGGCTGGTGCCAATGCAAAAACCTCAAAATACTTGGTGACTGGCCAGCAAGTAATGACTGCAGTGTGATCACTACTTTCAGAAGAGTTTATTAAAATAAACATGGCAGGCGTCTTTTGATGAGGCCAAAGATGGCATTTTCTTTCTTTCACTTACAAAACAGAAAAAGAAAACTATTTTGTTTCCTTAATGATGCTATGCTGGTGAATCTTCCTTTACCAAAGGGAAGCAATTTAGTGGAACCACTTACCCAGTAGCCATGCCCCAGTTTCACTGCACGGCTGTATAAACCATAAAAGTTAACAGCATGGTGGGAAATATCATTAATGCAATTTTATTATTGTACATAATTTTCTAAATTAAGTTCCAATTATGTGGTAGTTTAGAGAAAATACTGAATATACAGCAATATACAGTTTGAGCTAGACAAACTACCTGGGGGCTAGAATAAAACAAAAAAAGCAGACATGTCCATCTGCCTAGAGAATCATCAACAGAAGGTAAAATAAAGCTGGACTTTAATCCTAGTTCTAAAACCAACTCAGTGGCTCATCTCAGCCAACTCTATGAGTGTAGTTCTCTACGATATCACACAGAAAAATACTCTTTTTTAGGAAGGTACATTTATATAGTCTTAGATATTGTTCACAATTTCTCTCACTGCAACTTAGTTTGTCACGAGAAAAAAAAAAGTGTAAAGTTGATAGCCCCAGGAGAGCTGTAATTCCTTTTGTAAATAAGGGACATTAATTTTTTCCCATGTCCTCTCTAACCCTTGGTTCATGAAATGTCTATCGTAGGTACAACACCTTCATGAAGATCAACCTGATTACCCCCCTGAAAGCTCTCTCTACTTTAAATATGGAACTTTTCATTGCACTCTCTCCCATTATGATGATTGGTTTGATATATTCTCTCCCCTATTAGAACATGGTCATGGATCATGCCTCATTCACCACTCACACGGGGACACACAGACCATCTGTGAACTAGTTGAACAACCAGGATGTCATGCTTCCATCCTTCCTCTACTCTGATTACTAAGAGGGCATAGGCTCTAGCTTTTGGTCTCTTCACAGAGATAATGCAACTAGTGTTAGTTGAGGTATGCACTTAGAACACACTGGCTTCATACACAATATGTCATGTCATCTCCTTGCTTACCATTTTCCAATGGCTTCTCATTATACTAAAAATAAGATGAAAATCCCTTCCCTTTTTCTACATGTTTGATTTTGCCTGCTCTGTCTTCTGCATTTCTTTTCCACATACCCCCTACTCATTGTATCATCTCTTACTATGTTTTAGCTATATTAGGCAACTTTCTGCTCCTCTGAATGGTAAGGCTTATCCCCACTTGAGGATTCTTTGCTGTTTCTCTGCCTGGAATACTCTCTCCATAAGCTGTTGCTGGTCCCTTCGTGTCCTTGCTGGTCTCTACCCAAATGCCACCTTCTAGTAGAGGCTTTCTCTTGCCACCCTATTCACTTCCTACCTTTCAACTTCTAGCTTATAATCTGCTTTCTTTTCTTGCTAACACAATTGTTATTATCATTAATTATGCTATTTATTTATTTGATTGCCCATTTTTTGCTTGCTTTTCCATTAGAATACAAGTAACATCAGAGTAGAGGATTTGTCCAATTCAGTTCTGTATCATAGTGCCTAGAACGGTGCCTAGCACACAGAAATTTCTGTCATTATTTCTTGAATAAATTAATGAATGAATGAACATAAGAATGTTTTAAGCATCAAGACTCATTAAATTATCGAAATAAGAAAACCAATGTGAATTAGCAACTCAACAATTGTGTGTTCTGAGTCATTTCCCATGGCAATTCGTGATATGTTTATATTTTATGCTAAACAGCTTGCAGTTGCTCTCTCTTAAAGTAACACCCATAATAGCTGATGACCAAAATCATGATGATAATGTTCATAGAGAAATGGTGTTAGATGCCAAGGAATTTAAATTAAAATTTCAGAACCAAATATCTCTGATTAGAGATAAATATAATCTTTCCTTGAGAAACACTTTTAAAAAAATCTGTACCAGAATTGTCTCAAGGTTGACTCAGATTACAACTTTGTTTTCAGTTCTACAGACAGGTGGGCTCCTGGGAGTCTCTTTAGGTTTAGAATCCCAAGACAGAATACTGAGATTATAAATAGTCAGGTGGTAAATGGTCTAGATTTCCTATCTTTATTCTTCAGCTGCCTCTCACACCATAAAATAGGACACACATTAACCTCATGTAAACGTTGTTATTGAAATAAGTATACTTTCAACTTCATTACTTTGATTTCTAGACTTTTAATTTCCTCATTTGCATCTCCTGGTTTCTGTTGCATCTGGAAGTACCATATAGAGTAATAGAAATATGTCATTTTTCCAGGAGATAATGCTCCTAAATTGCCCTATATCTGAAGCTTGTGAAAAATCTTAGGATCACTGTGTCACTGACATTTTGAGGTGGAATAGAGAATCTTTGAGGGAAGTTAAGGAGGACTGCCTTGACTACACATCTTAGAAAGCAAAGTTTGAGTGATTCATCCAAAGTAGATTATGCTTAATCCCACATAAACATGGTAAATCAAGCGTGTACCCAACTTGTTTGTTCATATTTAGATCACCACATTTGCAAAAATAGAAAATAAAGTCAAATATATAACCCTGGTTGTCTTCTTGGATATAAGGAAATAAGATCTGCTCTCCCCAAACAACCGAACACACTTGGGAAGTGCCCCTACCTGTCTTTAAATAGTGCATCATTAATTCCCTTCCTACGAAGCAGATCTTGTGGTCCATAAGGTGTGTCTTTGCATTTAGAATCTGTGTCACAGAGTAGGGTTTGCAGGAATGGGAAGAAGCCGGTACTAGGAAGGTTTCGAGGTGCAAGGTAACCTGAAATTAAAAAATAAAACAAAGCAAAAAACAATAATTACATCACTATGGCATTTGCCTGGGAAGGGAAAGATGTGTAGTAACTCTGTTTTGTGAAATTACCTTCTGGATTATGACTGTCTGGGTCCAGTATGTATCCAAAAATGTAAAAATACATGTTGCCCTACAAATTTATTTTCCTGGGATTTATTCTAAGGAAATAGCTGGAAGAATGTCTGCTAGAGTGTTTTAAAAATAAATCACAGTATATTCATATGATAAAACGCAATGCAGCTAATAAAAATTTTGTCAAATAATACAGAAAATGTTTATATCTTGCCAACTAAAATGAGTAGATCAGAAAATAGCATGACCAGAATAGTTGTAATCTTGAAAAAAAATATATAATTATATGTATACATAAAACTCTGGAGGGATTTCCTGGGTGGTATATTTCACATGATTTTTATTTATCTTCATTTAACTACATACTATTTTTTCTCATAGTGTACATGTCTTCTTTTGTAATCAAAGTCATTATAAATGCGGCCAATCTTCCAGATACTGGGAAGTATTTTTGGTTTAGCATAACAGCTAATTTAATTATCCTATACACACAATATTTTTTCTTATTTAAAAATCCAGTAATAATGGAATAAATAAATATCCCTAATATTAAGGTCACAGAAAACAAGAGCTGTAAGAGTAAAGGGTTTAAAAAAATTTTTTTTTATGTTTTTGTTTTTTTTTGAGAGACAGAAAAAGAGTACGAGTGGGGGAGGAGCAGAAAGAGGGAGACACAGAATCTGAAGCAGGCTCCAGGCTCCGAGCTGTCAGCAGAGAGACCAACAAAGGGTTCAAACCCATGAATTGCAAGATCATGACCTGAGCTGAAGGTGGCCACTTAACCAACTGAGGCACCCAGGCACCCCAAGTAAAGGGTTTTTGTAACCTTTAACTTTGCTTTATAAAATATAATGATGGTATACACATGTCAAGAAATAGGCAAACCACAAACCACAAATCTTTCTGCAATTACATCTAATATTAAAACACTAGGTTTCTCTTTCAGGGTGGGGGGATATGGAGACAATGAATTATCAAAAAAGACAGGTTTCAAAACTATAAGGGTAATTCCAAACTGAAGACTAAAAAGCAAACCTTAACTTTCTCATGAACCTATCAAAAAGGGTGTCAGTATAAGTATGTTGTCATTAAACATTAAAAATTAAAAGAGGAAAGGCTACAAAAAATAGTATGAGCAACTGGGCTAAGTATGCATCAATATATTAGCAGAGAGAATAATAAATAGAAATTTGATCTAAGTAACTTAAATACAGCTCTACATACAGAAAATTGGAAATAAAAGGGAATGGGTCATATGAAAGTTGGCCAGAAGTAAAGAGGAAAAAAAGGAGAGAGATTGAAAGATGTTGTACTGTTGACTTTGAAGACAAAGAAGAAACCAAAAGCCAAGGAAAGCAGGCAATCTCTAGATGCTAGAAAAGGCAAGGGCACAGTCTCCTAGAACCTCCAGAAGGAATGAAGCCCTGCCAACACCTTAATTTTTAACCCACTAAGACTAAAGTTTAGACTTCTGATCTCCAGAACAATAAAATAATAAGTTAGTGGAGGTTTTCTAAAACTGAAGTATAGGTGACATATAGTATTATATTAGATTCGGGTATACAACATAGTGATCCAATATTTATATACATTGTGAAACGATCACCATGGTAAGTCTAGTTAGCATCTGTCATCACACAAAGTTGTTATAATATTATTATCTATATTCCTAATACTGCACTTTACATCCCCATGACTTATATATTTTATAACTGGAATTTTGCACCTTTTAATCCCCTTCACCTATTTTGCCCATCTCCCAACCCCAGCTCAAATAAGTTGGTGGTGTGTTTAACCCATTAAGTTTGTGGTGATTGGTTAGAGCAGCCATAGGAAACTAATACATGAAATAACACTGGTATGAATTAAAGTTTTGGAAATTCAGAAGAAATTGGAGAGAACTTAAATCCACCAAAGTATTCACCACTACCTACTAAGCAGCATCTTTCTGACACCCGGAAGACCAGCGTCTCTCCTAACATGAAACCCAAGTGAATCTGGCGTGAACCTGTAAGGCTTTCATCATAGCGCAATTCCTTGAATGAGCTAGGGAGTAGCATATAAACTGCCTGCTAACTTTTCACATCACCCCTCTACATCAGATTCTGCCTCAGCGGACACGTACAGCAAGACCTTGACAAAGATGCAGTGAAACTTCACCACTAATGGTGATCTACCCTATTACACAGATCCCAACTGCAGCCGCTCTCTCAGAGTGTGGGTCTGCAAATGGTCTTATTCCTATTTGATCTCAAACATGTGCAGTGGGTCCTTTGAATGGAAGCTTTCTGTATGCCATTTATCAAGGTGATGGCGGGTCGGGCAGTGCTGAAAACAACAGCTCATGAGAAGCCAAATCGCAACAGGAAGAGAAGGAAAAAATGGGAAAAGACATCATGGAAAGAAGATCTGAAAAGATGTGGCACATGATGTCCAATTTTAGTTTCTCTGGCATTGATCATAACTTTCAAATATTAGAGAGGAATGTTGAACCCACAACATTCCTCACTGTAATTACTATAGATATACTTACTTTATATGAAAATTCATCCCGGGGGTTCTTTAAAAACTTTTTTAAAGCTCCCACAGTGTCCAAAGTACAGATAGCTCGTGCTTCACACAGGTTTTTGATAACAGGTATTTAATCTGTTACAATGAGTTCATGCAAATGAGGAATTGGTTCAGGTGTGTACACATTTTAGTTAACACAGTGAGGGCCATGCACAGCATAGATTGCATGTATTACCTATTCTACTATCACCTTTTTACTTAGAACCATACCTTCATTAAGATAAGTGTCTGTTGCAACAACAATTGATTTATTAATCATCCGCTTACTCACCATAATACAGTACGCATGTGACATACATTTATGTCATTCCTCCTTCTTTGACATGCTCTATATAGTTTCTCATACACATCAACTTTTCACATAATCTGGAGATCCTCTAAAACTAACAAGTCAGAATTAAATATAATTAAATTTTAGTAGTTTTCTTGTAGGTAAGAATGGATTTTTTTCCCCCATCTCCTGCCCATCTTGGTTACATGTGTGCAAAGAGGTAACCACACAGAGCAATGGTAGAATCAAACCATCACACGTGTTAAAGAGCTGCTGATTCTAAATAGAATTGAATTCTATTCTGAAGGTGTCTCTGGCACTTTCAGGTTCCAAAATTATGTTTCTCTTTATATCTGTAAATGCTAGGATGCAGGAAAAAGAGAAACATTTCTCTATCCCTCACAGAACTTCTGTGCAGCAAATATGGAGCAATGAAAAATTAGGGCTAATTACTGGCTGCCCACATTCATAGCCAGGGCATAGATTTAAGGACATAAGTAGAGGAAGGTTATAACTATGCAAACCATAGCACCACTTGTAGGTTAATTAAAAAAAAAAAAAAAAGAAAGAAAAAAGAGAGAAACAGATCTAAGGTTTTGGGATGGAGGGCTTAGGCAGGATAAATTCCTTGGTATCATGATTCCCAAAGGTCTCACACTTAGGACAACATTCATGACCATCTCCAGGAGAAAAACTATCAGTGAACTTGCAATTCCTTGGGGAAATTGAAACCAGAAGTCTCCAGCATAGTCTGGGAGTAGGGTGGGTGAGTGGTAAGCAAGATCCCAATTCACTTATGGTTTAGTTTTTCAGGGGCTCCATGCAGAGGCAATGAGGTGATCTGAGCATCCACCTATGGGTGGGGAGAGGTTATTCTCGTAAAATGGATATAGTCAACATTATCAACACAGTTCAGTAATAACACTGACAGATCCAGTGTTATTTCTGGGAGTTGAATCAGACCAAACTACAAAACATTTTTAGGAATAAACCACCAAATGGCTAAGGTTTTAACTAAATCTGATTCAGTTTTTATTGTTTTAAGAATGAAAACAGCATTATAAAAAGATCCAGTTTAAGAATTTTAAAAAAAGAGGGGTGCCTGAGTGACTCAGTCAATTAAGCATCCAACTTTGGGTTAAGCCCCACGTAGAGCTCTGTGCTGACAGCTCAGAACCTGGAACATGCTTTGGATTCTGTCTCTCCCTCTCTCTCTGCCCCTCCCCTGCTCACTCTCCTTCTCTCTCTCAAAAATAAACATTAAAAAATTTTTTAATAAAAAATAAAAATTAAAAGAATTTTTAAAAATACTTTGTAAAGAATGTTATATCAACCTATACATCTATGTTAACCTAAAACGGGGATAAGTTTGGTTTTCTTTTCCTTTTCTTCACAAAATTCCTTATTCAGAACAACATTAGTGTGATATAATGTAAAGATTAGAGCAGTGGTTCTCAGAGTGCAGTTCCTGGACCAACAGCATCAGCATCACCTGGGAAGTTACTAGAAACAAAATTTGAGATCTCACCCTACAACTACTTAATCAGAAACTCTGGGTATGAGGTTCAGCAATCCTTATTTTAACATGTCCTCTAGGTAATTCTGATACTCAACACTAAAGTTTGTCAACAGTATTAGTCTAGAAACTTTTCCAGAAGGGTCAGATAGTGAATATTTTTAGCTGTAAGACATAACTGTCTCCATCAAAATTACTAAACTCTGTCATTGTAGACTAGAAGTAGCCATAGACAGTGCGTATATTAATGAGCCTGACTGTATTCCAATAAGCTTTATTTAAAAAAAAAAAAAAGGCAACAGACTGGATTTGGCCTGCAGGCTCTAGTTTGCTGACCCCTGGGGGGATGACCACTTACCCTTGTCCTTCTCCCTCTCCTGTCTTGCTCACTTCTTATTTTTACATCTTCCCCATCCTTATTTTTCTCTTCCTTCATTTCATCTAATTTACTTACTATCCCTCAATATCCCCTTTCCTCCATTTCTCAATCTTTTGTTCTTTCCTTTCCACTGACCACCCCGCTCTTTGGACTCAATTTCCAATTTTTTTCTCTCTTTCTCCGGCTACTCCCTTCATCTACTCCTGTATCTCTTTACTAACTGGTAGAGCCATGAGTGCCCATTTCCCTCAGTATCTTCCCTTACTTCTTTTCCCTTTTTTTACCTCCACACAAGAGTTTTCACCCACTTCCATTATAAATTCAGGGTCACGTTGCTCATTGGCACTATCCACAGAAGTGCTATTTTCTATTCATTGTATTACTTAAGAAAGAAATGTCACAGTCTTTTCAATAATGAAGCTACTTCCATTTGACATCATTAGGCTTAGTAAGCATTCTGTAGGCTACCTTGGTGACATTTGTAGATATTATAATAACAGTGGATATTGGAGAATTTCCACTGTGTTTCTTTGTGTTTTCCTCAAGCAGGTCAGAACCCAACCTAGATGATATTTTGTGTTTCCAGGTGAAAAGAATTTGGTCTTTACCCCTGTAAAGAGATGAATGATGACTCTTGGGAGGAAATTCTGACTTTTTAAGATATGAAGTTATTCATTTGGGGTGTTCTGTTTCTCTCAACTTTTTAGATACAGGGCCACATTAGCAGAATACTTATTAGGCTTTTTGACCAATGAAATAAGTCTCCTCATGAAACATGACAACAAGAAATTCTCATCATGATGAGAATACCAAATGAGACAAGCATCCATCACCTATAAACAATTAAATAACCAGGTAAGACTAAAGAAAACATGTGAAAGGAAATGAATCTCAGAAGTATATTTGTAATAATTAAAGTAAATCTTTTTATTCTTCCTGTAGGTTTTCAGAAAATTTTGTTCTCAATAGCATTTTTAAAGACATAATTAAAATTATAAATTACATACATCTGGCTTTTTAAATTATTTTATGATATTATATCAGGAATGCATAGTGCTGTCCTTGTTCTTTATTCATTTTCCCTTTGGGGTGGGGAGAGCTGTTCCCTGAGGGGAGATGTCTTGTTCCCCCACCCATCATCAGATAAACTCAAATACACTGGCTCTTTCTGATTCTAGTCCCTCTGAATAGGGCTTTTTTTTTTTTTTTTTTAATCTTTGTGGCCCAGAGAGACCTTAACCTAGGATTAAATACTTCTAGGACTTTGAATCTTCAGGTAGAGTCACTAGCTCAATAAAATTTCACTTTTTGAGACACTAAAGAATAAGCTACTTCTTAGCACAATGCTTAACACAGTGCAAGCAATTATTAACTATATGAATAAATGAATAAATGAATAAATGAGTGAACTCCTGAAGGTCACAGGAAAACTGCATGATTTAGGACTTTAACATAATATACATTTATCTTTATTATATAAGGGCAAAATTTCAAAATTTATCCCATATTATAATAAGTTCAATGGATAACAATGGATACTTTAAGTTCAATTAATAGCACAATGGATAATATTGTATTATATGCCTTATAAAATGGATAAATATTGATAAAACCAGTAATATTCATTGTTATATTCTCTTTAGATCTCAGTTTCTTTGAAAATCTAGCTAGTACACATTGACATCTATAATATCAACCAATGAAATTATTACCCATAAAGAGAATCCATCCATCATTTATTCAGTGTAAATTTACTGAACAGACACTGTGTGTCTGGCCCTGAGTAAGATGCTAAGTATAGTTCATTCTTCTATTTTTTTAAATAAGCAATATTTTACTTAAATGTTTAAAAAATTTATCTCTAGGTTATGTGTGTGTGTGTGTGTGTGTGTGTGTGAGAGAGAGAGAGAGAGAGAGAGAGAGAGAGAGAGAAAGAGAGAGAGAAAGAGAAAGAGAGACAGAGACAGAGAGAGACAGAGAGTATCTGATTTCAGAGGTCATCACACTTTTATTATATAAAAATGCATAAAGGAGTCATTTGTTTTCCTAAATTGCCAGAAATATTATGTATAAAAATAGCATATATTTGAAAATAAATAGTACAACACTGGTAAGAAAAAAAACTTCATGTTTTTTGAAAGAATTAAACAATCATCATTTCATATGAGCCCCATGGCAGTCTTATAGGATAGGCAGGGCAAGCATTATACCCATTTTGTAGATAATCTCAGAGAGATCAAGCAATTTGCTTATGGTCACATGAAAAGCTAAGTGCCAGAGATGGACCCAGAACTGCATGCTATATGACGATAATGAAAACAACATTCTGTTCAGCTACATTTCAGTATATGTTGGAGGGAGCAGACTGAGAATTTGAAAAACAGGTATGACTTCTGGTTTTGATGTTGATTCATTAAATCAACAGGGGTAAATTAACCTCTCCATGTCTCTATTTCCACATCTGCCAAATGGAGGATAATGGGCCTTGCCACCTCACAGGGCACAAGGAAGATTAATTAGATAAAGCTTATGTAAGGCACTAGGAACACACTGGAGAGGGAAGGCCATGTGGAATCCTGAGTTACCATTGTTCATCAGACTGCTGTTGTGACATTTGTCTAATTTACTGTGCAGTGACCAGGTCTCCCATGTCTGTGCCTTGAACCAATGAATGGTTAGGAGTATTGCATGATGTGTTTCTCTCCCTAGTAATTCATAATATGTACCTGTATCGACTGGTGCAGTACTTCAATTACTGCGTGCTCACTGGGTGTGGTGCCATGATACATTCTTCCTAATTCTCCCCAGACAAGTCTTGCTTCATCATATAGGTGCTTTTCCAAGTTCAAATCCATTGGCAAAAAGGTAGACTGTTTCTGGCAGTGAGAGCTGAGGGAAGATCCTTAATCCTTAAATCAGTGGGTAAGAAGGTCTTATACTCAAAAGGTTGCCACAGAGAACAAGAACAAATTCTGGGTCATTTAAGATGGTATCCCACATGCTGGGATCTTTCCCACATTCCTCAGAGTTGTCTACTACAGCCAAAAGGTTTTGAAATGTACAAAAAGTGTTTCAGGGAAGATAATTTGGGGATTCTGGGCTATGATATTGCAGGTGCCATAGGAGGTATAGAAAGATTCTTGCCCTTTTTATATATTTGGTTTATTACTATTACTATTTTTTTAAGAAAAAAGGATGAGGCAGTTTGGATTTGGAATCTTGCTATCTCTTTGGATGTTATCACTTTGATCCTAAAGTACACAGTTGAACTGATGGCCAGAACAAAGGGCTCCATAGCCCATCTTCCTTAGTTTCTAGAAAAGAACGTGCCTCCTTCCTTTCTGAAGGTTAAGGACACCCTGTTGAGTGATGGGTTCCAGAGATCATGGCTTGATTTATTTAAATATTAAACAATGATTCCACTCAAGGCTAGGAAACATAACTGTCACACATACATGCCAGATAATAAACTCCCACAAGGATTGAATCTGGAGTTCAAAAATACTCACTAATACTATTAAAAATATTCGCTCACGGCAAGGAATATTGAGTTCTATGGCTCTTCTTGAGTGAGCAGGGCCCATTTGTCTTATTAAACAGAACTAACAGTAACCAACTGAGACTTGTCTTTCAGTAACCAAGATTCACAATTACATTTTTAAAAGTCTTCTTTGCCATGGCCATTTGCAAGCAGAATCTTGGCAACTGTTTTATTTCCTTCTAAATCTAAAGTTAACAGAAAGATGAACCCTAGATCCTTGTTCCATTGTAGAACAGTCTTTCTATAAAACACAGTCTCCTAATTCTTCTTAGATATGGCCAACCAGGAAAGTGTCCTGTAGTCTGTGGGCAGGGCTGATATAAAGCTGGGTCCGTCCACATAGATATGGCTGGGTTGATTGGTAATATAAAGAAGACTTGGTGCCAATGGGTTGAGAGCCACTGTCCTGTACCCCATCGGTCACAGACTCCCTTGAGACACTGCCCTCTTCCACAGATCCAGCAACATCGGTTAACATCTAGAAAAGGGTGGGGGCATTTCCTCCAGTGTCACCACATCCATTCTGATTTGTCAGAGAAGTGCTTCACTAATTATTACCCACAGGGATATCACTCAGGCATCTAGGTGGTTAACTCACAAAACCTGCACTGGGGGATGAACTGAAGAACTGATTTTTCTTCCATCATGATGGCCTCTGACATGATGCTGGGGTTGGGCAAGGGGGAGGGAGTGGGAGAGTATTAGCATTTTCATAAACCAGGCTCTGGGGCCAAATGAGTTTAGGAAACTAAGCTCTATCTCCTGTTCCAGGAAATCCAGAATGTATTTGCATACTAAAGATTCTGAGAGGTTTTTCAGTAAGAGACTTGAATAACTTTGGTTAACTCTACATTTCCACAAATGTGAGTAAAGACTATTTTTTACTCTTTTTCTTCCTGTATTTAAGATTCCAGGGAATGAACATTCCATGGGGCACACTTTGGGAAATAGTGCTTTCACCCATGCTTTCACAAATTTCCAACTGAAAAGGAATCTGGAATTGGAAATTTTTTTTTTTCCTCAGGAGGGAACTTTTTACATAAGGAAATAGCTTGGCTTTGAGTCTTGATGTTCTAGAACTTACTTGTAAACTGTCACCTCACTAACTTGGCTTAAATACAGTAATTCAGCAAGCACCTTAGTGTTTATTTGTGAAAATCCATTACAATTGTGCACTGTTATTTGTGGGAGTCCTTCAGCAAAACTTGTCTAAGACATTGCTTGGGGAAGGGAATTTCATTCCAGAAGGATCTGGGGAAACTTATAAAAGTACACATTCTATAATGGGAAAAAATAAGGTAATGAAGAAATCAGAATGAGAGCAAACAAGTATAGGAAATAATAAAGCCAGCTCAATAATAAGTGACAAAGGTATGTGTGTTATTAGAGGCTGGGCACAAATTTGAATCTGAGTGTCCTAAGGAACTACAGAAACAATCATTTAGAGTGTCCAAAAATAAAATAAAACTAAATATATGTATTGGGAGAGGTACAGCTTGTCCTATATAGAGAGAAATCATGGTTGTCAGGGCCCAAGAGCTTCAGTATAGTATATTCAGTCTTAGTATATTTGCTCCCACCCAGAAAAGGAGCACCAATGAAAGTGATCACCATCCCAGTGACCCATCCTGAATGGGGACTAAGTGACCTGTCCTGAAGGTATTTGCCCCTGAGGCAAGACTGGGGAGAAACTGAGGTGCTGTTCTCCCTTTATGACTTGTAAAGGGGTCCACTGCCAAGTCAGGGCACCATGATCATGGTATGGTATGCAGAATATTGAGCAAGACAAGGTACTGCAAAGTTGTTTGGGAGTTAGCCAGAAACATATCCTCTTCAACGTGTCTCCCAAATATCTGCCTTTCTGGTATCTGAGCTAAGTTATGAGTTGTTGCTAGGAGCTACATATTGGCAAAGATTTTAGAAATTACTCTAGGGAGTGAAGCACGAGGCAGGAGCAAGAGTTAAAAAGCATCCTTCTAATCCTAGCTTTGCAAATGATTTATTGTGTAACCACGACCCTCTACCTTGAGTCATTTCCTCACTTATGCAGGAAACATAAATCTGGACTGCCCATCTATCACAACTATTACAAGTAGAAGACTCTCCTGTAAAAGGAGATTAGCCAGGTTGAAGTATTAAGCACTTATCATAAGATGAAAATTATGTTTGCAAATTAAAATGTGATCTCAGTAACCCATTAAGAGTAACGATATGAAGAAAAGAATTTCAGTAATTACCCCTATAAAGGTATGTTACTAACAACTATTTTTTTCATTCGGAAATCTGACTCAGTTAACACAGAGAATTACATGTGTTATAGTGTAAAAATAAAAGCAGTGAAATACATTGTTGGGATCATTGTGTAGGAAAAAAAAGTCCTATAAACACAGGAGCTTAGAAATGTCTCTAATTCAACAGATGGTCTATTCACTTGGGAAGAAAAGGGTTTAGTTCGGGATCCTGTCACTCCTCAACAGCTTGTATAGTATTTACACCTTTGGTATTCATATTCTGTCTATTTACAAATGATACGTGTGACAACCTGCCAGTGGAAAATGTATGTCACAACCTTTTCTTTCAAGCAGCACTGCTGACAGGTAGCAACCTCATCTTCTTGTCAGACTTGACTTTCTCCTAAACCAAAGATTTTCCTACCAAGACCTCTGCCAATCACAAAGAGACAATTTAAGTGACCTGTGGCTTGCTCTGTAACAACATATTGGTGGCCTTCTCTCTCCCTCCATGTAGAACCACTTTTCATCAAAGCTACTCATTAGGAAAGTAGAAAGAAAGAACAAAAGAAGGAAAGAAAACAGAGAAAAATCCCCAAGGGGCATTTTCCTAAATTGTAGAGGAAAAAAAAATGCAAACATAGCCTTAATATTTTCTGGCTGTTTTTCCTAAGAAAAGTGTTCTTTTTTCCTAAAAGGGAAATATTTCAAAAACATACAAATAGAAAACTTCAGATTCCATTTGCCTATCAGATTGGCAAAAGTTTAAAAAGTCTGACAATAACAAGCGTTGGAGAGGATATGCAGCAGCAGGGATTGTCATCCTACAGTGCGGAAAAAGTAGGTTAGTAAAGTCACTGTGGAATGCATTTGACCACATTCAACGAAGTTTAAAATGTGCGGAGCTATAGGTATATGCCCCAAAGACATGTGCACACATGCACAAAGAGACATATTTAAAACATCCACCACGTGCTATAGGAAATAATTGAAAAAATAACCTAGGTGCTCTTGAAAGACCATGGATAAATAGACTGTGATATATCTATGCATGGAGTATGTATACTCCATGAACTCACTGAAGCTGCAAAAATCAGCAGAGGTCAATGGACAAAATGCCATGCTGAGCAATAACATAGTGGTCAGTCTAAAAAAGCATGATGCAGAAGGATGCTAGGTTGGGGTACCATTTCTATAAAGTTTAAAAACCTGTGGTCAAAAGGTACACACTTCCAGCTGTAAGATAAATAAGTCCTGGGCACTTAATATACATCATGGTGACTATGGTTAACAATACTGCATTTTATATTTGAAAGCTGCTAAGTGAGTGGATCTTAAAAGTTCTCATCAAAAGAAAAAAAAAATTGGTAACCAGGTGAAGTAATGGGTGTTAACTGAACTTATTGAGATCGTTTCACAATATATACACATATCAAATCATTATATTGTACACCTGAAACTA
The DNA here is from genome assembly GCA_028646485.1 of Cryptoprocta ferox. Lineage (NCBI taxonomy): Eukaryota > Metazoa > Chordata > Mammalia > Carnivora > Eupleridae > Cryptoprocta > Cryptoprocta ferox. The sequence goes on from CM053578.1 coordinate 85,766,115, forward strand.
ATATGTTATATGTCAATTATATCTCAATAAAACTGGAAAAAAGTCAGTTATACTAGAAGACATAAAAAGCAAAAGAAGATAAAGAACGATCTGATAAACTACATAGCAAAGAAATGATCAAAAACATGGTTCTGCAAAAAAATCATAGAATTATCCCTTTTTTCCTCACAGCACCCACTTTAGAACAAAGCTCTATTTCCTAGGACCTGCCTCGGTTATTACCCAAAGTCCAACTCCTGTAATAGGTTCCTTCTAACACTCTTTTACTGAGACACTCCACAATTCCTCACGGTGGGCACTCTCCCTCGCTGCATAGAGTAAGAAACACAACTTATTTAGTGAGCCCCTGGGTGGCTCAGTCGGTTAAGCGTCTGACTCTTCATTTTGGCTCAGGTCATGATCTCAGGGTTCACGAGTTCGAGCCCCATGTCGGGCTCTGTGCTGTCATCCTGCTTGGAACTCTGTCTCCCTCTCTTTCTGCCTCTCCCCCGCTCACTCTCTCTCTCAAAAGTAAATAAATTAACATTTAAAAAAATCTGAAATCACAGAATTTTTTAAAACCTGCAATATAATATTATGCAATGTATGTAATGTAGTCAAGTAGATAAATACATAACAAAAAATATAAAACAAGCATGAGAATGTTACACACTAAATAAATGATAATGATGTCCTTCAAGGAGGGAAGGAAGGCTGCAGGCAGGCAGGGGAGAAATCAGAGTGGTTTACACAGAGGCCTCAATGCTACCTTAATGTTTGATTTGTTTTACACAAACAAAACAATTCTGAAAGAAATATGCCTAAAAAATGTTAGGGCTTGATAAAGTTAGGTAGTGGATACATGAATGTTTGTGCTGTTTTTATGATTGAAACAGCACACACTGTTCTTTATAAAGATAATACAGATCTTCCTCTACTTATGATGATGCTACATCCCTACAAACCCATCATAAGTTGAAAATAAAATAAGTCAAAAATGCATTTAATACAGCTAACCTACCGAACATCATAGCTTGGTCTATTTTGTAATAAAGAGTTGACTATGTCATGCAATTTATTGAATACTGTACTGAATGTGAAAACCAGAATAGTTGTATGGACACAGAAGGGTTAAGTGTATCGGTTGTTTGCCCTCATGATGCATGCCTGACAGGGAGCTGTGGCAGGCTGTTGGTGCCCAGCACCATGAGAGAAGATCCTATGGCATATTGCTACCCTGGGAAAAAGGTCAAAATTTAAAATTCAAAGTATGATTTCTACTGAATGCATATTGCTTTCACACTATCGTAAAGGTGAAAAATCATAAGTCAAACCTTCATAAGTTGAGAACTGTCTCTATACTGGAATTACATTAAACTTTAGAAAGTTTTAGTTACTGAAATATAAGAGAAAGTTCATTATAATGCAATCTAATCTACAAGCTAGTCCAAGAATAGCTTTATAACAATACTCTCTGGGTTGATAAATTCCATTCACTTTTTAAAAAATTTTTTACTTGAGAGAGAGAGAGAGAGAGAGAGAAAGCACAAGAGGGGAGAGGGACAGAGGGAGAAAGAGAGAGAATCCTGAGCAGGCTCTGTATTTAGCATGGAGCCTAACACATGGCTCGACCCCCTGATCCTGGGATCATGACCTTGGCCAAAATTGAGAGTCGGATGCCTTACCAGCTGAGCCACCAAGGTGCCCCACCATTCACTTTTTGTAAATGTTGTGAGGAACTCATTAATGTTTTTTTTTTAAACCCATTGTCCTCCTTGCCCTGTTTATTAAGATCCTAGCTGAGAGTCTCTCTTCCTGAGAGGCAGGGCTAATTCAGAACTCATTAAATGCACAACTCCAAACTGTTCATTATATATTACCTCTATCTCCTCTCCATTGAGCATCATCTGCTATTGTGTTTACCCCATTACTGAGCTTAATTAAGTCCTTCAAGAGTTTCTCATAATCTTCCAAACTTGTTGTTAGCAAATATGTACCATTTATTTGCATTGCTTCTGAATTGTTAATAAATATGTTCTTAAATTGTTTCTGGGCTTCTAAAAGTCATCGCACTGTCCTAACTGATTGTCATGCTCTCACTTTAAATATTTGCTTATTCCAACTGGTTTTTGGAACTATCCAAGATCTAACCTTTTATCTATCAATAAGTTATACCTCAACTTATTTAAAGGAACCTTCATTCAGAGCCCTGTGGGAAGATCATGACAAAGCGCTAACCACTGGCTTATCTAACTGCAAGTACTCAGTTAATTATTTCAAGGAGTTTCAGCAGGTTAAAAAGACATAAGAATGAACTGCCTGGGCAGTTTTTTTTTTCTGCTAAAGGAAAAATTTGCTCACAACTAATGTGAATTCCCAAGATCTCTCTTCTCACATTTTAAAAACAGGTTAGCCATTAGTCAGCTGGAAGCTCTTTAAAGATATTCTCACAATTAATGGTAAACGATACAGCTTTTCTAGTGGGTCAGTTTATTCTGCAGTTTCTTCAGACTTTTTAAAATGGTAACCAAGAAAAGCAGGGCCACTTCATTCCCCCAGATTGCCACACCTTTCAGGGCCAAACTTGGGTCAGTGGGCTCCATCATTGTGTAGAGGAGGGTAATACAAGATCATGGAGCCTGGTGGTTAGCCTCTGTCCTGCTTGATTATCTGAGAGAATCTTGATCTCATAGACAATTCTGAGTTTACCACATGCATGCTATCAGAAAAATCTTGTTACTCAAATTTTGAGTCGTGGGTAATGTTGCCTTCAGATACCCTCTTAATTTGAAAAGTCTTACTTTATGCAGTCCAGCTGATAAATTTGTCCTTTGTTATCCTTTCTTGGGTAGATATTATTCCAATATGTGTATGTACATTAGCAAGGCTGCATCATTACTCATTCAATCAATCCACTAATGGCCACCAGACACCTTTATGGATGTAACGTAAGAGAACACTAACTATCCTTACTCTTAGACTAATGAGGAAGAAAACATGGGAGTTCGGCATGTTAGTAAAACGAACCCTGGTCACCCCAACTTTCTTTTGGGGCCATTAATACCTGAGAATTATATCTAATTGACACAGTAACCTCCAGGCAACTCCCACCACCACCACCCATTTCCTATTTTGGAACTGCCCTTCCCTGATTAGACTTCTCTGAGGTAACAATAAAATGAAATCCTTCCCATACATCCAATAATTAAAATAAACTGGGATATGAACCAGCACATGAACTGGGTGAGTAGCTTAGTATATATATGTATATATATTTTTTCCTTCTTGTTTCTTTTTATGCATATTTAGTAGACTTTGTAGCAGCGTCTTTTGTATCTGGGGCAAGCAGATGCTTTTACTCTCTTAGCCTAATGATGTGGAGAAAAACAGAAGGATGCAAAAAGTGTCTAAGTGCTTCATCTTCATAGATAATAGACACTGAAATTGTATTCCTCACACCATCCGCTCTTCCCAGCTCAATATCTGGAAAGAGTGAAAGAAGTAGAAAACAGTGCTGTAACACAAAAGAAAATCCTTCTGTAGACACTGTGGGCTTCTTTTTCAGAAAAAGATCAGAATCTACATGACGTAAAGGATTAGAGCTTGAAAGTCACAACACTTTCTTCCTGGCTCTGAGACAAAGTATAAATGAGGGGGTCTCACTAGCTATTCAACATCAAATCATCAGGGCCGCTCCTGGACAATATTGGTAAATAACAGAAATGAAACATGTAAGATATCAACTCAAGCTAGTCTCCAATTTTCAAATATCAAAATTGATGTAATGTCACTGATTGCTTCCTATGCTTAAAGGAACAAGAAGTCAAGGTAATTCCATTAATCTCTTCCAATTCAATTTTATCTTTTCCTGATTATGGTCCCTCCTGTTTTATATCATTCAAGTCAACAAAATGAGTTGCCATCTTTTTGCTCAATTGCTACTAGACATGCACCAATTTCCCCCAAACCACCAGACTCTTTTTAATTATTCCTTTTGGCAACACTGAACAGCTCTTATTCTGTGTTACTTAATAAAATGTTTAGAAAGTAGTTAACAGAAATTTTAAATCCCAGGCCAGTGGCTTTCAACACTTTTAAAGGCTGATGAAATCAGGAACAATATGGGCAGTTGGGAAAAAAAATTAGAGTTAGACATACCAATAGGATTAATATCAAAATACTGGTTGGGGCTGGATGCCCCAAAGGATAGAAAGATAAATGGACAACTATAATTGATTGTATTCCTAATATGTATTCCTTTATGTGACATATACCATTTGTAATTCTCATAGCAACCCCACAAGGTGATTTTCTTTCCTGTTACATCTAGTAATTCACAGTATCCTGCCTGTATTTGAAAGGCCTATTTTGTGTCTTCAGTCCCAAATCATTTTTCTTGCTTGTTATAAGAAAATGAGGTCTATTATTAATAACTTCTAGTGCAGTTTCTTAAAATTCCTTTTAAAATATAAAGTGGATACCCTCTGCTTAAGATGTAGCTAACAGAGTCAGAAATTTACAATGATTTATTATAGAACTAAAACATATTCCTAATTAAATTTCAAAATGCTTTAAAAATAGATATTTATCAACCTAAGAGATAACTGCCCTAGATTTAAAAGAGAAAAATTACTTATTTACACTTTATAGATTTAGAAAGAAAGACACGACTGGAGTGAATGATACACTGGAGGCAGCCCAGTCAGTGGCCATAAGTAACATCCATTCCTTTCCATGTCCAATGACATTCTCTGTTGAGAAGTCATGATTGTATCTTAAGTGCCATATTCCAGTCAATACTCCATTTTCCTCCTTGCTGCAGTAACCAGGATTTCACACACACACTACTAGAGGTACAAGGTAACCCTCCGAAGGAGATGTAAGTTAAGCCCCTCTTTTCTTTCCCTTTAGAATATATTATTTTTAATATTTTATTTTATTTTATTTTATTTTATTTTATTTTATTTTAAGGAGGAGGGAGGGGCAGAGGGAGAGAGAGAGAATCCCCAAGAGGTTCCATGCTCAGCATGGAGCCCAACGTGGGGCTCCATCTCATGACTAGGAGATCATGACCTGAGCTGAAATCAAGAGTTGGATGCTTAACCACTGAGTCACCCAGGTACCCCAGAACTATACTATTTTTAATCTTTTCTTGACCATTGCTAGGATATTCCCCTTTTAGTTGATTGAGAATTTAAGAATTAGTTGATCAAAGTTGAGAATCATTTGGTTTATCATTAATTTTGTTTTATGGTGCCAATTTCTGGCCAAAAAAAGAAAGATATCAATTACCCTGTTAAATATCATGTTGTGCATATCTGTATTCAAAAGCTCCAGTTAAAATTGATCTTGATTGTCTCTCTTTGGTCTATCTTCACTTCTTCACAAAACAAACAAAAGAGAGGATTTACATTTTGTTTCCCCCAAAATAATGGTGAATTACTTTTAAACATTGGGATACTCTAACCACTTACTTTATAAGGTATCACAGAGATAATATTTAAAATTATACATTTAAATATATTGTATACATTTGTTATTATACATTGTATGTTTTATGTTTTATATATGTGCACTTACACACACACACACACACACACACTCTACACATGTCCTTAGGAGAGCCCAAGAGAATGCAAGAGGAGGAAACTGAGACAGGGAAAAAAAGAGGTATTTAGGAAGAAGAGATTCAGAATGGAGTTTTGTTCCACTGTGAAATAAATAGAGGATCTTGAAATTTCTAACACAAAACCTGTCTTTAAAAGGTGCTAGATATTTTTTGGTTCTAGGCTATTGGAATTGTCCTTATTAAGAGTGTTACACAGTTGTGTAGATCTCAGATGCAAGGATGTAAGCGCACCTGCAGATATGCGGTTTGCCACAATAACATGTTAATGGCCTCTTCCCTGAGCAGCCTTCCCACCTTCAGGTTAAAGTCCGAACCTTAGCATTGAGTAGGACTCCCACCAGCCCCCACCCTCTAATCACTTCCAACAACAGGATGTCTCTCCAACCCACTAAAGTGAATCATTTTGTTTATATTTTGAAATAAGGCTTTTATAATTGTGCCACAGGATTCACAGGAGAATAGGCCTGTGGCAGTCAATCTTCCTTATTCAAGCACTTGCCTTCTTTCACCTCACTGCTTCCAGCCTGATGGTGTGCAGGCTGAGCTGAGGGGAAAGAAGGCTCAATGGCCCCTGAAGAGTCAATGAAGAGGCTGATGCATAAACACCTGAGCATTTGACCCACCATTCCAAACACAAGCCTCTTGCTAACTGCTAGTCCTCTTGTAACTCTTGGAATACATATAACTTGCTTGATCTCCTTGAAGAGTTGGCTCAAGGGAGTGTTTTTTTCAATGACTACAACAATAACACATGTAACTATATGTAACTTAACATGTTTTAATGTTTTTCAGCCTTAAAGTACTTTCACAAATAACATCACATTTGAGCCTCATTCACATAACCATGGGAGGTAAGCATCATTTCCTCTTTTATGGATTAGGTTATAAAAGCTCAGTGACATTTGTAGGTAAACAAAATTGGAACTTTAAACTAGAAGTTGTGGTTTCAAATCCCATATGCTTTTCTCCACATCAATCTGTTTATATTGTGTGATCTGAAAGCTGATGGAGGTCCAGGAGTTCCCCCACCTCTAAATATTCTTTCCTAATTTTGCAGTATGAGAGGCATGTCCATATAGTAATGACTCTCTGGATATGTGTGCTTTTATTTATTTTTATTTTTTAAAAGATTTTATTTTTAAGTAATTGCTGCACCCAACATGGGACTCAAAAATCACAACTCTGAGATCAGGAGTCACGTGCTCCACCAACTGAGCTAGCCAGGCGCCCCTAGATATGTGTGCTTTTAAACCAGATTAATAGATTATGTTACTTGAAATGTATAAGGCATTTGATATCTGATATATCCATAGGGATTAGTGCTTACAATAGTCCTTAACATGCAAAGTCACCTAGCAAAGAACAAGTGTCTGGAGCAATGAATAGTGGAATGTGAAAGTTTGATAGAAAAAGAAGGGCTGGAAATTGTCTTGAGCATGAGGCTTTCCCTGAGTAGGACATCAGAATGAGAAATCTAGGGGTGCCTGGCTGGCTCAGTCAGTAGAGTGTCCAACTTGGTTTCAGCTCAGGTCATGATCCCAGGGCTGTGGGATAGAGCACCATGTCGAGCTCTGTGCCGGGTATGGAACCTGCTTGAGATTCTCTCTCTCTCCCTCCCTCTGCCCCTTTCCCCAGATAGTGCTCTCTCTTTCTAAATAAACAAACAAACAAACAAACAAATAAGGGGGGATCTAGACATCAGCATTCAGTACAAAATTAGCAGAGAAGGATGGATGTATCATGAGAACCAAAGAGAAAGTCTAGGAGCATCCTGTGATCTAAAAACGCTAATTGCCTTTGGGCATCATAAGAAATTATCTGGCAAATTCCCTTTATACTGAAAAAAAAAAAAAACCCAGAATTTGTAAGAACAAGGGAAAAAATAAACCACATTCAGTTATCTTTTGGATAAGCATAACATTGCTTCTCATTGCTTTTCTAGATTCTGCTAACTGGAAGTTTTATACACTACCATCATGGAGCTCTCTTGGGGACAATGATGTTGAAGCCAATAGGTCAGGTAGATAAGCTGAGGCAGAGTAGCTCACATGGCATGTCAAATGGCTTATATCATGGGATATTTAGTCCCATGATAAAGGTATGTGGTATATCCTGCCCAGTGATTTAGCTTTAACTGCTGTTCGTCTTTTCCCCTTAAGCCATCATTTCAAAATGGAAATATTTCTGGTATGATTTGATCTTTATGATTTTCATATTTATCACTATGGGGTTTCTCTTATCACCTTTTGTCTTATGAAGAATATTTTCAATCTTCACCCAACATATCAATATATAATTCACAAGTGAATCACAACTTATTATGCTTACAGATAGGCTTATTTCAAAGAGCAAGAAAGTGTAGTGACATTTTACTTATCAAATGCCAGTCTGAGTAATAACAGTTGATTGTGTCATATTACTCAAACAGAATGGTTGCCATTGTCCTTTTGTAGTTCTTTAAAACTCATGATTTAAACTTGGAGAAGGAAATACCAATGCTAAGACCAATGGCAGTCTTCTACTGACCTGAAATGGTTGTAAGATTAAAGCTGAAAGATGCAGTGACCAAAGCTGAATTAAAATCCTTAACCTTCCAAAGAGGGAATTTCGCCAGAAGCTTCTCCTAACTAGTATCCTAACTGCATAAAGATCAATGTGCTCATTTGAACTCAGGAACCCATTAAGTTACAATTCTCCATGAAGGTCAATTTGCCTTGCTGGCAAAGGTTTATAATGTATATTATGCCATATATAGATCTGTCAAAATATGGTTAGAATGGGAGCTCAAACCTATTGTTGAATGAACAAATGAACAAATGAGTGAATGATGCTTATGCAAGAGGCTAATTATCTATAATGCCTGAATCTCAATAACAATGAACTCCCTATACCTTAGATGTAGTAGACTTTCCCTGTTGTAAATATTAATTGAAATTAAATGAACTAGATCAAGATTTCAAAATATTTTTGGCAATAGGTAATAAAGGGAATTTGTATGGTGTTAGTCCAGGCCTGGGCTCAAAGCCTGGCTCCAACTTCACCCCTGTATGACTTGAACCAATTGATTTCACTTCCTCTTTTCTTCAGGAAACAAAGGAGATACCAACATCTATCTTCAAGTGATATTGTAAAAACCAAACGAGATGTTATATGTAAAAGATTTACCATAGTTCTGGGTACAATAAATGTTAATTCCTCATGCATAAATATTTTTTGTAATAGGATTTACTTCAACAAGAACTGGCCTGAATTAATTTGCTTCTGTATGCAGGAATTCTCTCTCTTTCATTTTATCATTACGTATATAAGGATAAGTTTCTCCCTTCCATAACTTGGAATGTCACTCATCCATTCTATTGACATTCTAGCACTTTATATGAGTAAGTAAAAGTGCTAGCATAGAGTTACTGCCACAGGGAATGGAAAGCAAAAGGGAGGGAAAAGGCCTGAAATACAAGAAAATTAAGCATATAGGCACTGGGAGAATCAAACAATACTATGTAATCGACAGACCCCAAATATAAGTGAAAAGACCATTATGTAATTTTAATGTAAAACATAAAAAGTAGGTGCGCCTGGGTAGCTCAGTAAGTTAGGTGTCCAACTCTTGATTTCAGCTCTGGTCATGATCTCATGGCTCATGGGTTCAAGCCCCACGATGAGCTCTGTGCTGACAGTGCAGAGTCTGATTGGGATTCTCTGTCTCTCTCTCTCTCTGCCCCTGCCTCATTTGCTCTCTATCGCTCTCAAAAATAAACAAAAATTATTAAAAAAAACATAAGTAATAATGGTGGTCGAAGTCAGGACCCCTGGGTGGAAGACCGACAATGAGAGAGCAATCACAACTGAAGGTGAGCAACAGGAAGGAGTAAGTAATGGGAAATGTTTTAAGCTGTGACAGGAGTGTATTTGCTCAGTTAACCAATTCTTCTGGCCAAAATTCATCGCTGTCAGCAGCATTTATTGTTCACCATCTTTAGGAGGGGGCTGGCAAGAACATGTGTGACTGTCCAAAAGATCCAAGAGTTAATTGATGTTAAACAGTTGATACATTTATTTTAAAATACATTAGGATACAGTGGGTTAAGTGTGTTCCTTAATTTTAACTTAGCAACTCTGCATTAGTTTTGAAGTTCATTCTAACCTAAAATCCAGAGGCTATTAATTAGCTTTTGAAATTCCCAAATCGGGGATACACTATACAGGAATAGTTAAATCTAAATGAGAAACTCTAAGACTCTTGAATACTGAAAACAAACTGAGGGCTGAAGGGAGAGGGGAAAGGGGAAGGGGGGTGATAGTCATGGAGGAGGGCACTTGTAGGGAAGAGCACTGGGTGTTATATGGAAACCAACTTGACAATAAACTATCAATTAAAAAAATAATAATAATAAATAAATAAATGAGAAACTCTAGGAGGACCCAAGCTAGGATGGTATTTTGCAAAGACAATGCTTCTCCTGCGTTTATTTCAGGCAGCCCTGGAATGTGTTAGGTAGCATAAGAGGTGTTAGAAGTAAGTTTTCATCAATGAAATGAATAGTGTTCAAGTGAATGTGGCTTGGCTAGAAAATATTATCAATGTACCTCCATGTTTGCATGAACAAGATGTTAGGATCAGCAAACCCAGGGTCTTAATACCTCTGGAGTGTACATGCAGTCTAGGAACCCCATTCAGCTCTGTGCTTTAGCACTAATTAGGTAATTGTAGGCTAAATCCCATTGTTGGCTAAACATACAACTGCATGCATGTCCAATGCACCTTTCCAGCAAAGCCTCTGATAGAGTGCCTGCAAGGACATAGAATCAGGACTCCATGGAACTTCATGAACAGGTTCATGTGACCTCTTTTGTGCACGCTTGCCAAAAAATGTTTTTATGGATGGCAAACTGGGATACCTGTTATGTTGCCAACAAGATTTCGAGGGAGGAAACCCTTATCTCACTTATCTCAAGTTATCAGACAATTATTAGTAGTATCTACCAAGAAGAACCTAATGATCATGAATCGCCAAAATGGCTTAGGATATTCTTAACAGATTGGGAAGCATGAAGCCACAAATATTCATTCAAATGGTTTACTGCAAATACAGATCTTGAGCTTCCATTTTGATCATGAAGTTATTCTTTCTGCTTGCCACTGCACTGTGTATTCAGAGCAAATATAGATATAAAAAATAAAATTCTTACCCTAAATGAACATACAAGTTCTGTGTGTGTGCATGCATGGTGTGTGTGTGTGTGTGTGTGTGTGTGTGTATGGTGTGTGTGTGTGTGTGTGTGTGTGTGTGTGTGATGAGGGGTTCAGGAAGATAAAGGAAAAGAGACAAGCATGTGTCTGAACAATTATCATTGGCATGATACTTGACCCTATGATGATAGGGTCATGCACTGTGTATGCTAATAAAGTATGAAATTTGGACTCCTAATACAATTTGTGGCAGAAGGTAAAGTGGGAAAATGGGAGGTAGAGAAGGTGGTACCTGCCATGAGTTTTGAAGGACAAGCTGGAGCTAGCGGAGTGAATGACAGGGAAGGGAGAAAATAATTTATGCAAAGGCATAGATGCAAGAAAGCCCTTGAGAAGGCTGAAGTACAATAAAACTCCATGATAATGCAATAGCTTGAATTCAGATATGAAGCAATTGGCTCACCAGGTCATTTCATTATCCTTGCAAAACAGACTCCTGCATTTTACAAGACTGAATGTTCTGGACCTCACTTACAATGTAATGGCAGCATTACCTATAGTTTTTGAAAATGGCTAGAGTGTGAAGTACATGGCTATGAGTGATGGGGAGGGGATTATGTCCAGAGAAGGTGATAAAGAGTTAGGCATGAACATGAACTGTTTCAGGTGTCATGCAATAGAGTCTGGATTTTATCCCCAAAGTAATGGTGAGTCAGAAGGATATGAAAAATGGCATGGAAATATTTGTGCTTAGAAAAATAACTGGCATCAAGGGTGCCTATCTGGCTCAGTCAGTTGAGCATGCAATTCTTGATCTCAGGATTATAAATTCAAGCCCCACATTGGGTATAGAGATTACTTAAAAAATTTTTAAATCTTTTTAAAATTCTTAAAAGAAAAAAGAAAGGGGTGCTTAGGTGACCCAGTTGGTTAAGCATCTGACTCGAACTTGGCTCAGGTCATGCTCTCGCAGTTTGTGAGTTTGAACACCATGTTGGGCTCTCTGCTGGCAGCATGGAGCCTGCTTGGGATTCTGTCTCTCCCTCTCTCCGCCTCTCCCGTTTTCTCTCCTCTCATTCCCCCTCAAAATAAGTAAATATACTTAAAAACAAAGAAAAGGAAAAATAACTGGCGTCAGTATAAATGATAGACTGAAGAGAGCCAGATCAGAGGCATGCAAACCAGACTACAAAAGGTGCTGTAGTCATAGCAAAGAGACAGGAGGAAGATCTAAATGAGGTCAGTGGCAGTGGAGGAGACAGTAGAGTTTCAAGAGACATTTGGAAGGAAGAATTGATCAGATTTAGTGACTGAAGGATTTGAAAGTGAAGGGAAAGGATGGTAGCATTTTATTGCTTTGGATGACTCAGAGAATGGGGGATTCATTCCCTAATTTATGAAATCATCAGTTCGGGAGAAAGGGAAGAAAAGGGGGTTAGTAATAGATTTGCTGAACACATAACAAATCCACATTTCCTTAATTATTTTTCTTTAGGAATTTCAATTGAACTAGTCTACCATAATGAAAAGCCATTAGATTTCAAAAGCTTGAGCTCAGCTGGATTAGATACATTTATCATGAGTTGACTAGGAGATTTAGAAGCAAAGCTGTCAGAGGCTTAGCTTGGAGTTATTTGTCATCGTCCCTAACTAGGATTTTAACAAATGGAAGGAGGTAAATTTAAGAACGGGAAATGAGAATGGAGATATATATTCTTAGAAAAAAGTTTGTTAATTCCTAGTTATGATCATGTATTTGTTATTAGTAATGCTGAATGATGTTGGTGATATAACACAGTGGCTCAAGTGAGTTTCAGTAGCAAACAGGGAGTTGGTGTTTTGAGGGAAACCTCAGTGATGCATTGATTTAGACATTCCATAAAGCATTCATATATTCACCCATCTAGTAAACACTTATAGAATATCTGCTAAGGTCCATTCACACTGAAAGAGCTGAGAGAGTTTCAACAAATTTAAAAAGAAAAAAAAATCAAATCTTGGTCAGAACCTTCAAAGAAGCTTTTGGTACTTCAGACCTCCTCTGTGTAAATAAGGGCTCAGGGATATGATAGGAATAACTAAAGTGAATGAATACGTACTTTGGTGATTGGATTCTTTTTAGCTGGCGCTCAGGCTGTTTTTTTCTTTAGTCCCAAGCCTTACTTATGCTCAAATAGGTTCCTTATAAACTGCACAATCTTTTCTTACTCATTGTTTCATGTTATCCATGTGCCTTCTAAGAACAGGACAAGAACGTGTCAAAATGAAAAGCGTGACTATTGCTACTCTAAAACTACTAAGAATCCCTCTTATGCAAATAAATCAAGACCAATACTAGCAAGGATATGACAGTAAAAACAAAGGCTATCTTTTACAAGAGAATGTGCAAGCTAGAAGGTCTCTGAATATTTCTGCTCTCAAAAAACATTTTCTCATCAATTTCCCTTTCCTGTGTGATTGCTGTCTGAGGCCTACTGGAGGGAGTAGAATTCTATCAAATGTTGGTTCTATTAAAATGTACTTGGCTTCTCAACTATAAACAGTTGATGTAACATCTTTATTGCTTCCAGTTTTAAAGTGCATACTCACAATGAGAAACAAGTTCCATTAACAGTGGTTGTTGCTGAAGATTATAGGAGTAATTTAGCATTAAGAGGATTTTTATCCAGTGTGTTTCTCTCGGCACAATTTCACATGTATGATCTAGCACATAAGGATAGAAACCAAGAAGCAATTTACATCCCTTCCCAAATTTTAGGACAATTTAGATTGGCAGGACTAAGATGAGAACCATTGGTTTTGTTTTGTCTTCAAGCAACTGATCAGCGCTTAAGGCGTAGACTGCAATAAACAAGTATTGTCCTTTGGCTAGTGTAAGCAACTAATCTATTCACTGTTCTGTCCCTGTGCCTTAATTTTTTTTTTAAATCTAACAACAACAGCTATGTAAAACAAATACATCAAAAGACCTGGGTTCAAGTCACAAGCCCTTCCACTTACTCCCTGTTTAATCTTGGACAAGTCATCGAATCAAAATCCTTTATTGAGCATTTACTGTATACATCTGTAGACTATACGTATGCTTCTCTTTGATATCACAAACTAACTTACTACATGCTATCTTATTAGATGTGTTATCTTATTTAACTCCCCTCAAAATGGTGTGAGACAGGTAGTTTGATTATCCTCCTTTTCTAGATGAGGAAACCGAAGCTCAGAGAAGTTGAGTGACTTTTCAAGGTCATAAAGCTTGAATGAGGACTTGAACTGAACACCCAGGCCAAAGGCCCATGGATTTGATCATGAGACTCAATCTGCCTAAGAGTTTTGAGTTTCTCATCTGTGAAAGGGAAATCACAATAACGAATCTCTCAAGACTTTTATAATAATTAAAAGACAATATTGCATAAAGGGTTCATTATTGTTGTTATAGTTTTTGCTGTTCTATTTTCTCATAATCCCAGATTAAAAACCAGGAGGGCTCTTTGATTTCCAACTATTCCTTTGTTCTCTAAACACAATCTCCACTATACTCTATTGACTCTTCCCAATATCTATCATTCATTCCTTCCTATTTGCTTCATTAATTGTGTTAGTGACAGTGCCCAACACTTTTTGTAATTTCAATAACTGTGTAACTCTTTTCCTTGCTTCAGCCTTTCTTACCCTGATATAAACCTCTCATATTATCTCATTAATATACTAAAACACAATATTCCTACTATCATGCATCATTCTTTATTGCTTATCAGGTGAAGACATCCCAATAGCATCTCCCTGATATTTGAGACTCTGGGTCTCTTGGTCCTATATTATCCATTCAAACCATTTCTCAGTAGCATCTAATGGAATTGGAAGGAAAAACTTGTTTACTGGGTGTCTGTTATGTGCAAGGCAATGCTGACATTTGGTGGAAAAGACTAGCTTAGGCATAGACCTCATGAGGTAGAGACCAGAGACACAAACATCAAGAAAATACATACATAGTAAATTATAATTATATAAAGAAGGGGTGGGTGGGGGGGGTGAAAACAAAACTAGTATAGAGGTTCAGGGAAGATTGCCTGAGGCAAAATAAGACCATTCACCTTACATCCCCAAGACCATGAATGTGGTTCATTCCCTTCCTTCCCTTGAAAAATGTCCCATTCTTCTCCATGCAAATCCAACTATCCTATTAGTCTTCCTCAGGATGCAGTTTAAGTCCTCTCATAATATTAAGTTTTGCTAACTTCTCTAGCCACCAAGGATTGTATTCAAAAAGAAAATTAGTGCATCTTACTTCTTTGTTCCTTATCAAAGTTGACTACGTAATAGATTATGGGTTTTGGGGTCAGGTACGGTAGAGCTTGCCCTCACAACTTGATTATTGATGTTTTTATCTAAAATGCCTGTGTTCTTCACCTTTAGATTTCACATAATGCTATGATAAATGAGTGTTTGTTTAATGAATAGCCAAGTGTTCAGTGGGTGTGTGCATCTAGGTGTCTAGAAATCTATGCAACAAAAGTAGGAATCAAAAACACGGCTCTAATATCTTAAGCAACCTTTCTAATGCTTAAGATTAACCTAATCCCACTCTTGTTCATTTGCTTTAGGTTTTATTTGAGCTAAAATTTGATACTCTTTGCATTAACATTGCAGGAAAACTGACTGCTTACTGTTCTGGATCTTTGGGTACATCACCAAATGTTAACACAAGATTCATAATAACCCAAAAACCAAATCTGCCTATGAGATTCACTCATCCCTTTCATTTGCCTTCCGGATTATATATTTAATGCCAAATTTCCACATAAAGCTAAAGATAAATCAACAAAATGAAGACCTTAAATCTCAGCTCTTGGCATGGCTCCAAAAGAAATGTGCTCTATGTAACAACGTTCTGTTGCTTTGTTTTTGTTTTTTCTAGTTTTCAGAGCTCTGCTTAGCATGCAATCTTAAAAATGGCTAATTAAAGCTAATGGGATTCAGTGGAGGTGAGTGAAGTTTTCATAGCAGATTAGGTTCAATTTTGGTACAAAATTCTGCCGGAGTAAAGAGTGTTAGTAGTTGTGTAGAACGGTGTGTGAGAGCTTAGGGATGTCAAGGATTCATTTGCTTCCTTTTGTCTATGGGTTAAATGTCAAGGCATAAAACTATTCATATGAGAGGAATTCCAGCTGATCCACTGTTATTTCTCCTCTTTTCCACACCCACTCTCAAAGAGACTGTATTCAAAATAATGATGCAATGATATAAAGTTCATTCCCCACAGAATTCATATAGGTGGTCATCAGATTGTAAACTGCTCAAAACACAGAAACCCCACATTTTCTATATTTTTGCTATCTAGCTTCTATACTTTAAACATAGTATCTCTTCAGTGAATATAACAAAATAAAAGCCTGCACAAGAGGCAAGCATTCTGGCCCATATTTCATGGTTTTCTATTGACTTGTAAGTAAATTTGAACAGATTTCTTCATAGCTCCAGTCTTCACGTACTGTTGTACGAAGTTTGTTCCCTTGTTCAAAAAATATTTGTTGGGTGACTACTAAGTGCCAGGCAATGTTCCAGCGAGTGGTTCTGTTAGCTATGCCAACAGTAAGGTGAGTGTTTCTAATAGAGATGAATGATTCTGTTTGACAGATAGCATGGTAAGTAGAAAGAGGATGTGAGTAGTAAGACCAAATTAAATCTTGGCTTCAACACTTACTTAGGGAGATCTGTGGCTAAACCCTCTGAAAATAAATATCTTCATCTATAAAATGATAATAGTGCAAAAAATATTTAATGATGCCTCCATGCGCAGACACTGTTTTGGTGCTAGGAGTGCAGTATGGCCCCAAGCAGATAAGGGCTCTGCCGTGGTGGGGCTGAATATTTCAAGCATATTCAGTGCACACTATTATTGTACCAGTGACTCTTGTGTGTGGCAATTAGTCTGTGTGGTGGTTTTAAAATGTGACCACAGAATCTTTAACACTTTTTCCTTCTAAAGGTAAAACACAATTATCTTGCCCTTGAATATGGGTGCAGTTTGGGTGACTTTTTTCTAATGAAAAGAATGTGGTAGAAGCAATGTTCTGAGGCTTCTGAGGCTAGGTCATAAAAAGGATAGCTTCTGCCTGTTGTCTCTTGGATTACTTGGTCTGGAGAAGCTCCCAGCCATGTCATGAAAACTCTAAAACAGACTGTGGAGAGAAGCTACCCACTTGGTACCTCAATTGGTACCAACTTGCTAGCCATGTGAGTAACCCACCTTTGAAACAGACCTGCCAGCCAAAGTTAAGCTATCACATGAGGTCAACTCCAGCCAAAAGTTTTCTGCAGTCTCATGAGAGACCCTAAGCCAAAACTGCACAGTTAAGCTACTCCCAAATTTTGGACCCATAGGAACTGGAGGATAATAAATGTCTGCTGTTGTTGCCACTAAGTTAGGGGAGGCAATTTCTTATAGACCCAATAGATAACTGATTTAGCCTATTATATAAACATCTGGGTGAAGATAAAGAATTATGGTGGAAGATCCTTTCAAGTTTCCCTTAGTTTATCTTCCATGTTGGAAAAAGAAAAATTAAATAATTCTTCACAGCCTTCTAGAGTTTCTTTTATTACAGGAGAAAATCCAAACTCCTAGATCTAGTGTTGAAAGCCTCACACCAGAGATACAACTTGGTCTCTCCCATGCTCAAGCACTGACACTCCACATAGGCCAAACCAGTCTACCTATCCTCAGCCAGCTGTTGATTATGACCTTCCTCACTCTTGAAGGGCACATCTCTTCATGTTGCATATTCAGCATATTCATTTGGTTTCCTTTCAAGCTTAATTTGAGTTCTGGGGTAATTCTTGAGTACACTAATGCACAGAAATCTCTTCCTTTTTTAAAATTTCCAGTAGTTTTTATTGCCAATGCTACTTATTAATACTTATTTTCCTAAGTATCTGCATTATTACATGTCACTATTAATTAATACCTAGTTGAGTTCCTGCTACGTGCAAAGCACTGTGCCAAGAGCTAGGTTTAACACTTTTACTTTAGCTACATTTAACTTTTTTAAAAAAAATCTACTATGGCATATAATTTTTATGTGTGTGGAGTGTGTGTGTGTGTGTATTTTACCCCAGAGTTAGAATGTAAGCAAGTTGAGGACAGAATACAGACCTAATGTTCACAGCCATGGGCACATTTTGTAGAATATGACTCTCTAGAAGCATCTCTGTACCATTTTCATACATGGCAGTAATTTCAAAATAATGAAACAATTTTTGACATTTTCTCATTCTCCCAATATTAATGAATCTAGAAGCACAGTGATACTATGTTAGAGTGTTGAAGTGAACTGGGTTCCCCTGGCCATGAAATTAAATCATGAAGAGGACCCTGGGTGGCTCAGTTGGTTGAGTGTCCAACTTCGGCTCAGGTCATGATCTCACGGTCCGTGGGTTTGAGCCCCGTGTCAGGCTCTGTGCTGACAGCTCAGAGCCTGAAGCCTGCTTCAGATTCTGTGTCTCCCTCTCTCTCTGCCCCTCCCCTGCTCATTCTCTGTCTCTGTCTCTCAAAATAAAATAAAGACATAAAAAAAAGTAAAAGAAACTAAATCATGAAATCATCTTGGACAAACACATGTACATACAAGTCCAGGAAATTATGAACACTTCCTTCCTTCATCACCCACCTGATGGCACTCTCTGAGTGGAGACATTCTCCTCAACTGTCCTGAAGATGTGATCTTCAACATAAGACATAAAAAATGGTGTGGGATTTCTAGCATCCTGAGGATTACAGTGAGAGATAAATTGCTAAAATGAAGCAGGGAATGCTAGCAAATTTTTCTGTGATAGTTTTCAGAGAATTAAATCCATTCCTTGGTTGGCTTTCACAGTAGTAAGCTAGTAAAAAATGCAACTGATTTAAAATACAACTGAAAAGGTAACTGAAAAGATAGGAAAACGTAGCTCTCAAACTTTCAGTTGCATAAGAATCACCTGGGGAGTTTTTGGGCTTTCTGGTCCTCACTGCCCCATGCACCACAGCATCTTATCACCTCAGCGTCTCTCATCATCACCACTATCTTCTCCACCACCACCACTGGATGCCCATGTGAAAGCCCAGGGTATTCTACATCTTTCAGTAGGCATATTTATATGATTTGGATTAAGGTAGAATGGTTGAGTGTATCTGTTTATAAGTCACAAGTCACTAAGATAGACAAGATAAGGAAAAATACCAGTGATATTGTGTGATTCCCATACTAGTTTCTCTTTAGTTACCCGCATTTCCACTCCCCAAATTTGTCTGAAGTTGTGTTCATTTCATTTGGACAGCATGAAATTCAAGGGTTATAGTTGTACATTCAAAGCTTCCCTATTTATGAAGAATAATTCTCTTTTCTTTAAAGAAGTCTGGATTTTAAAATCTGGAAAGAAAGTGAAGGATTGAAGGAGAGATTATTAAAAAATGGGGAGGGGGGATGGCATAGCCAGCTGTGATAGAGAGGTCCACAGACATTGTAGCCCCACAGCATTTCCAGGGCAATCAAGAGATCATGAAAAGGAAAACTGAAGTCGAAGTCTTAAAACCAGAACTCTGTGCCCAATCCCATCACAAGCTTCTATGAAACCATCTCCATGCTGCTGTGAAAGCTCCTTCTAAAACATTATGAGCCCAATGTTCGCATTTTGGTTGTATGTATGTGTGTGTTTGTGCATAGAAAACGGCCTGAAAAAAAATGTACACTGAAATGTTAACAATAGTTATCTTTACAAGGCAAGATTATTCAGGACTTCTGCTTTTTAAAATATGCATACTTAGATTACATTATTTAATTTTTTAATAATAAGCATGTGTTTCTACAGTCAAAAGAAAATATAAATATGTTAAAACAAAGCTAATTTGTTAAGAAGTTCCAGTGGTTTCTCATCCTCTCCAAAATAAAGTTCAGTACTTTTGGTATTGATCTAATAGCCTCAGTTCCTCACTTGCAACAAAAAACCTCCTTTTCCAGACAAAACAAACTGCAAATTCCTGGCACATATAACTCTGTCATGTCCTATGTCCCCACTCACATTGGTAGCTGTCTATTAGGAATGCAAAGACACAAGTTGTCTAGCTGCTAAACTCTTCCTCAGTCTTTAAGACTCATGCTAACACATAGGGCTTCCTCGTGAAGCCTTTCCTGATATCCCAGGCAGTGCTGTGGGAGCCACACTGAAGCCCACAGTAAAATAAAGGTCAGTAATATTGAACCTGACTTTATCTAAAATATTAATATTTTATTCATCATAGAATTTGTAAATTAATTTTCATATTTTAGAATATTGTATTGAAATATGTTTGATCTTGATTGCTGGAGTTTTGCTAACCACTTAAAGTTTGCATTGCACTAGCATCCCCACAGACCCAGCCCTGATCCCAGGTCAAGTTGTCTGGACTCTATCTCCTCTGCTGCTTCGCTCTTGAGCCTACCTCCACTGTGGAATTTATCACATCGCATATTTATTTATTACAGATTCTGACATACTTATTAACCTCCTAGAAGCTTGATTGTTCTGAGGGTTCATGGCTTTTTTGATCAGTGCAGACAAAACACGTACCCTTTAAATATGTGATTGATAGAGGCAAGGATAAATGTGCAACTACAATCAAGTCTTAAATTTTCTGAGCCTCAGTTTTCTTCTCTGTCAAATAATATGATACTAGATTATATCAATGACACTCAATAATTGATTTTATATCCTACACCTATATAAGTAATATAAAATATAATAAATATCCAGGTGCTTGAGTGACTCAGTCGGTTAAGCGTCCAATTTTGGCTCAGGTCATGATCTCACAGTTCGTGGGTTCGAACCCTATGTCGGGCTCTGTGCTGACAGCCCAGATCCTGAAGCTTGCTTTGGATTCTGTGTCTCCCTCTGTCTCTGCCCCTCCTTGAATTGCACTGTGTCTGTCTCTCAAAATTGAATAAACATTTAAAAAAACCCACAATATCCAACACTAATATAGCTCATATTATGTGCCAGACACTTATCTAAGTATTTAACAAGTATTAACTCATTTAATTTTTACAACAACTCTGTGAGGTTGCTGCTATTATTAGCTTCAATATGCAGATGTGGAAACTGAGGCTTGGAGTAACCAAAAGACTTATCCAAGGTTTGTGTTTGAATCCAGGCAGTTTGAATCTGGAGTCTATGCTCTAAGGCCTTGTACTGCCTCTCACAATAATAATAATTTTACATATAAATATAAATGTGTAAATCTATAACCAAAATAAAGATTTTATTTTTCTTAATGTGAACAGTCATTCTAATTTTAATCCACAATGAAATTCCAATGGACTCAAGACCAGTGAATATCAGATGCTGTGGCATTTCTTCCATGAGGGCTTGCTGGTCTACTCTAAAAACATACACTGGTTCATTTATCAAAGCAAAGGACACAATGTGACCTAATCAAAAAGAATGAGAAAAGTTGAATGGTGAGAGCATAAAATGAAAAAGGTTTGCTAGGCCAGGGTTCGTAGTGATACTTAGAAGAATGTTTAACAGTCACTCGGGAAAGCACATGGTCAGCCAACAATGGAGCCAGGCCATCACCTCTTCTAAGTATCACCTGTGAGCCTGTGTCTGGGCTCAGTGCTCTTGGATAAGTGAAGGAGAATGGGTTGAAATTACTTTGTTAATTCTGTCTCTTAGCTTCAAGGGCATATTGGAAACATCTGCTGACATTGGGGATCTTAGCAAGTGACATTACTGCGCTTGTGGAATTTTAGAAATAATAATTTATCTTTATTTATCATATAGACTTGAATATTACAGCTCCCTACCTGAGAGTAACAGGAAACCCTCTGCTTTTTATGAAGGGAAGGAAAGAAATAAAAAGTGAAGAAGAGAGTATGTGGCTCCCAGGGACAATGTCAGTGAGGCAGTCACTTCTGGGAAGCTTATAGGGTAAATCATCAAAAGTAGGGATGATATAGAATGGACAGGGGGGAAAAACGAAAAACAAAATAAAACCCACAAACAAGAAATCTTCCATTTTGCAGTCAATAGCTGTTCTTTACTCTTTATTTTCCTATTTGTTCAACTAAGTTTTATTGTACTTTAAGATATTTCTGGCTCTCTGATGCAACTCTGTGTACTAAGCCTTAGCTGAGCATTAGTTGAGAAATCCTTTTGTCATGTTATCTCAAATTAGGGTGTGCCCATCATCAGCACTGCGTGAGAGAATTTCAAATTAAGAGTGGGGCAGATGGGCAACTACCAGCAGGAGCTGTAGCTGCTGTAGCCAGCCCTGTGTCTGAGTATGCCGGGGCCATGTTCACACTGCCTTCTTCCTGCTGGTTCCCTACAGCCCAGTCAGTGCAGGGTGCTAGGGGATGCAGTTACCATCTTGGTTTCTATGCCTTTCATGGAATTTATCTTCATGTTACCTTCTAAAGGGTCAGTAATGTTTCCAAAAAAAATTGTTCACTATTGATTCACTGATGGAAGAAGTAAATGATGGGGCTTTGGCTGTGAGATTCAAAAGCTGCTCTAGTGTTTTCTGGAACTTAAGCAAGAAGCAGACTATAAATCTCTCCCACACAAAAATCTTCTGTACACATTCACATGAACTCTCAGGTATTTGTAAGGGAAATTCCCAGGTGGATCTACCTAGGGAGGAGTGAGAGAGCTTTATATCCCTTTTCTTGTCCCAATATTAGCATTATAGACATTTTTAAATGTTTGTTTATTCATTTATTTTGAGAGAGAGAGAGAATGAGAGTGAGCAGGGGAGAGGCAGAGAGAGAGGGGGAGAGAGAATCCCAAGAGGGCTCCATGCTGTCAGCCACCCAGGCACTCCTCCCAATATTAGCATTATACACATTTCTGATAGCACAGTCAGATTTACCTGAAGTAAAACCCAAACCCAAAGCAAGCTAACTTCCTGTCCTTTACCTATCTCAGACTCACACTGAGCTTTATTACTATGCATCTATGGGTGAGTTTGATAATCCAATTCCCCATATCTTTCAAACTGCACTACATTCTAAATTCCATTCTTATTTTGTTCCCTCTGGTAGGAATCATGCTGTATCTGATATTAATATGATGCTGTAGCATGATTTCTGCTATTAATATACTATTGGTCTAATGAGTGAGCCAAGATTAAAGCATAAAGCACTCAAAAACCACCATTAGCCCATACATCCACAAGAGAGATAGAAAGGAGAAATCATTGCAGTTTGAGTGATCAGGGAAGGCCAAAGGGTAAGCCTTAGGTAAGAGCTTGTCTTTTAATAAATGAGGAGGAGAAGACACAAGCATGTGTGTACACGTGGGAATGAGCATGGGATGTGTGGAAGACATTCGGACACTGTGTCTCTAGGCAAAGGCTTCCTGCTGCAGAACACAGCAAACCGAAAGTTGGATAAATCCTGATTGTGAACATCTTGAAAGTAGGATAAAGGGTAGTGAAACTTAGTAGACTCAAAGAATATTTTAAGGGATTATCTGATGATAAACTATGGGAAGAATTAGAGGTTGGGCTTCCAGAGAGCTCCCCATCCCACCCACAAAATAAAAAGCTATTGAAGAAATACAGGCATAAAACAATGAGATCTTGAATCAAGCCACTGCAGGAAGGATGAGAAGGAAGGGGGAACTCCAGGACACATTTCACAAGATAGATTCTGGCTTGAAGGCTCACGGTTATGGGAGATGAAGGAAAGGGAGGAGGCCAGGATGAGTCAGACATTTCTAACCTGAGAGACTGCCTGGTGCTGCTGGCACACGTGACAA
Source organism: Cryptoprocta ferox (assembly GCA_028646485.1). NCBI lineage: Eukaryota > Metazoa > Chordata > Mammalia > Carnivora > Eupleridae > Cryptoprocta > Cryptoprocta ferox. Next base: position 85,789,688 of record CM053578.1, read on the forward strand.
TGGAGAACTTGGATGGGGCAATACCTGGCAGGAGATGAATGATGTGGGGTTCTGAGCTTCCCAGAACAAAACCTACATTAATTTTGAGCCAATCAAAACAGAACAAGAAACGATTTACTATGGATGCCTCAGCTACTGCTGTTGAATCATGGGAAATCCATTCCCCAGAATGGAATCCTGTCCTCACACACTTGCCGTCTCTCCCTTGAAAACATGCCATGCACAAACTCAGAAGCAAAAGCAGGGCCAGAAAAAGCCTGGCTCCTCTGACTTTCACAACCCTCCCGGTAAGATGCCCCATAGGCTTATGCAACATGAAACCACACAATAGTTTCCTCTTCACAATTCAGGCTCTGTAGGGATAGCAACATGCACGGGTCCCACAAACTACCAATTAATCAATAATTTCACTCTTCCTTCTCACATTTTTTTCTAGAGCTGCCGACAAGTAGAAAAATCAATCGAGTTCACTTTTATAGCCATGTTCGATCTACGACAGTGCTAACAGGTGGTACGAGGAAGAAAAAGGAGATGACGTAAAATTCAAATGAGCCGGATCTTAGGATTGCCATTGTTGGCAGTTTCGACCTGAATAAAACTACCTTATCTGCAGGGAAAACTGTGTTTCAAGTCCAGCTTCGGGCGCATAGCACCCATGTGAATATGGGTAGGTTACTTAACATTTCTGTGCCTCAACGTTGTCATCTTTAAAGTTGGGACAGTCATATCACACAGTTTATAGAGGTGATAAGTTAAGGAAAAAGATGCAAAGTACTTAGCACAGGGTCTGACACACAGTAAGGTATTCAATAAATGTTTACCCCTATTATTATTTTTATTGCAACCCTGAAGACAAAAGTTATGCTCTGGAGGTCAAAAGTCATGCTAGGAATGGTGATCCTGCATTTACCAAAGTGATGGAGTCATATCTGGATGGATGTGACTAGCACAAATTTGGATATAATTCAATTAGCAGTTGGCTCTTGCCTTCCCCTGGCTCACTTTCAGATGTGAGATGGGCTGAATTTCTTCTCTTCTGGGGAGGCAGGGGTATTAGGAAGTGATGGCTCCGAGACACTTGCAGTTTAATCCAAGCTATGGTCATACTTACACAGTATAATTGTGCTTTCAGTGGTATTTTCAACCACTTGAAAAATATTGTTTTTCATTAACGTCCTAAAAATGTGACTACTTATTTGGCAAGACTGCAATTTTTGGAGTCCACTTATCCCATTATGGCAGGGTTTTTTTTTTTTTCTGTTCTTTAAAAGGAGTCAGTTCCGCAGTAATTACAAACGGCTTGCCTGCACTTCACAGGTACATGCATGTCGAAAGGAGACAAAGATAGCTCAGTGTACATTATAGCTGGGCTTAGTCTAAATGCATTTTGGAGGGTTTGTTTTGTTTGCCTCTGCTCCTAAGCATGATGTTTCTGCCTTAAAGTTTGTCTCCTGACAAGTCACTACATGTACAGATTATAAGAGGTTGGAACTATTTCAAATGTGGCGCCTTAGCCCATTTCTTCTCTATGGGGACAAGAAGCATCCTGGCCTGTCTGCCAGGCTTGGGAAGCTTTCCTTACCTGGGACTTATTATTTGCAGAAGCTACATACCTGCCTAAGCTGTTTATGATGACACAGATGGGTATAAGTGAAAGCAGCCAATGCCAAAAGTAAGTATGGGTGCTTAGCTCAGGATGGGGGCTTTCCATGGCAGACACTCAGCAGCTACCTTACTCATCCAAATCCAGACTTCTACACATGCCCATCAGTCAAAAACACTGTGGAGAGACCCTTTGAATCACCAATTATATTTGTTCTGAATGATATATCGGTCCTACACACCTGCCCAGCTATTCTGGGAGCAGAATGTGCCCACGGGATGACAACTCCTGTTCTCACCATAGCTGAGTTTCAACTGGGGTGTAGCCTGGAGTTTCTTCTTTGTTTCTCTGTTGCTCAGTTAGCACTGAAGCAGTCCCTGTAGCCCGGAAAGGATTTTTAACTCTGTTAAACGGGACCTGATTTCCATGATACTACAACTACAGTGATTCACGCAGAGACAACATTCTCCACTGAATACTAATATTTAGGATAACTGATTCATATATCGGAATGCACCTTTCCCCCCATGCTTCTTGATTTCATGATAAAAACGGAGAAGGGGTGCTTAGATTCCTAATTTCTAACTTGTAGTCTACTTTTACAAAATCTAAGTAATGCAACATTATTTAGAAACTAGCGCTGACTCCTCGATATAAGAAATGTGAATTCATAAGCTTAAAACTAGAATCTGGAGCCAGACTGCCTGGGTTCAAATCTTGACACTACCACTTTTGAACTGTGCAATCTTGGTCAGGTTACTTAATCTCTCTGTTACACTGGTTGGCTCTACTGGGAATTGAATAACACTGCCATTACTTCCCCAAATGTCTGGCACAAGGTATGAGACCAAGAAATATTTATTTTAGTATTTATTATTATGAACTCGCTTTAATCTTTCATAATGATAGATAGGAGAAACAATCCTATTGATTATAGGATGAGTTGAAATTTTGGACACAAAGTTTTGCTCAAAGGTAATATGGCTCTATGTATAAGATGGTAAAATATGAGACAAATCTCATGGACAAAGAATAAGTAAAGGCAGTTTCCAAAACCTTTCACCTCTATCCCACATGATCAAATTTTGGCAAATTACAATCGCCCAGGTTGCCCAGTGTTCTCCTCTGTAAAGTGAGAGGGTACCTGCCCTCTAATAGTTCTCATAAAGTTCTAATAAAAACAATGTACTATTTTTAGACTAAACCTTATAAGTTCTGAGAGACTAGCAAAAATACTTCCATTGAACTCTCCTATAATTCTGTTCTCTCCTACCCACAAACATAAAGACAATCACCTCATAACTAATTATTATTAATGTATGATCATAAATCTATAATAAAATGTGGTTATTCATCTCCCTTTGGATATTGTGTTTCTGCAGACCCTTTAAAAAATTAGGTCTCTGAGGCACTTGTCATGTGGTTTTTTTCAAGGTTTCTTTTTTTTTTCAAAATTTAGTGGAACTATAAGAGCTCTCCAAGATTTTTTCCATGAATCTCTAAATCCTATCAGGTAGCACCAATTAAGACTACTCACTCCTACACCTTATATTTCTGTCTTGTAAATTTTATAAGAGGAACTTAGTATATACCCAAAAAATCCTTTTATACAGGAAATTAGTATAAATAAGTTATTGAAAGCAGCTAATAGTTTTATCACCATCATTTGTAAATTGATCATTAGCATCTTAAACCTGAATAGTTCAAAGAGTATTTGTCCTTATGTGCTGAATGCATTATATCTGAAGTCCATGCTACCTAAGATAGGCAAGAATACATAAATTTCAATGATATACAATGGACTTAATCTGTTATAAAGAACTAATATACCTATGACATGAAGAGAACAAAATTATGCTGCTTTTATAAACAACCTAATAAAATATCATCAACAACTCTACATAATAACTTGAGCAAAAGTCCTTTAGAAATGGTAAGGTGTTATTCAAATGCAAGGAATTATTCATTCCAGTATCAAGAGTTTAAATGCTTTACACTAATTGAATTGATGTTCTCTTTTGAATTATTCTATTGTGTATGAATCAAGTAGATCCTACCATGGCTGTCATCTTACTTCTTAGGACTGAGTGACTGAAAAACACTTATTTTTAAAAGTCACCAGCTCATTATTCTTTTTACAAATAATTCAGCATACTATTCTTTTATATAGCAACAATTGGATTTATAGAAATTTGGTCTATGAGAAGCTTTTTAGGAGATGGCTGCTTTGTGAAACATGATGTAGCTCACCTAACCTTTACTCTTCTACCCAGAAAACTGGCTTCAAAGTTTAAGAACAAAAGCAAAAACAGTGGCTAGGTGGCTCAGTGGTTTAAGTGTCCGACTTTGGCTCAGGTCATGATCTTGTGGTTCATGAGTTCAAACCCCACATTCGGCTCTCTGCTCTCAGCTCAGAGCCTGGAGCCTGCTTCGGATTCTGTCTCTCCCTCTCTCTCTGCCCCTCCCTCACCAATACTCGGTCTCTGTCTCTCTCTCTCTCAAAAATAAATTAAAACATTAAAAAAATGTTTTTAAAAGCAAAAACAACACTGGTTAGATCATTGGGGTTCTCTTCTTTCCTCCTCGGCCCCACCCAGTTCTGAGGACTTTTCTGCATCTTTCCTGCATCTTCATTTTGGATCCAAAAGAAAATAATGGCCTGAGTAGAGCACTGTGCCCATTTGATAACTTGGTGATGACTAAAAATAGCTGGAATAGCACTAATTGGAAAGCAATGTTCTTTTAAACTAAATGTGTTGATGCATTTGCACTGCTCACATCAGTCCTAAAGAGAGATAAGATGGGGCACCTGGGTGGCTCAGTCGGTTAAGTGTGACTTCAGCTCAGGTCATGATCTCATGGTTTGTGGGTTGGAGCCCTGCATCAGGCTCTGTGCTGACAGCTAGCTCAGAGCCTGGAGGCTGTCTTCGGATTCTGTGTCTCCCTCTCTCTCTGACCCTCCCCTGCTCACGCTGTCTCTCTCTCTCTCAAAAAAATAAATAAAAACATTAAAAATTTTTAAAAAAGAAAGAGATAAGAGATTTTTATAGTAGTCTGGATTTCATTTGTTCAGTCCATCAAATACCAGTCTATGGTTTTTGCGACAATATAAAGTAAAGGATGATCTAGCTTGAGACTGCCACTTGTTTGTGTCATACATACCATGGTGAGATTTATGAGGTGAATAATAAATGAGTCAAAATTTTATAAAAATTAAAATACATTCTGGCTTCTACATGTTTCTTAGTTTTTTAGATAAATATTACAGGCTCACCTTTCTAACCAATTCAAAAAGCTGGAGAAAAAACAGGCTAAGTATTTATACAAATACTACTAGGTGAAAATACTATTAAACACTCAAGTGGTATCAAAATAAATTTTAACTGGAATCCAAAAATTAGGAAAACAAACAAATCTCAATTTACTTACAAGTTGGTTTTGCTGTTGGAGGAAATTTGGTCCGCGTAATAGCCAAAATTATGAAAATAATGACTGGCCATAAAATCAAGACAAGTGTCCAAAGCTGCAAAATAATAATAGGAAAAAATGTTAATTATATTGCTGAACCAAAAACTTGACAAAAAGTACACCATATAAACTTCCAACACAAATCAGATACTTGCTGTAAATGCTATTAATAAGAAAGGAATGAGAGATTTTTAAAAATGCAAGAGATCTCGAAATGAATACAAGAATGCCTTTTCCAGGGTTAAAACCTTAACCCTTAAAACCTCATCTCTCATGACTGTCCCAAGGGTGATGATCTTAAAATTCAAACCTGAGCAGTAATTTCTCTGCTTAAAAATCTTTTCATTGCTTGTTGGATCAGGTTCAACATTCTAAACAAGGCATACAAAACCCCAAATAATTTCAACATAGGCTTATCTTAGCACTTCCAATGTCAACATTATATGGCCAGCCATAAAGATTAGTGTGTGACATTTGATAATGGCTCAATAAACATTAGTAAATGAATGAATGAATAAGTGAGTCAATGAGTCAATGAGTAAACAGGAACTTAAAGTTCTACGCAACCCCCTTAAACCACTATAAATAGCACCTTGTGTCTGCTTTTATGATAGAACTTATACTCTTACTATCTATCTACCTACCTACCTACCTACCTACCTACCTACATAGTTTTTGTTTTTGTTTTTTTTTGCCTGGCTTACAATAAATTGGTGATTCTTTTATGGTGGGAACAGTGTCTTATTCATTTCTGAACTTCCACTGGTACAAAACAGATGCTCAATAAATGTACACTGCCTCAAAATTTCTATTAGGGAATTTCACTGTAAGACACTTTAGGCATGTCTTTTCTCCCCATATAGACACGATTCAGTTCTTAAGATGTGAACTACTTAATATTACATACATATGAAACTGGTTCCAGAGCAGTAACATGTATACTCAAGAACATCAACTGCTACATGCAAATTACACAGCTCAAACCAAACTGTACAGAACAAACCTTGCCTATACTTAATAAAGTTCAACTTGGAACTAAGTTTTTATCTGGTTATGCAGACTTGTTATCATTTTTCCCCCACTCCCCATAGCTTCAGAGATAATTTCTGACAAATCTCACACTACTGCCTGGGGCTCTTCAAATATCCAAAACAATCAAGACCAGTTCAATTACTGATCCTTAAGTAATATGAAAGTCTCTACTGTGTGCCTAGAGCACTGCTGTCCTTGCTGAGAGGTCCATCACCAACTTTGTAGGTTGCAAGTTGAAAGGCAAGTTTTTAGCAAATGGAAGAAGTTGACTGTAGATATAAGAAATCCTAGGGTACTTGGTTTGATCATAGCTGAAAAGCTCCCAGACAGTCTGAACAGCTTAATCTGTAGCAGTGCTTCCCAAGCATTAACGCGCACACCAAATAGCCTATCAATCTTGTACACATGTAAATTCAGGTGCACTAGATCTCAGGTGCACTAGATCTCAGGTGCACTAGATCTCAGCTCTCTCTCGAGAGCTAACAAGCTGCAGGTGGGTGATGCTGCTACTGCTGTCCATGAAACATACATGAAGAACAGTTCTAAATGTCTGCCATCTTACCTCACTAGCAGGATTGTTTATAAAGCCCTAGATATTTGTGTTGGAAAGTTCCTTTGACATCATCTACTGGATAGAATTCAGGATGCTTGTAAATTCGGATAGGAAAAAAAAAGTTTACATTTTTACTTTCTCTATCTTTTAAATGAAATTTAGCATTTCCATTAATGATGAATGCAGGCAACGAAACACAATGTTATTAGAAGTGCTTGTGACTTTGTCACAAATAAAAATCACAGATATTTTTAAATCACATTAGTGTTGCTGATATCTTAGTTTGCAGATATCTTAAAGTTCTGTTTCTACTCATGATGACATTAAAAATTACAGTAGTTATGCGTTCACTTTATTTGTTTATTTATTTTGTTTGCTTATTGTGATACCAAAGAAACACATACTACCATACCATAAAGTTGCTTTTTAATACCTTAATAACTGAATTTCAGTATAATTGGTTTTATTTGTAATTCTATTTATTTTATGGATTTAAAAGCACTATTCTTAGGAGGGTCATAGGCTTTACCAGGCTGCGAACGACATCCAAGGCACAGTGGAGGCGAAGAAGACTTGGTCTGATCCAACTTTCTTTTTAGTTCTCTGATGTGCAGAAGGTTATCATATTGTTATCCATGAATTTACCCAAAGTCATATAATTTGGGAAACAGAGCAGGGGGTGAGGATCTGAATATCAAGATACTTAGGCTAGATTTTTTAAATTATCATCTTACTCTGAGGAACAAATAATGCCTAACAGAAAGTATACCAGAAAAATATGAATGCTATAGAAAAATATAAAATGTTATTCTAGCCTAGTCTCAAATACACTAAAAAATTAGAATCTGTTCTTCAAAGACCTAGGTATAAGTACCATTTTTATTCTATGTGATTTATTTGAAATGTTGACTATAAAGAATTAGGGTTAAAAATGTTAATGTTTGTGGATTTCTTGATTTTATATTTGAAGCCATAGTTATTCTTTTTAAAAAAAAGATTTATCTGAGTAGGTTTAGTGCCCCATAGTTACTTTTAGGAGCGTCTATTCATTTTTTATAGCAACCTCATGAGAATTCAGTGAGTAACGGAGACCAAGTGAACCAGCACAAATGTATATTCACATTCAAATAAGGGGCTTATGTATTGGAATATTTTTAAATTATCTTTTGGTTGATCTAATTTAATGTTTCCATGAGGATGTTTTGATAAATTTTGAAATTAATTTTAGACATGATTTAAATCGAGACAAAACTATAATCGGGATCAGAATAGTTTAAGACAATTTGGACTCTGTTATAGGTAAAAACTACAGCAAGCCCATAAACAATCCATTATCATAAGATTTTCCCCAGGATCTTAGATCAGAGAGGTTTGGAGAACATTTCTTATACTGTTTTTTAGAAGGATAATAAACACAAAGCCCTCCACACTGTGATCTTGGGAATGTTAAGGTTGCAAGTTAATCACAAAAGCAAGAAGTAAACAAAATTTAAATTTTCATAGCAGCAGGATTGCTCCTGACACCATTCTAAATATTATCATAAACAACCTAAAAGCAAATGCAGTGTCAAGGATCCAAATACTCAACTGATGAGCCATGACTCATTTTTGTTTTTTTGGAGAAAGGGCTGGTATATTGATTTTACACATATAAATATTAGGCCTTCTCAAAAACTAAAGGAAAAGCAGCTCTTAAAAGTTTCTTTTTTTTATAATATTTTAATTATCTCACATTTGCCTCTATACCTCACTTGTGTTCAACCCTCTACCCTGCGTTCTTGACCTCCAAAGGCATATGCACACTGAGTAGTTTAAAATTCCTTAGTGGGCTATGGCGTGTGTCTCTTTTTGTTTCTCCAGCATTTATTTTCCATTGATTTGTCCCATTCTCTTCTCTTTCTCTTCTCTTTCCCTTCCTGAACAATTCAGTGCCTGAAAATCCTTTCGGTGAGGCCAGGAAGGCTAGTCCACACAAGGACTGAGGGCACCACTGTTAACACAGTGAAGAAAGTGGGTCCCTAGCAAGGTGCAGAGGAAATGTACAGGTTACCAGTCAGACCTGGGAGGTCAGAACCCAAGTAGCATAAGGAAGGTGTTTATTCAGGACAAGAAGCAGGTGATTGGTTTCACATAGGGAGGTTGACCAAAAAATTAAATATGTTACCCATAAAAGGGGCCTGGTTTTCTCACTATCCATCAAGGAAATTATAAACATGAAAAAAAGAGGAAACAAGAATGCTATAGTGTTGGGTTAAAATTAAAGATATGGGTATAAACTCCTGGTTTCCAAAATGCATAAAGAGACATGAAGCATAGCTATAAATGTTTGGGTATAACTTCTATATCTTTTTCTCTTGTTTCACAAGTTGTTTCTGCCTCATCATGTAGTTTCTCTGTCCCAACCCTGGAAATATCCATTCTCCCAAGAAACCCTAGCTTCTTTTAATAGGCATCTGAGAGCTAGGTGTACTCACTGGTATTAGATTATCACTGTTTCCATGCCTATTGCCACAGAGATAGGTAGATGATAAAGAGGTAAGTAGGTAAGTGGATCAATCAATCAATAAGATACACTGCTTAGAGAATGCTGAAAATGATGAGGACATGAATAGAACCAGCCTATCACAAATTTGAGCATCAAATTTGACCCATTGGCCAAATTTAAACATTAAAAAACATTATGACAATAAAAGATTATATCTAACTGAATAAACTGGAATTCTGAGTCTATGTAGGTATAAATAAATACATAAGCAAATAGATAAACTGACAGTTTAATGAGGTATAGTCTCAAAAGACTTTCTCCACAAAATGGGACAAATTGACATCATACGCCTCCTAATGTGAGGCAATGGTGCAAGAACACCGTGTCACTTCTGTAATATTCCTCCCAAAGATAAATAACCAGAGTCTAAAAATAAGGAAACAACAGATACTCTACAAAACAACTAGTCTTAAATGTTCAAAATGTGTCAGGGTCATGAGAGTCAAGGAAAGACTAACAAACTGTTACAGACTGACGGAGACCAGAGACATGAAAACTAGATGCAGAACGTGATTCTGAACTGGAATCTTTTGTTATAAAAGGCATAGTTGGGATAACTGATGAAGCTTGAAATGTGTCTAAAGATTTGATGGTGATACTGAGTCATGTAGGTAAATGTCCTTGTTTGTAAAACAGGCACACTAAAGTATCCAAGGTAATGGGGCATCAATCTCCACTGACTCTAGAAAGAAAATTATATGTACTGTTTTGGCAACAGTTCTTTAAATTTGAAATTGTTTCAAATTTAAAATTTAGAAATTTATTTTAAAAATAATTCTTTTTAAAAACCAAGAGGCAATTTTTAAATGATAGTACAAGAGAAGAGATGAAGAGTCAAGAAAAGAGATAAAAACAAACATATTTCATATCCAGGAATGCTATCCTACTACATAGAGGTGGTAAGGTTTAGGAAATTAATGGTGATGGCAGGACACATTTCAATGACCTTGAGGTCAGCAAAGTCAGCCACTCAAAATTTCAAGTTTAAATCTTAAGAATTTCCTAGAATTAACCAAATATAAGTTCATTCCAAAATTTTCATTTAGAGCTGATCTGTGGCACCTATTAACTGATTTGCATTACCTAGTAACACTGGCCTCTGCATTTGCTAAGAACCATTGTTTCAAATATTTGAAAATTTCTCAAATTTAATTTTTTGAAAAATCTGAGCAAAGCACATGATTTCAGCTTTAGGTAATTCATATGCCATTACTTTGTCAGAACCTTTTATTCTAATTACTGCTACTCCATCTGATTCTACTTGTATCCACCAGTTTTATTACTCTTAAAAATCACTTTCACTGAATGTAAATAAGAAAATAAGATACCAGTGAACTTTAAATTACTAAGTGTTACCATATATTTAAAACTTTGAGGAAACTACTACTATTTGAATGACTTTAAATAGGGCATTCATGCTCTAGTCTTCATCATAAATGTCACCCTCCCCTACTGTCTTATGCTTGGCCACTCCACATAGTCATATTACTTGTCTTTCCCATTCAGACATTTGGGTTTGTGACCCTTGCACTAGAGTGTTTTGAAGTTGGCTATGTCCAAAATGAATGATATTGAATATCAGCACAATTTCCAAACTGCAATGGGGATTCTTTTGCCTACTTCTGAAAATCAATAAAAATAAAATGTTTCAGATGAAGATTCTCCATTCCTGGTCATAGAATCATGGTCTTGGAGAGTCTTACATTCATAATACAATAAAAAATTATTGAGCACCTACTGTGTACTGGACACTGAGGATAGAGCAACTAAAATTTTCAGTCTTTTGGGGGAAGGAAAACCTTTAAAAAATTATAACCAAATGTTATAGATGATGCCAAGATGCAGGAGGTAGAGTGTAAAAGGAAGATAAAATGGGGCATCTAGGTGGCTCAGTCTGTTAAGCGTCCAACTTTGGCTTAGGTCATGATCTCACAGTCCATGAGTTCTAGCCCTGCATTGGGCTCTGTGCCAACAGCTCAGGGCCTGGACCCTGCTTTAAATTCTGTGTCTCCCTCTCCCTCTGCCCCTCTCCCTCCCTCTCCCTCCCTCTCTCTCTCTCTCTCTCTCTCTCAAATAAATAAACATTAAAAAATATTTTAAAAATAAAAGGAAGATAAAGCAAGAGGAGTAGAGTCTAAAACCTAAAAAACGAAAAAGGGTCAGGCAGAAGAGAGGATATGTGTGTTGGATGGAATGTGAAAAAGAAGTGGGAATCTTTCAAGCAGAGGAAACATATGGGTGAAGACCCACAGATGGGAAAGAGGGTGGAATATTCCAGAAAAAGAAATAAGTCCAGAATGACTGATACATGGAAAGTTAGGGAAAACATCTTTGCCATATGGTTATCCAGCTTGTACTTGAGAGCTTCTAGTGACTAGAAGTTCACTATTTCAAGAGACTTCATTACTGGACAACTCACATTGTCTGATTTTTCTTCATTTGTTTTTGCTCATATCAAGTGATATCTTCCTTTCTACATCTGATACTCACTCATCTTAGTTTGGCCTTTTCTTCAACATGAGAATTCTCAAAGTATTTGAAGAGAGACAAAGTCCCCTCTCCTCCTGGGTACCAATGCCAGTTCCCTCAACAATTCTCTGTTAAATATGATTTCAAAATACCTTCCCCAGTATAAATCCTTGTCAAGTGGTCTTATAATTAGTACCAATTCAATATAGTATTCCAAATAATAGGTTCATATTTATTGACTGCTTAGATTGTGCAAGATGCTATGCTAAACGCTTAATGTGCATTAATTATCTCATTTAATATAATCACCTCATTTCCTCTTGCATATGGGAAATCAGAACCTTAAAGAGATTAAATAAACCTTCATTCCATAAGCCACTAAATGGTGTTTGAACCTGGGGAGCCTGGCTTAGCACCTGCACAGTGAAGCATTAAGCAGTGGAGACAAAGCACTATCTGATATATTACTAGTTCTCTTTGATCACAATACCATCCTTTTTATCATTTCAACGTATAAGAGCACTGAAAATCATTTAAAGGTTTTCCTTTAACCTAAAACCTTAACTTTATTACAAACTTGAAAGTAAAAATTGCCCAACCTTCCATGTATAAAGTACACTGTTTCTCCCTTCCTTTTCTATTCCTTTACTTTTGCATTGTTCCATAAATCAAGGATGACTATTACTTGGTGGTAACAAGAAGATTCCAAGGTTCACATTCCAAAGTAAGAGGTTGGTACTTTAGATCTGAAATAAACCTTAGTTCCACCCCCAAAACAAGCAAATAAAAGTGGCAAAGCTCTCAGTTAACTGGGCTTTCTGCTACTGGGATTTTCTGCCATCCATGGAAATGACTCATTTAAAAACTGGGATCAAGGACATCTTCTGAAATTGATATTTCCAGATTATCATACACTTTGGATATTGGTAAATCTTCTATGGTGAATATTAAAACAACACTTTTTTATTGGACTTTAAGCTAATTTATTTCTACATTTCTCTCATTTCTAAAACATCTTCATCTCATTTGCTTTTCACTGACTGACTAAACTAACAAAATGGGCATGTCTGCTATATAACAGGCACCAATATCAACAGGTAGATCTTAATTCTCTTTGAACAATTAAAAGGGATTAAAGGAATAAATGATACAGATTCAGAAGACAAAAAAGTGCCCAGAACATTTGGTCAGGTAGTGCTCTGAACTGCTCAGGACCTAGTTCATTTTAATCTGATTTATAACTAAATTTGAGATGACAGTTTAATCCTAAATTGCTTTAATCAAATAATTATTTTAATACATAGACCAACCTGCTCCAAAATTTTGAAGCGGAGACTTTCTCTTTCTCTAGACACTGTGAGGGGAGGTCATATGAGCAAGGTGGGGATTGGGAAGGAAGTGTCACACTTGATCCAAACTGTTAGAAATCAATCAAGTTGTGGGAATGTCTGTGACAGAAAAAACAGTTCCATCACCAACTGAGCTAAAGGTTGATCCATTAGCCAAACAAGTTAAAATAAACAGCTCAAAGTAATTTTCCTTCTGTCCCCAGTCTGGAATTAGATTCCACTTCTGTAGAGATTTGAAGTCATTCCTTGATATGCCTTTTTAGAATTCCTCTTCTTAATGAAAGATAACTCTGATCTTGCACTATCTAGTCTTACATGCTGCAGCCTCTGCTGTGCCAGGACTCAGTCTCCTATCATCAACTAGCATCTCATTAGGTGAGCCTCCCTGTTGCTAACCATCTCCAGTGGAATCTTAATTTTTGCATTATTTCTACAGTTAAATTACAAGCCCAGCAGGGTAGCAACTGCATCTAATTGATTTTCTCTATTACCTAAAATTTCCGTTGGTGTTCATGTATTTTTTTCATACTCCTTTAGCTTCCTTACTTGCTTTTCTTTTCTTTTCCTTTTCTTTTCTTTCTTTCTTTCTTTTTTTTTTTTTTTTGGCCATATAATTGAGAATTGATGGAACCACTAATGTTAAAAAAACAGTAATATCTAAGGCCTCCCTAGCAAATATTATCTCTTGATTGGTGGGCTGATCTCTGAGTGGGGATCAGGGAATGTTGGAAAAAGAAACTCAACTCAGTGGCAGTAGAGAGGCAGCAGGAGGTAGAGAAAAGAATAAATCCATTTTGGGGGGAAATCTGACTTTGAGTCCTTAAACTGTGTGGCCCTGGACAAGTCCCTTGAGCTCTCTAGGCCCTGTAAAATTAAAGCAGTTAGAGAATCCCAAATATTCCAGAATTTCACTATTTGATTTTTATTAAAAAGAAGGAAATATTTACTCTAAGAACAATTTTGAGGGAGATAACCTCCAAAATTAAAGATCTTGCCTTCCCCTTAGACTATATAGTTAGTTGTTTGAAATTCTTTTCTTACTTCCTATTCTAGCATATATTTTCATAATATATTTCCTCAATAACACCCACTTTAATACTTTCACTGTGTATTTGTTCTTTTCCCCTTATATATCATTTGTTTCTCCATTAATAGGTTCCTAACTCCTTCCTTATAGACTATCTTTCCCACCATCTTGCTTTGTGATAGAATCTCTTGAAAACAAAGTGGAAGAAGATGTCTTGGTAGTGATTATTCTTTAACATTCACTAAAGACTATACATTTCCAGTGTCGCACAGCTTCATTTCTATTTTTTATCATGTTCAGAGAGATAACAATGAGAGAAATAAAAATGCTTGCATTTTAAATTATTGCTTGATGGATGATTAAGTCTAGTCCCTACATAAAGACTATGTCCTCCCCTAAAATTTATATACCTCTTTTTTTTACATTCTCTTTTAGTTTGTTTATATTTTCCCTTTTCACAATTTCTTTTTTCATTTCACCTCCTAACTTTCCAACCTCTTGATTTTCTCATCCTTCCCTGTTAACACTACCACAGGTATATCTTTTCTGCCTGTGTCCTCAAGTCTTCTTTCTAAGACAGGAGATAGGGATGGCCCTAGCTAAACTATGAAGAAAGAAATGTGCCTTTTTTTGCCCTCTTGCTCTCTTTTTAGAATTGTGTCACCTTCTCCTTGTGGCACCACCATTTTCTAAAGGTCTCTTGGGTCCCTCTAGTTGGTCATAACGACTTCAAGTGGGCCTTCTGTATTTCCCCAAATTCAGAACTATTTCTCTCTTTTTTAAAATTTTTTTTAACATTTATTTATTTTTGAGAGACAGAGAAAGAGAGAGAGTGTGAGTGGGGAGGGGCAGAAAGAGAGGGAGACACAGAATCCGAAGCAGACTCCAGGCTCTGAGCTGTCATCATAGAGCCCAGTGCAGGGCTCAAACTCATGGACTGCAAGATCATGACCTGAGCCAAAGGTGAACTCTCAACTGACTTAGCCACCTGGGTGCCCAGAACTATTTCTGATTTCATTTCTTGCAATCAACACTTATCTGTCCTGGGTCTCAGGTAGACTTAATCCTCTGATGTCTCCAAATGAAGTAATAGATCATGTATTCTCTTTCCTCAAGCAAAAGTATAATTACCAGGGGCTTTTTAGGGATTTTTGACTGCACAGGAATAACACAAGGTATCATACCGAAAATATTTTAGCATGCCTGAATTCCATTTCCTTTAAATATGCCATTTCCAGCAGAAATTGACTAAAATGGAGAAAAACTCTAAAGTAGAAAATTGATATACCAGCTACTTTACAGATAAGGAAAGAACTTATTAAAGTTTCTAAAGATAAAAATTCTCATTGAAAAAAAAGTATTCACCCAAGGGTTGGGTTTCATTTTTTTTTCTAATTTTTAGATAAAATGGAGTTGTTGGAGGAAAATATACAACCTCAGCATTCAGTTTACCAGCAATAACAGATATAAGTTTTAAGTTCTTTTATGCTTTTATTTTTAACTATGGAGTTTTCATCACTTAAGAACTTTACTGTGTATATATTTCTTCCTCTCTCTCACGATCCCTTTTCCTGGATTTCCTTCCACCATTACTTTGAATGAAATATGATATACACATCACCCCAAATCCCTCTATATGCTTTTTGTCAAGTGTTTCACCATTTGTAAAGCACTTTCAAATATACTGGCACATCTGATTCTTGCCACTCAGTGAGTTACATATGGCAGCCTCTAGCCCCATTTGGCAAATAGGAAAACCAGCGTTCAAAGAAATGGTAGTATGCTCCTCAAGTCAGGCAGGTCCTGAGAAGCAGAACCAAGAACCCAACTCTCATCTCTGACCACACCTATGTATCCAGACTTCCTGCTCAATTCCAAGTAGAACCTAGCATGGAATCATTATGGGAGAGTTTTCTTTTGTGTTGTTCTCAATTTTAAAAGAGCACCAATGATATAAATAGAAAATATTAATGATTTAAAATATGCTGTCCAAACCCCACACTCATGCAATCACATAACATGATTTTAAATCCTATCCACCATATTCACAAAAGGGAGTGAATATTACTTCTCATTCTCAATATGTACATTGGAACACTTAAGTAAGCAGTGTCAGGCACTGCAAGCAAGCCCAGAGTGAGATAAGGTACATAGATAAAATGTTGGTTTCTATGACGCACATTATTTGCATAATATTTATATTATTCATTTGGGGCTAGGGAATACCACTCTCAATTGAAATACATTGAGTGCCTTTTTGAATTTCCCTGGTTTTCAAACATTCTTCTGAATATGTGTCAATTCATAGAAACCAACTCCCTTCTCAATCCTCCCAACCCTGTCTGATGAGTATCTAATAGCTAGCTTTGTAATTTTAAAAGCAAACAAGAATGTAAGGGCACAAAAAAGATGTTGCAATAAATAGAGTAGACAGACTGTAGCCGTAAAGTTAAGTGATTCAATAATACTCTTGAAGCATGGCAAATAAATTGACTCTTGTTTGACATTTCTAGTAAATAATTTCTAGGTACTAAAATTTCTTAGAAGCTTTCTATACCAACAGCTTTCAAACTAGTTTCTTTCTATATCTCACTTTTCATCCAAGCTTTCCATCGCTTTTGGTTTACAAATGCATTTCTCCTCCATTTATTATTCCTTTCATTTAATACTTTTCTTCATCTCATTTTAAACTAAATTTATTAAGAAAATTTCTGAAAGCATTTTGGCCTTCAACCTAGAATTCAACACTAGTTCCAACTCAACCAGTAACAAAGTGAATCCTTTTCTTTTCCCAGGGCATGTCCTGGTTTACCCTTTCAATTTACTGAAGTCAAAAGGCAGCTTTGGGGTATGTTTGGACTTGCCCCCATTAGCTATAAGACAGATACAGGGATAATTTCTAAATATCTTATTCCTGCTTTAGAAAATGGCTTCAAACTCCTCTTTTCTACCTGTCATTAACATCACATTTTGGGATTGCCTGAAGCACTGCCCCCCAAAGCCCCTCCCTACCTTTTTGCTACTCACCGGCTGCCTTTTGACACCTAGCCAATTTTTCCAGACCAGGACCCGAAGCTGATGAAACTGGGAAGCCATCCTTCAAACACCACGAACAAGAGAATCCCTCTCTTTTCCTCCACCCCACAGAAGAATTGGTACCCTGTCCAACTTGCTGTGTCAATAGGTCAAACAAAGCCTTTTCACGGCATAGCTTTCCTGAGTGCTGGGGTAAGAAACCCACAGTTCTCCTGCCGCTGGATTTTTCCTTTGGGTTAATCCTTGACCAAGGAGCACTTCTCAACCAACTCTTCCTCCGAAACAAGAACCCAGACCAGAACCTCTCAGTAGCTTTGCTTTAAAATAACATCCAGTTACTGCTTGTTGCATGAAGTCTAGACTCGAGAGAATGAATATCATTCAGATAATGCCCTGATGTAAAAAAAAAAAAAAAAAAAAAAAGGCTGAACCCACACCTCCTACTCTCCATGATATTAACTGCCTATCCACACCTTCCAGAAGGTGTCACCTGCACTGGACACGTCATGAGGAATTAGGTGGGACCCTTGCCAGGCCAGTAAGACTTGTCCTACATTCTCTCTCCTTCTTTACTACATAATGCCTGCTGTAGCAGAGGCAGGACACATAGCATTTTAGAAACTCTGGGCCCAGTGACTCATAATCTTTAAATTTCCATCAAGATGTTTTAACTCAATAAGGCCAGAGCTCAGCTGAAACACTCTGAACCTTAGCCCATAGAGAAAGTTTCAATCTTTAGCCTAAAGTTACATTGAATGCTTTGATTTGGAGGGAAGTAACTAGGTTGTCTAGGTCTTCCCTTCTGTTACAACTTACTAGGTTAAACAAAATGCAGAAAATAAAAGGGAGGCTGTAGGAGGCATAAAAGACATATGATGGATTCCCTCATTTTGGGGATGGGGATTCATGTGGTCCATTACAGGAAAGCCATGTTGTTTTAGGCATTTATAATTAAAGAAGACAGGTTGACCCAGGATATTTCTGAATTTATGATATAGCAGAGTTCTAATGCACTTGAATATCCAAATCAGCTAAAGAAATCTATTGTAAATTAGAAGAAAAGAAAAAGGCTCTGTTCTTGAATTATTCAAGTGTACTTTCTAATTAGTAATTTTAATTGTGATTTCAGGATACAGATGAAGAAGTCTGGCATGAAGATCTCCAGAAGTAACCTTGCTTAAACACCTTAATGACAACATATTCCCTATGAAATTCAATGCCTCCACAATCTGGCTCCAACCAATTTTTCAATAATCTACTATAAATGTTTGACTGCTTGCCAAAGTGGTATATATTACAGTATGCAAACATACCTCTGCTTTCTGATCCTTGACTTGCTTACACTACCTCCTCTATCTGGGATACATTCCTCTCTCTCTCTAAGCTCTTACCTCTCAAAATCATCCTCAAGTTAACATCTTCCATGATGCCTTTTGAGAAATACTTGTAGGATATCCTCTCTCTTTCCTTTGAATCCAGCATAGTTCATTTATATTTCTCTCAAGGACCTTGCATTTCTTATCTTTTCCACTAGACTACAAATTCTTTAAGATCATACACTACTTTTATATCAAAATACTTTAGACATGATTAATGCTCAATAATTCTTGCTGAACTTAATTGAATATTGAATAAACTATTTGAGCCAAGGCTAGTGAAACTCTTCTTTGGTCCTCACACCTTTCTATGACTGATCCAGACTCTATTGGTGAAATCAGTAAAATCAATATTTGAGTTCTCCCTTCAAACTGGAAGCAAATGCTTGTTCAGCTTCTGGGTCCCCATGCCGACTCTGCAATGTTGATGGCAGCCAGCCTGAGGCTGACTGGAGCCATGTGGGCACATGCCCATTACGTCAACTTTGGCTCTGTCCCTACTGTGATGAGTCTCTGTAAGCCTAATCCCCATAAGGCAGTCAGTCTTGAATATCTAGAATTTGGCTCTTTATTTATTTATCTCTGAACAAGGTTAAGGACAAGGTCTTCTTCAGACGTTGAGTGCCTCCAGAGTAATATCGTCTCTTCCTTCACCACTCCCGGGATTCAGTGTCCAAGATTCTTTTGGTTTTCTCAAAGCTTTGCAGATGACTTGAGGTCCTGCTCCCTGCCTTCTTTCTCTGTCATCTGTCATAGTCTACATCTCATTAATGGTTTAGTTCACAAATATTATTCATTGTAAAGTAAATGTGGAATTTGGGGATGTGCCTACAGGGCAAGGGACATTACAGGCACAGAGTCACTTTATTCAGGCAGATTTCTTCAGCTTAAGAAGTACTGACTCACCACGTGACTGATGCAGGTAAGAGGTCAACCTGAAAAGTATCAAATGGTTTCTCCTTGTAGCTGCTCATCATCTTCCCAGTGTAATCATGGAGTTGTTCTGTTGTTTGTTTAACTTTGGTTGAATTCTCTCTCTCTCGGGCTGTTCTCTCGCCTGGACACCTTCATTTACTACCTCTAATTTTCTGATGAAGATAATGTATTTTATTACAATCCATGACTTCCCAGGAGATTTATCTCTTCAAAGTAATTTTAAAACTATGCATTAAGTGTTTAATTATACTGGAAGACACACAATGTCATAGCTCCAAAAGTCACACACACTTACTTGGGGACTGAGGTATTCTTTCACAACACATAATTCAAGTAGTTTACATTAGGATACACAGACAATGAGTCTTCCAAATTTTGCCCCACTCTGAACATCTATATACTGGCAACTATATTGGCCATATCTGCTTCTACTATTTTCTTTAAGGTTTTCAAATTTATTTTAAAAATATAATTTTTAAAACATCTTTTAAAATTTCATTGCAGGAAAAGGGTTTACCTAACATTCTTCTTGGAAACTATAGTTTTTATAAATCAGGAATCATAATCTCTGATCAGAATAGAACTTAAAGCAATTATTAGACCAACCAAAAGTAATTGGAAGAGAATGTGGAAGGAGATTAAAGATAGCAAATTCTTTTTTATTTTGTTTTGCACAGAGAAAGATATAGCTTTGTGCCCTACTCCTGATTGTAGATTGAGGTGCTTGGCAGATATTTTAGGAGTTCACCTTGAGGGAAAAAAGAACAATTTAGCAACTGAAATAAACTGTACCCAGGACACATAGCCACTGAAAAATGCTTTTAAAAAGCAAAAAGTAAACTGCAAAGCAAATAAACAGAGGCAAATTAAAACAATATAAAATCCATGAATGAATACATTTTACTAGTAAGCTGTTGACATATTTTATTCCTATTGTTGTAAAGAGAGGTTAAATTACTCCAGTTAGCCAGACCAGGGTGATCTGCCCGATTACTCAGTGTTTCAGTGCTTCTGCTAGAGGCCAGCAGACCCAGGTTGTCTTTCCAAGACTCTACTGTAATATCTGCCTCCATTCTCTTTCTTTGCTGGTGGTGATTCTACTCCTTGGCGATCAACAGGTATATCCATTTATCAAGCAAAGAGTCATCACATGCACCAGAACTTAGGTGGCATTTGCTTTTGTGTGCTCGCTTCACCAACAGTAAAAACAAAAAAATAGAGCTTTATCATGAAACAGCTTGAACAACAATTAGCTAATCCCAGGATTCCAGCAGTCTGTTTTCCTGGGCTCTAGTAATAGTAAGTTTTGGAGAACAGTTCACATAGTCCAAATTTGACTAAGCCATGCACAGAATTACTTTTGAGCATGTATGGTTATCCTTCTATGAAGGTTCATCTCATCTGGGATCACCTCCAGAGTCACATCGCCTACTGAACCTGGTTAGGATGGTGGCTCTGCCAAAGCTGCACAACCATGTAATTGACAGACACCGTAAACACTGAAGTGGCAGCTCTTGGCAGTAATCATAGTGTAGCACACTCCAGGGCAAGGGGGAGTGAATCCAGCCGTGAATAAGTGCACTGATGTGGCTGAAACACATTGATTTGTTTTAATAGTATTAATTAAAGATCTACGTTAATAATAATAATAATACTAAATACGGGACTACAAAGCCTATGTCTATTTAACTCATCACTGTATAATAGAAATTTAATGTAGATCTTGGCCTATAGTAGGTGGTCAATTAATGCTTGTTGAATAACTGAATAGCAACGTTTGTTAAGCACTTACTGAATCATCATTGGAGGCCTATCATACAGAAAGGGCATTATCTCCATTTTCAGAGGAAAAGAGTGACATTCAGAGAGGTGATATAACTCACTTAATTCACCCTACCAGAAGTGGGGATGGTGGGAACAGCATTGGCGGGGCGGGAGCGAGGGGAAATCTCAAACCCTACATCAATACGTTTCATCGCTGTGTCATGCTGCCTCCAATACCGTGTATTGCACTGTGTGGGAGGAGTTCGGAAGGAAAGAAAAGAACTTCAGAGCTTTCCCTGGTTTTCTAGGGGCCTATAAATCACCTGTAGAGATTTACTGAAAATGAAAAATTATTGCCAAGATCAGTGCACAAAGAATTATTGCACCAGGAAGTCAGGAAAAGGAAGTCTGCTCTTTTTAGACTTCTTGGTAGAGCAGCAGAGAAGTTCTCCGTGTGGCCCCTGCCAGCTTCATTAGGTGCGTCTCCCCACTCCCAGTCGTCCCTGCTGCCGTCTGCTGTAATGCCTTGGACAAGGACTCTTTACTTTCAGGCTTTGGTCATGCTTCTAACCTCTACCCAAAATGAAATCAGGCTCACTCTTCAACAACTGACTCAAGTATTGCTTCCTCTTTAAAGCCTTTCCCAGCCCTTCTATTCACCACGCCCCCACTCCAGGCTGAATTAATCACCCTTCATCTGTGTTAATATAGACCTTGGCTCATAAACTCCTTATTAGTCTCTGTCATAGTCTTTCTCCTCATCTACACTCTGAGTCTCTTGAGGACAGAAACACTGAGCTGGGGATTAAGTCAATATCCCTGGAGAATAGTGAGAACTCTGACTGCACTAGACCTAAGACTGGTTTGAAGTGGTAGGAGATAAAGTTTGAAGAGTGAGGGACCTTAATGCTAAAGAACGGAAGGCGCCATTTTGAGGATTTGGAATGGGAAGTTCCTGGCAACTCTTCTAAGGAGACAGAGGGAGATAAACCTGATACTGTGGGAAGCTAAAACTGTTAGTGGTTGAGACCTGAAACCTCTATTCTGAATAGGAGACAAATGTGGTACTGAATTATCGATGCAGTGAAAGAACTTAGGAATTTTAATGGCAACCAGATCCATTCTTTCAGTACTTCACCTCCAAACTGGTTGTTGCCCATCACATCAAAGACAACTCATTTTCCCACCCCCACCATTAATTGACTTTTACATTAAGGTGCTATGGGATAGGGGCTCCTGGCTGGCTCAGTCAGTAGAGCATGTAACTCTTTTTTCTGTGTGATTATTTTTAATGTTTATTATTTTTAAGAGAGAGAAAGAGAGATACAGAATGAGAGCTGGGGAGGGGCAGAGAGAGAGAGGGAGACACAGAATCCGAAGCAGGCTCCAGGCTCTGAGCTGTCAGCACAGAGCCCAATGTGGGGCTCAAACCCACGAGCTGTGAGATCATGACCTGAGTCAAAGTTGGACTCTTAACCAACTGAGCCCCCAGGCACCCCATGTAACTCTTGGTCTCAGGGTTGTGAGTTCAAGCCCCACTTTGGGCACAGAGCTTCCTTTAAAAAGAAAAAAGATGGTATGGGATGCTTATCGCATACAGGATCTAATCTTTATAATAAACCTGTAAGGATGATTTTAGAATCTCTGCTTTATAGATAAGGAAGTGTAAGTCAAGTAGCTTTCCTAAGTCACACAGCTAATGACAGTCAGAACAGTGACTTGAACCCAAGCTTCTGTGTCTGGAAAGCCTGTTCTTCAATAGGCTCTCAAAAAACAAGCAAGGCAAATGTGCATTTAACCCAGGTGGAAATGTGCAATAAGTTGGGAAATTGAAGCTAACTCATGGCAAAAAATAACAGCATCCTTCTTTAATGAATAGGGTGGGGCTCCATCAGAGGCTTAAGGTAATGAGGCACCAATTGCTAATACCTCATTACCTAAGATCCACCTTACCTGTCATGTAAAGTGATGATAGTGCTATGAAACAGGTAGGTGTGAGGAAGATATCAGATTCAGGATTTTCAGATGCTTTATCAGCACTGGGACACTCCAGTGATGATGTGGATAGAACTGTGTCAAGAATCAACTGGTAAATCCTGATCTACAAAACCAGGAAGTTAAGCATATTTTAAGGGGGCTTACAAGACTCGCTCACTTCACGCTAAGTTGTAAGGCAACTTCTGTCTCCAAGATGGTACAATGATACAGAATGCCCCATCACAAATAACATGGTCTTGTCAGGACAGCCAGTTTGATAAACTAACTGATTATCTTGTTTACTATTGAGCCATGTGGCTTCGGGAATTTTAGGGTGATTTACAATCTTACAAAGAATTACTCACCCACTCACCCAGGATGAGTAATAATTTGCTTGGTTAAACTGGTAAAGTATGTTGAATTAATTAATTTTACTAGATGTGTTGCTATAATCTTGTAGGGATAAGAAATCAGAAATTATTGGTCCTTTTTGGGTCAACCTATTAAAACTTAAGGAAAAATCTGAGGTAGAGTACTAAGAGAGATCAGTCCTCTATTTGCACAGGAAGTTTTAATCAATTCTCCACTTTAGAGGAAAAAGTGAAACTGAAAAATACTATTGTTTTCTTCTTCACAACTTATGTGTTTCTCCCCCCATAAAACCCAAAGCCACTTATAAGACAAATATATGCTTTTATCTAGTATCACTTATTTCTTTATTGCAAATAAATACAACAAACCAATTTCAGCATGTGTTTTAGTCCTTGGTGACTTATCTGTTCCCTGAGAAATTTTAAAAAGAATATTACAAATATTAAAGGTTTCTATATTCATGTGGCAGTGTGCATTCTCTTGAATACAACAGAAACTATCTTAGAAATATAGATTTTTCTTGAATAAGCCAGAATATTATCATTCTTAGAATTTTCAAATTCCAAACCTTTGGTATAGGGAAAAACAAATCACCCAGTTATCTTTCCCCTCAATCTTGAGCAACACACAATTTTTCTTTATATTTTCTATGTGTGTCATTTCTAAACTCGTTTGAAAGAATGGGGCTGGGGAACAAGTGACTGGTCAATGACTTCATTTCAAATCAATAATAAAATAGTTTAGGTCAAAATTCTGATGATTCAAATACTAATTGACCAGATTGCAAAGAAGCAAAGCCTTTGTTTCTGTGTCCCTTTATATGCCTTCCTTTAATAGCACTTTTCCTTTCATTGACCTTCACAAGCAATGTTTACTTTGACATTTTTTAATGTTTATCTTTTATTTACGATTTTTTTGAAAGAGAAATAGAGAGTGTGTGCGCGCATGTTTTCACAAGCAAGTGCAAGAACAGGGAAGTGGCAGAGGGAGGTGAGAAAATCTTAAGTAGGCTCACAACCGTGAGATCATGACCTGAGACAAAACCAGGAATCAGACGCTTAACCAAGTGTGCCACCCAAGCACCCTGATAGTATGACTTTTGAACAAAAGAATATATTTTTAAATAGGATGAATAAATTCAAAAATCTATACTCAAAAATATCCATTTTACATGTCTTTATAGAGCAAAAATACGTGCCTATATATATGTTTTTAAAAACATGTAGCTACAGATATAAAGCATATGCATAAGTATGTAAAGAACCATTCACAAAAATTCAGCCTTTATATGAGCATACATGGATTTTAAATGTGAAGAAAATGGTATATAATAAAAATGAAACATCTGGCCCTCCAGATATGCATTTTAATGAGTGTTTTAATGACAGCATGTGACAAATGGAGCATATGGCCATATCAGTAAAGTCTTGCTACACAGAACTGGACAGATCTTTTGAACCAAATTTTGTAGCTTATAAATACATCCATAGTATTTTTCTAAGCACATAAATTTAAAACCATTTTATATGATTTTTTAAATGTTTATTTATTTATTGTGTATGTGTGTGTGTGTGTGTGTGAGAGAGAGAGAGAGAGAGAGACAGAGAGACAGAGAGAGAGAGAGAGAGAGCAGGCATGCAGGGGAGGGGCAGAGAGAGAGACAGAGAGACAGAGAATCCCAAGCAAGCTCTGCAATGTCAGTGCAGAGCCCAATGCGGGGCTCGAACTCATGAACCATGAGATGGCAACCTGAGCCAAAATCAAGAGTCTGATGCTTATCCAACTGAGCCCCTAAAACCATTTCAGATTAAATAACTGCACATTCATTAATTGTTTTATTAAGTTCATACACTAATCTTCCTAGGAAGAATCACTCAAATGAAACACAAATATATCAAATAAGAATTTGAATGACTGCAACAAAGCTAATCTTGCCCATTCTGCTCCTACTCAGGCTTTCTCTCTGTATCATGGAATTGTTTTGAAAGCTGGTTGTGATCTAGATATAGCCTATAATAAAGAAGAAACGTGTTCAAAGCTCTCCAAGAGGCTTGTACAAACTTTGCCACCATTAAAGCTCTTATGGGAAACATAATCCCATTCTCACCTACAGCTTGACCCTCAAATCTTCAACCTTCTTTCAATAAAGAAAATTCATTGCTTAGAGCAAACAACAAGCATTTTGTGTAGCACAAGGAGCCTATGAAATGGAGTTCTGTTGATGTACTGGTTCTGAAACTCGGCAAGATGCCATTTTGATATAGCAACTTCACTCCCTAAACTAGGGGCCATGTGAGAAATGTCAAATCATGTTGGAAGAGAAGGCACTGACTTACTGCAAGGAAGAGAACATGACAAGAGCTTATTTAAGGAAGACTTGTTCTGACTATCAAGGATGCAGAAAGTTTTGGGGGAAGGAGCAGAGGGAATCTAGTGAGGAGATGACTGCTGAGGCCATTCTGCCACTTCCCCGGGATGTCAATTTCTGAGACTCAAATGCTCTTCTTAGAAAGTGGGGTAATAGTCCACAGATTTGTTGGGGACTTAAATTAAGGGACCAAACAAATATAAACAACTTAGATGTTAGCTAAGGCCTCTCTGTCCCCCAGTTCCTATATCTATGCATGTGGCTTGACTTAACACTCTATATGACCCAGAGCTCATTAATGGTGTGGATAGGAAAACAAAAACAAAAATGCACACAAAGTATTTGGTGATATTATTTAAGGAATATTTTATATATAAATATATACATTTATTTTTGCCCTTAGTGGGACCACAAGTTGTAGAGTATGTGAACTCTCAATCTCACCGACTTTTCCTCTTTTCTCTCACCTTTCTATCTCCTTCTTCTTTTCACTCCATTATCCCTTCTCCCATTCTGGGACCATTAAATTTCTCTTCTTTTCTCTCCCAGAGTAGTTTTGCCTCGTTCTCTAAAGCTTAGGTACCTCCTGACCTCAAGACTCCAGAGAGATGCATTTACCTCAAAGCTTATCAGTCACTGGAATTAAGGGCTGTACTCTCTCCATAAGAAACTCTGGTAGCAGCTCCCAAAGGAGTAAAATTCCACCAGCTCCTTACAGTTAATTACTATTATTGCCAGCTAAAATAAAGCTTGATCACTTGGAACCTCCAGAACAATGACGCAGGAAAGATAATGAGATTAATTCCACAGCAATTATTTCACACACAGAGCAATGTTCAGTTACATATCAGGGCCTATGAAATATTGTCACTTTCTATTTTTCCTATGCCAAAGGCCGTTTGAGTAGAAGTACAGACCCCTCTGCCATCCATGACATGCTCTCAGGGGCCTGGGCATTCTTTCTGAAGATTTCACGTTTTGGGGCTTTCACATTTATGATACTCTGAAAAATTAAAGTAAGTCTCTTCCACTTCATCTAGATGGAATGCCTTATGAACAATGAAGTGTCAAGTGATCTGTGGCAGAAATGTTCAATCTTTTAGTGAACTGATAAACTTACCTATGTCCTTTTCTAATATGAAAATGATACTGATTGTTACATATCTACTATTGTAACTCAAACTCAAAAGAACTGTTAAATCCCTTTACAAGTTATAAAAGTAGTATTTCCCTGTAACAATATTTTATAGCTGAAATTTTTCTGATTTTTGATGTATATTTTTATGTATATTTAAATTTTTATTTGACATTAACATGATATAGTGAAGCAAAGTAAATACTATAATTGTAGTGGGTCAGTGAGGAAAAAAAGAGGTAGACTTAATACAGAAATTATACATTCATAGTAGTATCAAACAAATGCATACACGTTTTAGAAAAACTTAACAGTTTCAGCAGATGGAAATCAGCAGTAAATGACTTGTTCATGGCATTCAAAAAACTATTTGAATATAAATTGAAATTTCTTGGTTATACTTTAAATTCAGAGAAGATTGGTCTTTGTAAGGTTCTGGGTAAATATAAAGTCTGAACTAGCAAACAAAGTAATTAATGCCATTATACATGACTTAAATGAACATGCATTTCCTACATTTAAAATACACTTACTATAGTGACTCTTCTTTGTAGGTTAGAATTAATCCATTTAAATATCTAAAAATATGAGGTAACCATGCACAGTGAACCTCTCTGATTAAAGGGATGGTCAAAAATTAGATCATGAGCAACATAGAGAAATTCTCAGAACAAACACTTTGGGTCCTGGGGTAGTCTAGACATGTTATTTGGCTAGACTAAGTCCCCAGTTATTCAACCAAAAACTAATCTAGGTGTTGCTGTGAAGGTATTTCATAAATGTGATTAAAGTCCACAATCGGTTCACTTTAAGTAAGAGACATTACCCTAGGTAATCTGTGTGAGCCTCGTGCAATGGTTGAAAGGCTTTAAGAGTGAGACTGAGGCTATCCTGATAAGAGATTCAGCCTGTGGATAACACTTCAGTCCAGAGATCCAGCCTGCCCTTCCTGATATCCCGAGCTACAGATTTCAGACGTGCCCAGCCACCCCTCAGAACTACATAAGCCAACTCTTTGCAATAAAGCTCTTACTATATGTCTCCTGATGGTTCTGCTTCTCTGGTAGAACCAACTGATACAGGTTCCTAATAACTTGAAGACATGCAGATATTCAGCACTTATAAAGGATTGATATCATATAAAAATTTTAATGCAGCAGAACTTTGTGGATTTTTGAAAACTAATCTCTCAATTTAAAAAAATTGCTTGCAATAATTTTGTTTAAAAAGTGTTATTTACTTCTTATGAAGGAACATTGTAGATCATAAAACTGGGAGAGTTTCAAATAATTGCTATAAGCATCATTGGATAAACAATAAAGACACTGCAGTGTAGGGAGACTTTAATACTAGACAAATGGTCTTGGCAAATGGCTATTAGTGGTGAGAACCAGAATGATTCTCCAAACCATCAGAAAGAACTATATCAGGGGTAACATGTCCAGAGAGCAAACAATATCTGCCACTCTAGCAAAGACCAGTGAGGATCCAGAAGGAATGTGGATTTGTGAGCCTCTCATTTCTCAAACCTCATTGTCACCTTGGCTCCTGATACATCCAGATCATGCAGCGAGCCCTCAATTAACCCCATCACTATCCTGAAGAGGATCACAAAAGTGAGAACTAATACCGAAGAGTGAAGCTTTATCCCAAACACACTGAGTCACCATAAACAGGTTATGTAAATTGGAAAAAACTGTTAAACTGTGTATTACCAAATCTGTAGAATCGTTTTTAACCTTGTGGTTATACATAAAAGTGTTCTGGGCTCTTTTACTGAAAGACCGGGAATTAAAGTACTAGTGGGGTCGAATGATTCACCAAACCTGCTCTCCAACTACTGTCCAGGAATATAGCTAGAGGTTTTTGTTTAGTTGTTTTATAACTATGAGAAGTAGGAGGAATTTTATTTGAGGATGAATAGAATAGAAAGATAATGGAAGGGAGCACATGGCATCTGTTCCTACTCAATAATCTGGGCTAAATTTTAATCATGGAGGTCTACATGGTTGAGACCCAAAAACTGATGGAAATGTTCACGAAAGATCTTATGAAATTCTGAATACAAGCAGAATTTCTTAGGTACCTAAGTGATAAAACGTAGCATAAAAATAAAAAAAAAAATGAGACTGGCCTTCCTGCTAGTGTTTAGGAGCCATTTATAATCAGGAACTAAGGTTCTAAATCCCCTTCAGAACATCAAACCTTCTGGCATGGAGCAAAACTTGAAGGGAGGAAGAGGCAATGGGGATTCCAACCAATCCAGACTGACCCCCTAAGACAGCTATAGTTCTATAAGAGTTAGCACTAGCTCCTTAGTGAGGAGGGAATGGAGCTTCATATCAGCATTCATCAAGACCTTTTGTTGTGGAACTGTCCTGAAGTGAACAAAATATGCCCTATGGCCTCAGCCGTTGGAAGGTGAGGAGTCAAATACTTAAGCGAATGTCATTTCAGACATCCCTGATCCTGTAAGTGACTGATAATTATGTCACCATTATACCTAGTCAGAATTTCAGGGTCAGTAACATGAAAAAGACATGTTTGTATTTATTATTATCTTATTTGTTCTTTTCAAATATTGGTAACAATATCTAGATATAATTTGGAATTAAAATTTGCTTACATATTTGCCATATTGAAATTCTATGTGAATTGACATATAAATGTATATTTCTGATAGCCAAGATTAAAACATTGCTACAATGGTGTTCTTTCAAAGCTGTTGATTCAATGTACAAAAAACTTATTAAGAACCTAGAAATTGTTAAGTAATTAGGAAAGTAAATTGAGCATTAATATGAAGGCTAAGGAAGAATGCACAAGTTTGCTACTTTTACAGAGACTAGTGTAGTAACAAGTCTCCAAGATGGCACCCAGTGATCCTCACTTCCTCATGTCCATTCACAACCTTTTGTAGTACCTTCCCCTACTGAATAAAACTGAATTTTATACATAATAATCACATAGTGTGATTTCTAGAGCTATGTCAAAATAGACATCAAGGATGCTATCTTGCTCTCTCGAGTCACCTGTTTTGAAGAAACCAGCCACCCTGTCGTGAGAACACTTAAACAGACTGTGAAGAAGCACATGGAGGGAGAAATGAGGCTTCTAGCCAACAACCAGCACCAGCATACCAGTCATCTGCATGAGCCAAATTAAGCAAATCCCCCAGGCCCCAGCTAAGGTTTCAGATGACTGCATCCCTGACCAACACCTGGACTGCAACATCAAGAAAGACCCTGACCAAAAAAGTCCAAGATAAGACACTTAAAGTCTCTCACCCACAGAGACTGAGGGTAATAAATGTTTATTGTTTTTAAACCACTAAGTTTTCGGGCAACTTCTGTTACAGTAGCACATAACTCTTACAAATATAATACTCCTTAACCTAATAATTTTTTAAATTAATAATACAAAACAGAGTAATCGAGATTATACCATATTTCTAACCTTTGTAGAATTGCTTTAATGTACTAGTATTTACTGCAATAAATAACTTTTAAGAATGATGCTTAACTGTTAGTATTTAATTACATTTAGGCCTTGAATATTTCAAGAAAAGGGCTTAGTTTGGAATCTTTATGTTCTGAGAGGAAGAACTGCAAACAAAATGGCAACTTTGCATCTTCAGAATTTCAGCAGAAAAAAAACCTCTGAAAATGTGTATAAAAACATGCATGATATGGGGCACCTGAGTGGCTCAGTTGGTTAAGTGTCAGATTCTTGCTTTCGGCTCAGGTCATGATCTCATGGTTTGTGGGATCGAGCCCCATGTTGGGGTCTGTGCTGGCAGTGCAGAGACTGCTTGAGATTCTCTCTCTTTCTTTCTTTCTGTCCCTCCACTACTCGTGTTCTCTCTCTCTCCCAAAATAAATAAATGAACATTAAAAAAAACATGCATGATAAATTACCTTTGATCCAGTCATAATGAAAACGATGAATAAAAAAATATATATTAAAGAAAAATGAAGTACCCCAAACACTTTTGTTCTCCTTAATCACAGCAGTCATACTGCAAAACATCAGGCTTCACTAAGATTTCAAAAAAACAAAAACAATTTTTTATTGTCCTGAGTCTAAAAAGGTTAAAAATGCAAACTATAAAGAATTTAATTTGACAAGATATGAATCCTAGGTATAATGTTCTTTCTAGGAAACATGTTGCTGAACATCTTTTTCCTGAATTTATCATATCATATTAGATACATTATGTTATAATTATGTTAATTTTATAAGTACTACATGAATGAAATTGTTAATGGTATTATTGAATATGTTAAGTGTATATGTATACTCAGAAACATACATAGAACCATAGAACCAATATGTAATCATGGAACAGAATAATAAAGAGAAAGACAGTGGCCCCTTTCATCATTTTTCTACCACAAATAATCTATATGACATACAATAAATCTGAGAACTGCTTTGTCATGTTCTTATATAAGGTATTCTAGCAAAAAGAACAGCACTATTGGGTACTATGTGTTATCAGTCAGCTTGAACAATAACAAAAGCCTCCATATCATACTTTGCAGAAAATAATACCCACATAGGGGGCATCTGGGTGGCTCACTTGGTTAAGTGGCTGACTCTTGGTTTTGGCTTAGGTCATGGTCTCACAGTTAGTGAGTCTGAGCCCCATGCTAAGCTCTGCGCTGACAGTGCAGAGCCTGCTTGGGATTCTCTCATTCTCTCCCTCTGCCCCTCCCCTGCACATGTGCTCTCTCTTTCTCTCAAAATAATAAATAAGCATTTAAATAATAATAATAATACCCACATAAAAGAATTATTAACCACCAGTAGTTGTTTGCAAAGAAAGTACTCTGACAACCAGAACTTACTGAAGAAGAAAGCATTCAGATGGATCTTTAGGCCACGAATATCACTACATGACACTTGCTCTAAAGATACTCTCATCATTCTTCAATAGGGAAAATACTTAAATTGGTTTGTATGCAAGGAAAACTGAGATACAGATGGAAATCAAGAGAATATTCTGTTATCTTTAAAGGCTTCTTCACTGCAAAGTTACTATTTTGGAAGAGATACTGTGAGACTACACAAATATTTTGTTCCTACTTAAATTTGCACCTACTAATTATAGCATCCATTGGTGGATCTTGCCTGTAGCAATTATTACTCTGATGTTATAATAGTGATGTTCTATTTCCTACCTTCTTTCAGCATTTATTAAATGAAATTCTTCTCTAAAGAATGGCTGTTCCTTGTATACCATTTATATAGTTATTCAGGTATCTATCTATATCAATATGGACTCATGGATATTTATTTTATTCTTTGAGTTAACTTCAATTATGCTTAACTAATTTTTGTGGGTTTTATAAAGCCCAGAGTTAAAGGTACCTGGACTGGGAAGACCCAACATGATTGCTTCAGTCAAAATTCTGAATCCAGTATAGCCCCAAACATGTGATAGAATTCTTTATAGAATTCTGTCTTAACATGTATGTTTCCTTGTGTGCATTTTATACTAGATTTGCTTGTAGATGCTCAATAAATGTCAAATAAATTAGTAGTTGCTTAAGACTGAGTACTTACTAAAACCTAGAGGCATAATAGGCAATAATGTTGAATAAAGATTATATCCCTGACTTATAGACATTATGAAGTTTACATTTTCACAAACCTTTATTCCATCATGAATACATATGATCAAAGAGCATGGAGTTTCTTTCCAGAACACAGTTTTTAACACCATGGTTGTATCATGCATCAAGATATTAATCTTAAGCCCTTGGTTAAAGCAGAGTCTGCTAGGTTTCTGAACTGTAAAGTTATTAACTAATTTGGGAGAGATACTTTAAGACTACGTTACTATCCTGTTCCTCCTTAAACATTTATTTACTAATTTTACCCACTAAGCTCACTCCTCCAGACTGCTACTTAGCTCATTACGGAATGTAAAGAAGTCAAAATACTTTGACTACATAATGGTAAAATTAGAAATCTCTTCAGAAAATGTACTAGCCTGACATGGTATAGAGGTTTAGGTAAAAAAAAATCTCAAACAAGTCCAAGGCTTTTCTCTGTTACTTGGGTGTTTTCATTAAAAACAATTAAGTGGTTTTGCCTAAGTTACCCAGTAAATCACAGTTGAATGACCCAGATACAGCATTATCTTTGACAACATTTTAAAGGTGAATTTCAGTGTTCATCATGATATGTTTTTATGACAAATACTTTCTTCTCTGATAATGATGTACTATGGTGAATACTCAAACTATTCAAGTTACTTTTTCTAATGCAATTTAAAAAGAGCTAATGACAAGTCCTGAGTTCATATTCTAAACCAGAATTATGCCAGAATTGGGAGGAGACAGAAAGAAGGAATGTGTTCCCATTGACATTCTCCAGGAATTGTTCTAGAACATAATACACATTTAAAGCTTCTTGGAAACACTAGAAAATGGCAAGTCAATATCACAAATCTAGGTCAAACAAGCAATATAACTAAAATCAAACACTATGGAAGAATATTAGTTATAATTTAATGTTTAAAACAATTTATAGATTTCATGCTTTATCACCTAAGGCAAAAAATGGACAAAGTTTGCATTAGAAGACCAAAGTTGATGTATATCATTTTCCATGAGATTAACACACATCAACCCTTTGAAAACATCACCATTTACATTATATTGGACACACAGCTTTTGTTGGAGAACAAGAACTTAGAGAAGGGGAGTACTTAACAAAATGTGTATAAATTCATAATGATTGTTTTAAAGGCTAATAAGTAACAAGGAGGGACTGGTGAAATTAAGCTATGAGATGCACATAATGTGTATGTAAAGAGTAAAAATTGAGGTAGCATGGAGGGAGTAGCCTCATGCTTACAATAACCTTAGGGAGGTGTCCCAAAAGTGAATTATACTTGACATCTGTCCAAATTTAAGGGCTCTGGGACATTTCTGGTGAAGGCAAAGTCACTTGGACAACTCAGAGAACCAGAAGGTTGGGAAGAAAGTCTTCAATTAGCACTGCTACTAAATTTTTTTCATGACCTAATATAGGACACACCTCACTGCACCTAAATTCTTAAACTCCACATCGGTAAAATTGAAATTATGATACCAACTCACTTTTCAATGTTACTGTGAAGGTTATCCAATAAGAGGCATAACATTTTAAAACACTGAAATGAGCTCCCCTGCAATAAAGTCAAATGTCAGTATCTGTTCCCAGGAGATATGGTGGATTTTTCTCTTCTGGGAGACTTTGTGAAGTCATTTGTCCTGAAAGTTTGTTACATCTGCTGGGGTCTGAAAGAATATCGGATTAAATTTCTTGGCATCTTTTTCAGCTTTAGTCTCTTATAAATTACATGTTGCTTTCATGTAATACTTCTCAATAACGCTTAATCAGTGATATGTGCTCTCTCATCCACTCTTGCCTCTCCAAATCATTTTTCTGATTGCAGCCACAGTGATCTTTTCAAAACACAGGTGGTAAAGATATCACACACACACCCTTGTAAAGGCCTTGAATGTCTTTCTTTTGTGTTTAGGACAAGGATTCACAAAACCTACCACAGTGAAAACCCACTAAAGTCTGATGCCTACCTTCATACCACCCTCCTTCCAAATTTTCTCCATCTGCCTGTTTTTAGTGCTCCTCATCACTCTCCCTCCTACCCTAGAACCAGGGCCTTACACATAGTTCCTTCCTGTCCTCTCCAAATTCATACCTACTCACCCTTTTTTACTTGCCGCTTCCTTAACAATGTCTAACCTACGGCTGGCTCAGTCGGTTGAGCGTCCAACTTCGGCTCTGGCCATGATCTAGTGGTTCATGAGTTCGAGCCCCACATCAGGCTCCCTGCTGACAGCCTGTCAGTGCAGAGCCCGCTTCAGATCCTCTATCCTCCTCTCTGTCCCTCCCCTACTTGTACTTTCACAAAAAATAAATGTTTTAAAAATGTCTAATCTAATATCCATTGCACTGTGCTTATCTGCTTGATAGAACTTGTTGCAATTTAGATTTTTGTGTGTGCTTATTCCATTGCTGGCTGTCTCCTTCTCTGGACTGTATATCTAGCAAAACCCATGACATACTGGAAATCACACTGTATCTCAGGGCCTACGCAGTGCCTCACACAAAAAAAGGACTTCTCAGTAAAATTTCTGAATAAATAATATTTGCCTAAATTCCTATGTGCCATTATAACTGAAGGCAGTCAAGTGCCACTGCATGGGGTAGAAGCTCCCTTTTAGCATGACCTCTGTACAGGTAACAAATAAACAAAGCAATATATTGGTAAGGATGCCAATAGCTATGTAAGATCCTTCTTTCAATAATATTACTTTTACAAAACCAATTTCTTTTTGAGCCTGGCATCTTTATTGAGAACATAAGCCTTACTTGATCTCAGCAAGGAATAGAAACGCGGTGATCATCAGTAGCCACTATGGAAATGCATTAGTAGGTCTCAGAGTTGCCCCTCAAAGGACAACAGTCCAGCCTGCTAAAAGGACTAACCTAGTTTCCCATCATTTTATATTATGTGCTAATGCTTTCCTCTACCCTATTTAATCCTCTTGTGGGATAATGTTATTCATTTTAGCTTCCTATTGCTAAAGTCCTCTGGGCACCTTGTTTCTTTAAGGGTAACAGAAAACAGCTAAAATTCTTACCAAAAGTATCCTGAGCAGTGTATGCTTCCTGTTTCTATGAAAATAAAACCTGTCCTTAAATGTTAGCACATCTTTAAAAATGTAATAGACCAAGGAGAAAACAAACATCTGAGTGAGCCCACCTCTCAGGGGAAATATGTGGGCTACATGAATTGAAGGACCTCAGAGCAGCTCCCCAAAGTAGAAGAAAAACAAAAGCAAATGTGTATTGGTTGAAGCCCCAGACATCTGGAAGGAGTCCTGGATTCTCTTTGAGTGGAGAAAGGATCCATTTTACCTGTGAGCAAGGTGACTTCTTTGGGTCTCTGTTATTCTTTTGAGAAACACAGATGTCCATTCTCTCATTCTCTGTTTTTCATCTCGTGGGTGTTATTCCTAATTATTTATATTTTTCCTGGCTTTATTGAAATATTATTAATATATAATATATGTTAATTTAAGTTTAAGGTATATAATGTGATGACTTAATATACATATATATTGTGAAATGATTACCACAATAAGGGTAATTAATACCTCCATCCCCTCACAAAACTACCATTTTTTTGTGTATGTTGTAAGAACATTTAAGATCTACTCTCTTATCAACTTTTAAATATGCAATACAGTATTGTTATAGTCATCATGCTATATATTAAGTCCCCCAAACTTATTTATCTTCCAGCTAGAATTTGTACTCCGTGATGAACATCTCCCCATTTCCCCCCTCTCCAAGCTCCTGGAAACCACCACCCCACTCTCTATTTCTTTGAGTTCAACTTTTTTATATTCCCCATGTAAGTGAAAACATACAGAATTTGTCTTTCTCTGTCTGACTTGTGTCACTTAGCGTAATGCCCTCAAGGCCCTTTCAAGTTATCACATATGTCAGGATTTCCTTCCTTGTTATGGCTGAAGAACATTCCATTGTGTATGTATGTATGTGTGTGTGTGTGTGTGTATGTATGTGTGTGTGTGTATATATATACACACACACATACACACACACACACACCACACTTTCTTTATCCATATAGTTGTTGATGGACATGTAGGTTGTTCCCAGGCTACTGTGAATAGCAATGAACTGGGTGTCCAGATTATCCCTTAGAAGTAGTGGTTCCATTTCCTTCAGCTATATACCCAGAAGTGGGGTTGCTGGATCATATGATAGTTCTATTTTTAATTTTTTGAGAAACCTACATACTGTTTTCCATAGTGGCTGCACCAATTTACATTCCCAGCAATATTGTTCAAGAGTTCTCTTTTCTCCACATCCTTGCCAACATTTGTTATTTCTTGTCTTTTTTATACTAGCACTCTGATTGGTGTGAGGTGATATCTCACTGTGGTTTTGATTTGCATTTCCCTGATGATTAGTGACATTGAGCATCTTGTCATGTACAATTGGCCATCTGTAATGTCTTCTTTGGAAAAAGATCTATTCAATTCCTCTGCCCATTTTTAATTGGATTGTATGGGTTTTTTGCTGTTGAGTTATATAAGCTCCATATATATATATATATATATATATATATATACCCCTTATCAGATAAATGGTTTGCAAATATTTTCTCCCATTTCATAGACTACCTTTTTATTTTGATGATTTTTTTTTTTTTTTTTTTTGCCGTGCTGAAGCTTTTAGTTTGATGTCGTCCCACCACTTGCTTATTTTTGCTTTTGTTGCTTATCCATTGTCTCATCCAAAAATTGTTTCCAAGGCCAATGTCAAGGCACCTTTCCCCTATGTCTTCTAGTTTTACAGTTCTGGGTCATGCATTTAAGCATTAATCCATTTGAAGTTAATTTTTGTGACTGGTATAAGATATGGGTCCAATTTCATTTTTCTCCATACAGTGATCCAGTTATCCCTGCACCATTTATTAAAGAGGGTATCCTTTCTCCATTGAATCTTCTTGAGTGCCTTCTCAAATATTAATTGACTACATATGTGTATTTATTTCTGGGCTCTCAGTTCTGTTTTATTGGTTTACGTATCTATTTTTATGCTGGTCATACTGTTTTGGTTACTATAGCTTTTTAAATGTTTATTATTTCTTTGGTGGGGGGGCAGAGAGAGTGAGAGAGAGAGGGAGATAGGGAATTCCAAGCAGGCTCCACACTGTCAGTAGAGAGCCCAACAAAGGACTCGATCTCATGAAACAATGAGATCATGACCGGAGCCAAAATAAAGAGTTGGATGTTTAACCAACTGAGCTACCCAGGCACCCCTGGAGCTTTAAAATAAAGTTTCAAACAGCAAGTATGATGTCTTCAGCTTTGTTCTTCTTTCTCAAGTTTATTTTGGCTCTTTGTGGTCTTTTGTGATTCCATATGAATTTTAGGATTTTTTTTTCCTATTTCTGTTACAAATGTCATTGGAATTGATAGGGATTGCACTGAATCTACAGATTGCTTTGGGTAGTATGAACATTTTAACAATAGTAATTCTTCTGATCTATGAACATGAATATCTTTCCATTTATTTATGTATTATTCAATTTCTTATTTCAATCTCTTGTAATTTTCAGACTACAGATCTTTCATTTCCTTGGTTAAATTTATTCCTAAATATTTTATTATTTTTGATACTATTTTAAATCCAAATATTTAATTTATCAATTTTTCATGTGTCTCTCCTAGAATGTAAGATACTTGAGGTCACAGTATTATCCAAATATATATATGAATATATATATTGAATATATATATTGAATTCAATATTAGCCAAACCATATATATATATAGAATATATATATTCAATATATATATGAATATATATATTGAATATATATATATGAATATATATATTGAATATGAATTCAATATTAGCCAAACCATAGGCTCAAAAACATTTATTTATTTAATTAATTAATTTAAAATCATTGATAGTTATAAATCTAATAATAGTTTCTATTACAGGAACTATTTTAAGCACTTTACACATATTAACTACTTTGTTTTTCTATCTTTTATCCTCGAAGAGCAGGCTTTCCCTAGTGGTGATTGAAAAGTAGGCTTTCTCTAGTGGTGAAGGCCATCTATCCTCTTTCAGTTTTTGTGGTTTAAAAAATTTTTTAATGTTTATTTATTTTTGAGAGAGAGAGAGACACAGAGCATGAGGATGGGAAGGGCAGAGAGGGAGACACAGAATCTGAAGCAGGCTCCAGGCTCTGAGCTGTCAGCACAGAGCCCAACGCGGGGCTCGAACTCACAAACCATGACATCATGACCTGAGCCGAAGTCACACTCTCAACTGACTGAGCCACCCAGCACCAGCACCCTTTTTATGTTTTTTTTTTAATTTTATTTATTTTAAGAGAGTGAGAGAGCATGAGTAGGGGAGGGGCAGAGTGAGCAAGGTTCAAACTCAGGAACCGTGAGATCATGACCTGATCTGAAACCAAGAGTTGGATGCTTAACCCACTGAGCCACCCAGGCACCCCATCGCTCTTTCAGTTTTTAAAGGGAAGCATACACTCCAATCAACCCTGACAAATAACAGTGTGAACAAATATCTCAGACCAGCTGCCGGTGTGCCTCCACATCACTACATGTAAGGGATCTAACTCAATGCCACAAGGAATATTAAAATGAGTAAGACTTGGCTAATTTTCCACACAGCTCTTTACTTTTAGAGGCTGATAAGAGGTGTTGTTTCCTCCTTCACTCCCTTCACCAGCACTTTTTTCTGCTGGACTCCCAAAATGCGTGGTTATTTTATGTAAGTAGGTAGAAAATTGGAGGCTATCCTTCTAGGGAAACTGATCCACCCAAAAGAAAAGACTTCAGAAATTATTTGGGGAGGGGCGCCTGGGTGGCTCAGTCAGTTAAGCATCCGACTTCGGCTCGGGTCATGATCTCATGGTCTGTGGGTTCAAGCCCCGCATTGGGCTCTGTGCTAACAGCTCAGAGCCTGGAGCCTGCTTTGGATTCTGTGTCTCCCTCTCTCTCTGCCCCTCCCCTGCTCGTGCTGTCTCTCTCTGTCTGTCAAAAATATATAAAAAACATTAAAAAAAAAAAAGAAATTATTTGAGGAGTGTCCTAGTGGGAGAGCCAGATCCTACATCCAATCACTCTGTTGCAAGGTCCACAAATTGGCAAACTGTGTCCCAGAAACAGAGTTCCTGGCAACATTTTCTTTAAAAATAAACAGCCAGAAACTACCAGAAAGGGAAGGGAATTTGTAGCATGAAAGGAAGAAATTGAACAAAACAGAAAATAGAAACCCAGAGAAAACAAAGGGAAGAAACAAAAGGAAACTCTAAAACATTTAAATTAATTTTGTTAAAAAGGCAGATGCTACGAAATCTAAATGAAGCTACAGCATACACAAAACAAGCAAAGGATGTTTTGTCACAGAAAGAAAAGAGAAGAGAAGAGAAGAGAAGAGAAGAGAAGAGAAGAGAAGAAAGAATGAGAGAGAGGAAGAAAGAAAGAAAGAAAGAAAGAAAGAAAGAAAGAAAGAAAGAAGGAAAGAAAAAATTCAAAGCATCATAGAGGGGTGCTTGAGTGGCTCAGTCAGTTGAGAGTTTGACTTTAGCTCAGGTCATGATCTCACAGTTCACAGGTTCGAGCCCCACATCGGGTTCTCCGCTGACAGCTCAGAGCCTGGAGCCTGCTTCGTATTCTGTGTCTCCCTCTCTCTCTGAGCCTCCCCCACTCATGCTCTGTCTCTCTCTCTCTCTCAAAAATGAATAAACATTAAAAAAATTTTTTAGAAAGTATGATACAGAAAAAAACCTTTCATTATGTAAGAGAGGCAAAACTTTTCCTCTACCCTCTAAGGATCTCTTACTGGGTCTGAGAATTAAGTTGGCATAAGAGATTAACAGGAAAAATGTGTACAAATTATATTTTTCCATGTATATGGAAAATAAAGACCCTCAAAGTAGTTAGGCCTGTGTGCTTATATTGCTAGGTTAAACAAAGAATAGTAATTATGAAAAAAGTAACTAAAATATACAGGGAAGGTTATTTTAACAAAATTTATTTGTATGGATTCTTCTCAGCCTCAATTCCACTCTCTGGTGATGAGAATGTTCAGGGAGAATGTCTTTCACATGGAAATTTTATCTTCTGTCTTTAGGGGGGAAGAAGGGGAACTCAGAATGCTTTCTTGTACCTGTTGTTTAAGTGCCTTTAACTCAAAAGCATCAATATGTCAAATTGGCATATTTTGGGGTGATGTGTTCTGAATCCTTTCAAATGGGAGCATTGAAAAATAAAGTACAATGTAGAAATAAAATACAAAGATAGTGAAATTGGGGGTAATTTTTATTTATTGGAAAAATCCAAGGAGTCCAGTATCTAAACAATAACAGTTTCAGAAATTGAGAGTAGAGAAAAGAGAAGATAGCAGATTACAGAAAGATAAAACAAGAATATTTTCCAGAACTGAAATGTATATATTTCTAGGTTTAAGGGACCTGCTGATAAATCCTACATCAAACCACATAATATAAAATTCATGAATACTAGGTATAAAGAATAGATTTTAAATATCATCAGAGAGTTAAAAAATCCTCATCTTTTATAAGGGATGAAGAATCAGTTTAAAATTACTCAGTAGGGGTGTCTAGGTGGCTCAGTTGGTTTAGTGCCCAACTTTTGATTTCAGCTCAGGTCATGATCCCAGGGTCTTTGGGATCAAGCCCCACATCAGGCTCCATGCTGAGTGTAGTAGCTTGGTTAAGATTCTGTCTGTCTCCCCCTCTGCTGCTCTCTCCTGCTGGTGCTCTTTCTATCTCTCTCTCGCTCTCTCTCTCTCTCAAAATTATCTTTCAATAAAGCTGTCAATAATAATAATAATGAAAAAATAATCAGTATAGCATCAGACTTCCCACTTTCATCACTGGAAACTGAAAATAACAGAATAAAATTTGAAGAAAAGGAATTTCTACCATAGTATTTGAACCCAGTCAAACTATCAAATGTTAAAATAGGGCAAAGATATTTTAGGTCATAAAAAAAGTAAATAAAAGTACTTACTATGAGTCCTTTCCCAGGAATCTACTGAAGGATGCGCTGCCTCAAACAGAGGAGTAAATCAGTAAAGATAAAGACACACACTGCATAGTTTTCCTGGTTTCTGGCTTTCCAGGCTCCTGGTAGGCAGCCTCCTACATGGCAGCAAAGGAGATGGACTTCCTAGCTTGACTGGGCCAGACAACCCTCACTAGAGCAGGACTGAGACCTCAGGAGACCTATCTCCAAGAAGAAATAAAAGTGACAAAATCCGAATACATTTAAAATTATTCAGAGGAGGTTGTGAAAAAACATAACCAACCCAGAAGAGTAGAAACTGTTGAGAAATGAAGACCCAAACTGAGAAATTAGAAATAAGCTTTGTCATAAGGACAGCATGCAGGGAGAAAAAGAGAAGCTCACCAGCCAGAGGCTGAGACCATCCCCTCCCAGATTCCCAGCACAGCAAGGTGTGATTTTTTTTAATGTACTTAGATAAAACCTAAGGTCTCTTCCAGGAATTGCCTTGGAGTCAGCAAGATCACCAGGTTGAGAAGAGATTTCAGAACATGGAACTTGTAGGTATACGTCAACAATCTTCAGAATGGGTATTTGAAAGGGGTGTGTACAACAAAGATTTTAAAAGGACCCAAGAATCTGTTCCAGTAGAATATTTAGAGTATGCCATTCTCTGAGATTGGGCACTCTTTATCTAGGTCATACAGTATATGATCTTACAGAGTGGCCCTTCCTCAATGTTAATTAGAAAAAAGCAAAAGTTAATGCAAGAAAATATGTACATTTATAATACTCAGGTGAATAATGTCTCCATTATGAATAATGTTTACATAGCCACTACAATCATTCAACTATTCCAAACAAAAATTGTGAAATAACTGTTTAGAGGGTTTGTGTGTGTGTGTGTGTGTGTGTGCGCGTGTGTGTGTGCGTGTGTGTGTTTGCAGCACAGATATGGATCAGTTGGTATGTAGAGGGTAGGAAAATCCTCTTCTTTTCAAGCATGAAGTAAATAAAAAAATATCTAAAATTTTAAAAACCAAGAAATCAATATAAGAAATGTGCAGTCTAGAAACATGAGGCAAATACCAGAAGAAATAGCTTAAAGAGTTAAATGTGGTTGCTCTGAGTAGAAGGAGTTAGGAGTTCTAAGCCAAGCATTACTTTTTATTTTTAAAATTACATTCACCCATTACTTTAATAATGATTAAATTTGAATTTTAATGGAAATGCATTAGAGTAAACGGGAAAGAAGTTCACCGGCTCTGTCCAAAAGGTCACCTTGGGTTAAATTCCTCACCATGCTAAATGTAAAACCTTCAGTTTCTAGTCCTCAGCTTCGTAGGCTCAAAACCTTAACTTCATCTGCACCTAAAACAACAGGCCCAGGTCTGAAAGAATCAGTGAAAGCCAATCACTCTCATGAGATGAAGTATAATAATTTAGGATGTGGCCTCACTACTCTGGAAATCAGCATGCCTATGGCTGCAGAAATGGTGCATTATTTTTCTATGGTAAAGCAACACAGTTAGGTAAATGGGGATCACTGGTGTCCACTGAGAAATGACTGAGAAGGTCCAGAAGCCCATGTGCTTACCACTAAATCTCCCTCTAAAGAGAGATACCTAGGAAACCACATGGGTAGAAGGTTGCTTGGAACCAAAACTAAACAAATACAATGAACTCAATATTTAATAGCCTCATTCTAAATTGTTAGAATATTCTGCAAGGCCATGTTATTATCCACTGCCTTGAATATTCGCAATGTTTTCTTATT
This sequence comes from Cryptoprocta ferox, assembly GCA_028646485.1. Taxonomy (NCBI): domain Eukaryota; kingdom Metazoa; phylum Chordata; class Mammalia; order Carnivora; family Eupleridae; genus Cryptoprocta; species Cryptoprocta ferox. The sequence goes on from CM053578.1 coordinate 85,833,105, forward strand.
CTAAGAATAAGAAACTAATGCTCAGAAAATTAATCTGCCTAAGGTCACACAGCTAGCTGGGATTTGAATCTAGATTTGTCTGATTCATCATATTTCTGTTGTACCACATTACTTTCCCAAAATAAACAGTGGAGTGGACTAACTCTTCTTACTTAAGCACATTTTTTTTCATTTTTGCTATGAATAGGACTTTAACAAACCCATCTTCTAAATACAGAGGGCTAAAAATGAAAGAAAACAGGGGGATTAATATTCAATGAATGCCTGCTACGTAAGGCTCTGTGCTAGCGAGTTTTCAATTCTGATCTACCTATTTTTAAAACAGTGTGTTTATTAAGTGCATTTATGAATCTCTATTTCTATATATTGTTGTTTATTACATATAAACTGTGGTTATTTTGTGTTATTAAACCAGACTTAGAAATTTGTGGTGCCATATTTCGGAAATTTTGTTGGCATTTTTACTTCCGTGAAGTTAATTGCATAAAAACATGTCCAAAAGGTCTAATGCATCTCTGATGAGTAATTGCCACAGTCATTTCAGAAAATGAAAATGGAAGTAATAACACATCATATTCTGTTACCACCATTGCTCTAAAGCCAGATTTTAATGAGCCCAACTCTATAATCTGCCTGAGCATTTATAGACCTCAGGAGGAGAACTCGATGGCTTCAGGCGAGAAGCAGCATCTCTCACTAGTGCAAGAGCAGTGCTGGGTATGGCTGCTCTGTGGGCAAGCTCATCAAACATGCCCCTTGCAGGGGGCACTGCCTGGGGCAGGAGTCAGGCTGGCCAAGTTTTCCATTAGATATCAAGAGGTATGTAAAACCTATCAACTTTTTCCCAGTGTATTGTGAAGAAATGGAACAGAATACAGTAGCCAGCTACTACACTGACAGTACAGAAAAGTAGCATTACAAACATTTATAACATTTTTTCTTGTGGAAATCCAACTATATACGTCGGGAAGGTAGGCAAAGGGGAGCAGAAAAGACAGAAAAATTACTATTAAGATGGTGCCAGAAAATCCACCTGCCATCTCTCAATATGCTGAGAGTATGCCCAAGATGAGTAAAAGTGGGAGACATGAATCTGTTCTCTCAGTTTATCTCAGTTCCTCCGAGTTTCTCATAGCGTGAGAATTGGATGCACTAAATAGAATTCTGGTACTCAGACACAGAAGATAATTTTCTTACAACATGGCCCCAAACAGAAGCCAACTCCTTCATCTGGTGCTTAAGGGAAGAAAAAGCAACGTGTTCCAAAGCTGGAGGAAAAACTGGCTGAGTTGAGTTCAGCTGTGAGATGCTGTGGTGGCCTCTAACATGGCATCATCCTAAAGGAGTTTTGATAGTAACTGGGACTATAGGTAGTTTTTCCTTTCTCGTGGACTTAAGAACCTAACTCCAATTTAAGATGTAATCCAGCTATACTATGTTCTAAGCAGCCTCAAGATAGAGGAAGGCATGAGCACCTGGCTAATCCAGTAAAGGAGAAAGTCAATAAAATTTTGAGATGCTATTAGGACAAAAGTCATGGTGAGGATATCAGCTATTCTAATGTAGGTCTACAACACCATAAATCTGAGACTCACTCACTTCACAAACCAGGAGTTCTATGCAGTTGGCAATAGGAGAGAAGTCAATTCCAAGAAAGGATGCAGATGTAATTCCCATTAAAAATAAGACTAAATGTGTCATGTGTCTGACATTAAACTTGGCAGTTCTATATTTTAATTTGTGCTATAAAGCAAATGTCACTTTCTTATTATTTTAAATATTCCCTAAGTGTAGTAGTGGGACCTGATGACTCTTTAGTTGTTTCTGAACCCTACATAGTGGGCTACAGGGGCAAGAGGGCTAATCTAAAACTACACAGTTTCTTCCTTTAAAGCTCAAAATGTGTAGTTCCTCATTATGCGAGCGTGTCTTTGCTCTGGGATGCATCTCTTTTATACATCTGGTAAGTCAAATGCCTACTCAGTGTCCTTAGGTTTGCTCCAGATACTGGTGATTGAATACAAGTGTAAATATATTAAACTGGAACAGTAAGTATTTTGTTGCACAATGTAAAAGACATTCTTATGGTAAAAAAGGCACGTTTCAGTATTTACCTATGAAACCAAAAACCCTGGCTATACCAAGTACTATCAGAGGAGTTCTGCAACTCTCCTACATTGCTGGTGGGCATGCAAAAACAGTATGGCCATTGTGTAAAACAGTTTGGGAGGTTTTTTTTTTTAAGTTTATTTATTTATTGAGAGAGAGAGAGAGAGAGAGAGAGAGAGAGAGAGAGCACAAGTGGGGTAGGGGCAGAGAGAGAGACAGAATCCCAAGAAGGCTCCACATCCTCAGCACAAACCCGATGCAGGGCTCGAACTCATGAACCATGAGATTATGACCTGAACCAAGATCAAGAGTCAGACGCTTAATGGACTGTGCCACCCGGGCGCCCCTACTTAAATAGCTTCTAATAAAATTAAACATATATTTACCATATAACCCAACAATTCTTGCAGGTATTTACCCAAGAGAAGTTAAAACTTACATTCACACAAGAATTTGTACATGAATTTATAGCAGCATTATTCATAATTGCCAAAAACTGGAAACAAATCAAAACATCCTTTCAGTGGGTTAATGAACAAACTGTGGTTCATCCACATGGCGGAATTCTACTCAGCAAGAAGAAGGAATGAACCACCTGTATGTGCACTAACGGAAATAAATCTCAAATACATGCAGTGAAAGAAATCAAATTCAAAAAGTTAATAGTATATTATTCCAGGTAGATGATATTCTGGATAATGCAAAACTTTAGGTTCAGGAAACAAATCAGTAATTGACAAGGGTCAGGGTGGGAGGAGGGTTTGACTACAAGGGGGGAGCTCCAAAAAAATTTTGGTGTAGGTTATCAGTCTGTATCTTGATTGTGGTGCTGGTTATGTGATTATGCATTAATCAGAATGTATATAACTATACACTAAAAAAAGAATTAAATATATATATGTTTAAAATTAAATATATATACATACGTATAAAACATGTATTTTAAATATGGATGGATGTGTGTGTGTGTGTGTGTATATATATATATATCCATGTATATGTATATGTATATATACATCCATGAAGATTTGTTTAAATGAAGAGACCTGCAGATGCACCTAGTAGGTCAGCACTCTGAATTTAGGTGAAAAGGTTGAAGTGGTTATGAGTGGAGGACCAGCAGACCTAAGAAATATGGTGGCAGGCAGGGCCCAGGAACAGGACTATCAGAAGGGAATTCCCTGTGACACAGTCTAGGCATGAGTATAGTCATGAAAACTTGAGAATCAGCTCCAGTTTATTAAAAAAAATCATTTTAGAACTGTTCATCAATTTCTGTCTCTGGAATAGAGGCACAGAAATAATTTTCCATGTAATATATGTGTGGAGACACTGAGCAAAACAAAATGTGCTTGGAACTGATTTAAAGTGAAGTTCTCATTTTCCATAGCATTCCATATAGTTGTTCCATATGAAAATAATTTTTAATAAAAACACTATATAAACACAATATATTCATAGACATAGGCCAAATAATTACTTTAAAAAAATGTTCTCCCTCTCCCTCACCGTATGGGTTGTTATCTAATTTGCTGGAGGAGTAGCATACCTAATAAGAGGAGACAGAAGGAAGTGGATTTTAGGTGGGGACAGAATCTGGGAATCAAGTGTGACTACTGTTGGCTGATTATTCAAAGTGGGTGAATAATTAAGCTTGAAAGGCAGTTTAGAGATCATCTAAGGCCCCTATTGTTTTATAAATGAAAAAAGACTGGCCCAGAAATATGAAGTGACATACCAGAAGTCTCAGATTCTTAAATTGTATAATCTGGCCTTCTGCCTCCAAGTCTAGTGGTTTTGTGTTTTTTTGTTTATTTGTTTTTTTTTTTATTTCTTCTGCAAAAGTACAATTTGCTGTTCTTTCCAAAAACGAGGATATAGACCTAAATGTACAATGCAAACATTCTATGATGTAGTGGGGGAAAATATGTATATTTGGAAATTTTATTAAAGTGGCAAAATACAATCCTTTCTAAACAGTGTCCTTTTACCAATAACAATAATTTTGTAATTTTCAGAACTCACCCAAATGAAAAAATCCATTAGTAGTTCTCCGATAGGCTGTGTTTCTCTCTCTCCCACCTCTTGTAGGTGGAGAGTTATATCAGTACAGAAACCAGACCAGAGGCGTGGACTCCATGTGACATTTGTATACAGAAATACATACCAGGTTCTTCATTTAAATGGGTTACTGGTTAGTTTGTTCCTAAGAAGGTTGCCCTATGACCTTAATCTTTTTCAATTAACTGTGCAACCAAATCTTAATTCTTGATATGCAGTGATTCATTAATTTACCGCCACCCCCCAAAAAAGTATATTGTCCCTGAAAAAAGCCAGACAAAGTTCCAACAAATGTGGTAAGGGATTAAAGCCAGAGATGGCTCTGTTCTGGGGATGCTGACCTCCTTCCTGCCTTCAATTTGTGGTTCTTGAGGGACTGTTGAGCTATTGAAGGTGAAAGAGAGAGAGAGAGAGAGAGAGAGAGAGAGAGAGACAAACTGGGTGGGGACTCAGTCCACTAAGAACTGATAATGGATTTTTTTCACTTGGTTGAGTACTGAAAACTACAGTTATTAGTTACAGGACATTGTTTAGAAAAGTTTGCAATATATAATTTTGGTTCATTGACCAAATGAATGGATTGCTGATCAATACAAATTTTGTTGTTTATGGGCTCTTATATATGTTCCTCAGTCCCCAAAAATCTGCACAGAACGAGAGCATCGTGAAAGGACCAGTCACGTAATAGTAAGATAACAGCATTATCTTTCCAGAATTAATCCATTAACCATCCTTAAGCGACCATAGAAAAGTTAACCTGTTAGGTACTTATAAAGATCAACATCAGAAAAAATTACACATTCTTTTTTTTCCCTCTTTCCGTCTAACTCCACACACACGTTATAAAATGCCTGCTGAAACTCTATGAAATAACCAGGAATAATTTAAAGTGATGGATGATGCTGTTTTACGAAATGAATCATCAATGGTAGATTTAATGGTGAAAGGGGGAAACTGAAGCTGGGGTTCTGAGATGTTCTCACACACTGCTTAATTTATTTTGTCTGTCATCCCACAGCAGGATTTAAAGTCCACAGAAACCGCATCCTCGACTATCGTGTTCACTGCTACATCTCTAGGGTCTAACAATAACCGACTTTTATTTATAGAAGGAATCAATCCATTACTAAGGCAGAAATCTTTGATCAAGGGAGACTTCAGGTATTTAGTAGGTCTCCGTAAAAGATAATAAAAGTAAAAAAAAAGTTGAAAAGATTAATATACAAAGGAAAAATATCTGTATTATTGTCATGTCAGGTTAAGCATGTTCACTTTGGGACAATCATACCCCATTTGCTTTCAGATACTAGTGACAGTTGTCTAGGCCAATAATTTTAATTCTCATTATACCACTCCAAGTATTACTAATTCCATATATCAAATCTCATGACATTTTGACAGAAGACCACCTACAAATGTGTCTGAATTATATATGCAAACAAACCTGAATTAATATCAAAGCAAAAAAGATCTTTTTCTCAGAGGGCAAGAAGGAAATTCATCCCAGTTTATCATTTAATACTTTGGCAAAGGTTTTTGCTGGAAGATTTTTAATGTTCTTTTCAGTATTCAATCAAACAACTGTCTGAAGAGGATGTTGTGATTTGGGTAATAATTTTCTCAAACACATTTACATCCCTAATTTCTTTTTGAACCGAGTCAATCAACATGCCATTTGGGATGCACCTGGAGGGAACTTGTTTGAGTTTTTTTTTCCCTTTCTTTTTTTTCTTTTTTTTTTTTTTTCTGGAAAGGGAGAACTACTCAGCTTCCATTTGCACTTGAACTGCCTGTAAATACCTCCCAAAGTCCCTTAGCTGTATGCGGGAGAACAAAGGAAACAGCCATTTTCAGTCAGTGCTTTGTGATTTCTGTATTTCACAGCCTGGAGAATAGAATAGAGGATGCACTCCACTCTCACTGGGGTCACTCTCTGGAATGGAGAGGAAGAGGCTGTTTTTTACATTTGCAAATGCCTTCCCTTTCAGTTTGCTGCACATCCCCCTGACAGCCTAGTGGTACTGCCTTCCTGGAGTTGCTGCTGGGTTTCCACTCGAGTGGCAAGTGAGGAATGGGGTATATATCATATTCTTTATGACTTATTAATGGTTTAGCCCCCAATATCCTCCTTTTTAATTTTATGACTTCTCTCCTCCTTTACAGCCAGTGTTCTTAGACCTTCAGTCAGGCACTCATAGCAACAGGCTGTATTCTGACTTTGAGTTCCAATAGTACCTTCATTAGGGTAGCATTCTTGAAGAAGACAGGGAGGCTATATAAAAACAGGGTGGGGGACAAAACATGAGACTCTTAAATATAGAAAACAAACAAAGGGTTACTGGAGGGGGTTGTGGGAGGGGGAATGGGCTAAATGGGTAAGGGGCATTAAGGAATATACTCCTGAAATCATTGTTGCACCACGCGCTAACTTGGATGTAAATTTAAAAAATTAATTTAAAAAATTAACTAATTAAATAATTATTTAATTTTTTAAAAAGAAAAAAAAAAAGGAGACAGGGAGGCCAGGTGGCAGGGGTAGGTAGAAATGAAAACAGACTAAGTTTCTGTGTTCATACAATAGCTCCTCGTCACTCATCATTTCATTCCAGAATCTTTGCAATATGCACCATGCCCACCTTTCCATCCCCATCTCTGTTGGCCCACAGACAAGATTTTCATGTTCAGCCAGCTCAGAATGATTTCTCACATCAGTATGCTCTGCACTTATCTCACTGAGATGGTTTTATTCACACTTATCCCTCCCCCTAGTCACACCCAGACTATCTCAGCTTCCTCCAATCCTATTTAGACTGCAAAAGCCATCTCAGATGCCCAAACCCTTTATTTCTGATCCTCTACCTAGATAAAACAAGATATAAGTTACATTTTTTTTTACAGCTCTGTGAGAAAATACTTGGCTAAACTTGAGACATGGGGCATAATCCCAAGAAACAAAATGATGGTTATCCTGTTCTTTCTTTTTTTAATGTTTATTTAATTTTGAGTGAGAGTGACAGAGCAGGAGTGGGGGAGGAACAGAGAGAGAGACACAGAATCAGAAGCAGGCTCCAGGCTCTGAGCTGTCAGCACAGAGCCCGATGCGGGGCTCGAACCCACGAACTGTGAGATCATGACCTGAGCCAAAGTCGGCAGCTTAACCGACTGAGCCACCCAGGTGCCCCTATCCTGTTCTTTCAAAGAAAGGAAAAAGAAAGATCTCTAGCAGGAGATGCGATAAAGACCTTGCTGGGGAAATTACCAGTGGAGATACCAGGTGGCTGCATAGCCACAGATATTTTAAGAATGGAGAAACCAACTGCAGATTAAAGTTGTTTACACGGTATGACAGTTGGTTTTATGGTGACTTGACTAAGCTATAGTACCCCAGTTATTAATCAAACACTAGTTAAGGTGTTGCTGTGAAAGTATCTTGTAAATGTGGATAACATCTATAATCAGGGGCCTTGAAATAAAGGAGATTACCTTCATTAGGGTGGTTGGGCTTTATCCAATCAGTTTAAACAACCAAAACAGGTTTTCTGGAAAATAAATTCTGCCTCAAGATTGCAACATTAACTCCTGCCTGGGTTCCAGCTTGGGTGGGTGGGTGGGTGGGTGGGTGTGTGTGTGTGTGTGTGTGTACACACGAGGTAGGGAAGCTCCATTTTAGAAAGGCTCCATCTCTGCTGTTTTTCTGCTAGGCCCCATTTACTCATGTTCTATATTCTGCCTCGGAATAAGCCAAAGAAGCTATGCTCCCACTTCAAGGGGGGAAACAAGGAAGTTAATCATTCCCTGAGTTTCATCCAAGGCCTCACACACCTGATAACATCTAAGAAGAGATGGATCCCAAACATGTTCCAAGACATTAGCTTCGAATAAACCTCAGCTGACAGTGGCATCAATACCCTCTACCTTCAGTTATTTATGGAGTAACACCTACTATTCACCTGACACTCACTTTTGATCAGACTCTACCCTAGATTCCTGAAGGGCCATATACCCTGGACCCCTTTCCAATATAAATCCCTAGCCCTAAGCAACAACGAGACTCACTCTCTTTCCTTTCTTAGTCTCCCAGACTTTCCATCTACTGTTCTCTACCTGTCACCCACACTATTGAATAAACTCTACTTTTACCTTCTCCGGCTTGTGTTTGATTTCTACCCTGCGTGAAGCCCAGGACCTTCTTGGTTGGTTCTATGGTACCCTCTCCCAGGTCCTGGGACCCAGTATGTCTGCATCATATATAATGTATATATATATGCATCTATATTTATATATGTATAATTGCACACATAGATTTGTAGCATTTATACACATGCATGTATAATATATACATGTGCAACACATACAAGTACATATAAAACATATATACATATGTAGTCAATCCTTGTTATTAGTGGATTCTGTATTTGCTAATTGGCCTACTCACTAAAATTTATTAGTAATCCCCAAATCAATACTCAAGATGCTTTTGTAATCACTCATGGATATCATGCACAGAGTAGTGAAAATTCTAAGTTGCCCGACACGAATGTTTTCACCTGAGGTCAAACAGGCAAACCTCTGTATCCTTTTCATGGTCTAAGTGCCATAATTTTGTACTTTTGTGCTTTTTGTTGATGTTGTTGAAAATGCCCCCTGCCCCCAGCATAATGCTAAAGTGCTGTCTAGTGTTTCTAAGTGCAGGGAGGCTATGATGTACCTCGTAGAGAAAATACATGTGTTAGGCATGAGTTGAGTTCAAGGTTAATGAATCAAATATATATATGAAATAAGGCATCTTTAGAATAGAAACACACATGAAACAAGGTTATGTGTTGATCAGTTGAAGAAAATGTTGCCACTAGTGGCTCCAGAAACCCCACGCTGGATTTCCCCTAGGACCACGGTTCAGTAATTGTTAACTCCATGTTTGCAGCAACTAACAGAACATAACTACTATAAATTATGAATAATAAGAATCAACTATATATACATAAATATTGTGCATATCTATATCTGTCTGTCTATCTATCTGTCTCTTATTGGTTCTACTTTTCTGAAGAACCCTGGTTAATACACATAGCTACCATCATCAATTATCCCCAGTGCTTCCAGGAAAAATTAGTAAGGAATAGAGGAAGCAAGAGCAAAAATGGGAAATGAAACACAGAAGCAACTTCAGAAGTCTCCTTTCTCTGTCACTGGCTATAGTCTCCTTGAGAGCACATAAATGCCCATGTACTTCCCACTCTGGGTTGGTCCTGGCAATGTACTCCAGTGGCTCAAGCATTTTTGTCTGAAGAAGAACACAGGGCCAAGCCTGCTGGAGTAAAGCAGCCTCAAGCTAGAAGGCAGAGAAGGAAATGACTGATAGATATCAAGGTGACACCAGAAAGAAGGGACCCACCTTTTGTCTTTGTGAACCTCACCCCAGCTCCAGTTGAGTGCCTGATGTACAGTAAATGCTAAATAAATGATGAACACATAAATGATCCATCCTGCTGCATTTCACCAAGATTTACATGTACAAATAAGGCAGAAAATCCACTATTCTCAGGAGTACTTTCTCATGCTTCTCTAGATCATAACTGTTGAAAATATTTGTGAAAGGAAAAGTTTTGAAAATATCTTCATGGCTACTTGACAAATAATTTATTTTATAGAACTGTATGATAAAATTAAACCTGTTAGTATTTTGCCAGAAAATTTTGAGAGTTTATCCTAACAGCAAGTCAGGGAAGAAGCCATACATGATCAAAACAACTTAGAGAAATATCAGATGCACACTGCCAAATCAGAAAACTCTTCCAATCTCTCCCTCTCTCCCTCTCCCTCTCTTTCTCCTTCTTTTGCATGTGCGCACACACACACATGCGTGTGAAAAGTTACTATTTTTATAAAAAAATTTCTATACTCACTGTAAAATTCAAGTGTAAGTGAACAAATAAATATCAAGATATCAGGTTCAATCTGATATTAAGTACTATTAAGTAGAGCTTTCTACAAGGTATCTATAAAGTAAGGAAAGATAATTGCATGTAAAATGTGGTATCTGTAGAGATAATGTCTAGAATGATACTTGCCTTTTGGAAGAGACACACTGGTATATAACTTTCAGAGCACAGTGATTCTTAAAAATCTGTGAATACATTTTTGGGCAGGTAAGAAGGGCTGGATTGCCCCATAAGGCAGTCAAATTGCTCAACTATCAGGGAAAGGTCCCTATCACCGTCAGAATCACATCCCAACTCCTTAGCATAGCATGTAAGATCTTTCACCAGTGGTCCCCAACCTGTCTCTCCAGCCATATTTCCTGCCTCTCCCCCCTCAATAGAGCTTACAATGGGGCCACCCAAATTATTCATGCTTCCTCCAGTGGAATGTGCCATGCCCTGGCATGCCTGCATATCTTTCTCCTTCCTGTTTCTTCTGCCAGGCATATCCTTGTCCTTTATGGCAAATTCTTACTCATTCTACAAAAACCATCTCAAATAAACTGTGAAGCACCCCCTGATCCTCCTATTTCAAAGTAAGTAAGTCAAGCCTACCTCTCTGCTCTAAGAGTTCCTTGCATATTCCACCAGGTGAAACTTTTATCATATTGTATTTTAACTGTATGTTGTCTGAACTCCTTAAGGATAAGGAATATATCTTATTTATCTTTGTTTCCTACATGTGCTGGCATATTACAAGCTTTCAATAAATTAATCTTGAATAACTCTTCTATTTTAGTAACAGTGATGATATGAAATCTTTGGACAAATATAAATAGTAGGTGAATTATTTATTATTTTAAGGATACTTAAGACTAGAGCAAAAACATAAATAAATAAAAACCAATCAATCAATAATTCAATCAATCAAAAAAGTCTCTGCTAGGAGAAAATAATCATTAACACGTAAACTCCAGGGGTGCCTGGGTGGCTCAGTTGGTTGAGCATCCGACTTTTGCTCTGGTCATGATCTCATGATTTGTGGGTTCGAGCCCTGCATCGGGCTCTGTGCTGACAGCTCAGAGCCTGGAGCCTGCTTCGGACTCTCTCTCTCTCTGTGCCTCCCCTGCTCACACTCTGTCTCTCTCTCAAAAATAAATATTAAAAAAATAAAAAATAAACAGGTAAACCCTTAAAAGAGTGAAGAGTGATGTTATAAAAGTATGACAGTGTTAATCAAAGTACTTAAATATATTAAAGATTTTGTCAAAATGGGAATTTGGAATGAAGGCTTAGCCTGAGATTTGGATAAGAAATTACTTCCCAGAACTGAGCAGATGTTAATGCTGGTATCCAGTACCCAGAAATGGAAAGAAGCATAACCTGACCTAGACTGTATCTGGAGAAAACTCTGTGGGAATGTGGGAGGATTCTAGTCAAGTGGTCGGTGACTGGAAAGTTCAACATGAGATGAAGGATAGGTGTTCCAGTAGGTAAGAGAAACCTGGAAATGGTCAGTGTAGAGCTGAAAATCCTTAAGCAGGTGGCTGAGGGACATCAGGAATCTCTGGAAACAAGGCCTCAGAGCTGAGGCTATAGGTCAAGGGTAGGACTCCAGGTCCTTATAAAGGCTGACAATGCAGTCTTAGTGAGGCAGAAGTACCAAGCATACTATCAAAACAGAACTCAGGCAAAGAGTAAGAAGACAAGAATACAGACTCTGGAGTGAGGATATATGATGGAAGTTTTATCAAAGCACAGCCTAGATATGATTACCAACTCAGGGGAACTTAGAAATGGCAGCAGCGTTAATGAGATGTTTAATCATTGCTGCTCCTCACCATGGTCTCCGAGAGCTCCCCCAACCAAGAACAGGATTGGCCCCAGCCACAGCTGGACTAAACATGCTTTGGGGAATCAGAAATTTAGGTGAGGGTAAAGAGAAGAGGCAGGGAGCCAGAAAGGTCAGCATCGATTACAAAGGAAGGTGATAAGGGCACTTGCAGGGAAGGCTGGTTGCTTTCTTCAACATGCTGATGAATATTTAAAATATGCAAATGTCAGCAAAGATGAAGTATGACTCACAATAGGGATGAGAGGAAGGAAGGAGGTCCAACTTGCCAGATGAAGTCAGGGCTTGAAGAGCAAAGAGGCTTTGAGTTGTTGATAAATGGGAGGGAGAAAGAAGTTCTTCAACAACAAAAAAAAATGCATTGATTCATAGTTAAGCAGCTCTGAAATGATACATCAAAGACTCTAGAGAAGAGAAGAGGAGATAAGAAATCAAGCACAGAACTTGTAGAATGGAGGCCAGGACAAGCTAGTACAGTTTATTTTGACACCACCTTATGCCCCCATAGGTAATTTGATCCCATGTAAAGTATTTTAAGCAGGATTGTAAAAACATAATCAATTTTCATCAAGCAAATATTTTCTGGAGCTTATTCCATTAAGCCAGTATGATTCTTTAATCAATTTTCTATAGAGGGCAGTTAATTTTTTTTTTCATTTTTATCTTTAATGTAACTAAAATTACTTTTACTGAAACTTATTTTCCCAACTTAAATATTACTCTCAAGCATGATTATTCTATTGGATTTCTTGAAAACATCATATTTTCCCAATTATAGCTTCTGCCATTGTGATTTTTCTCTGGAAGCTCTTCTAACAAACTCAATTTCCCCAGGTCAAATTTGACATGTCTAAGTTTTGTCAAGAAGATTCTGAAATAAGATTTTATTCTGGTATCAGATTTTAGTGATTAATAAACCTTATCCTGTGAAGTTGTAGTTTTTTTAGGTTTATTTTATGATGACTATTTATGCTAACTCTAATTTTGTCTTATCTTCCCCAATATGCTTCATCCATAGACTTATAACTTTTTAATAATTTTTATAATGTACAGTTTTTATCATTGTAAATTTTATTTTGGGATATTTTGACCAAAAATTTGTTACAATATTTGCATAATGAAGTACTTTGCAGAAACTAAAAACAAAAACAAAACAACCAAGAAAGGTCTCTATGAATTTCTATTATTGTGAAAGATCAAAAGAATGTATATACTATGCTATCTTTTGCATAAGGAAAAAGGAATACTCATAATACACACACACACGCACATACACACACACACACACACTTACTAATTTTTGGAAAAAGAAACACAGGGAAAATAAGCCAGAAGCTAATGGCAAAGGTTATATATATGAATGTATGGAAATGGGTAAATGGGAGTGAGACTTCTCTGAGTATTCATTTTTTATATACTTTTCTGTTTTGAATCATATACATGTATTGCCTATTCAAAAACTAAAATAGGGGCACCTGGTGGCTAATTAAGTTAAACATCTGACTTTGGCTCCAGTCATAATCTCCTGGTTCATGAGTTCCAGCCCTGCATTGGGCTCTGTGCGGACAGCCCGGAGCCTGGAGCCTGCTTCAGATTCTGTATCTCCCTCTCTCTCTGCCCCTCACCTATTCGTACTCTGTGTCTCTCTCTATCTTTAAAAAATAAACATTAAAAAAAAAACTAAAATAAAAAGAGAATGAAAAAGTAAATAAACCTCCATAATGAATTCAAACAGTAACAAATGAATCTAACAAATAATCACTCACAAGAAAATTCATTAGTTTGTATTTTTACCAGGTTATGTATTAGAAATTTAGAGGTCATTCTTTTCAGATGATCTACTAATATCTAGTGAATTCAGTTCTCTTACATGCATCTTTTCAGTTTGTGGGGCTATGTGTTAATTGTTCATGCTACTGGTAGAAAAGCTGAACGGAGAGTGTAAAATTCCTTTAGCAATGGACAGTTTGCTACGGAACCAGGCTGGAACGCTGGCAAAAAAACCAAGTGGCACTCAGAGACCAAGTGGCACTCAGAGATCTTGGTGGATTAGAGTTTTATTTTACAATGGCAGGCTCAGAGGAAATCCTTCTCCAGAGATCTGATCCAGAGCACAAGCATGGGGGACAATTTATTGTCTCTTAACTCAATATTCTGTATTAGTAGTAATTTGGCACACACGGCAAGCAGGGCAGGAAGAAGAACCCAGAAAGAGTCTCTAAGCTAGGAACTAGAGCTTATGTTAGTCCCATCGGCCATCTTATGGTGTATAACTTTACTTATTTTCCCAACATTTCCCCCTTTAATGCCTTTTTAAAAAAATCTTCTTTTAGTAGGCATCACCCTTTAGCTCTAGGGGTTGGTACCCTCAGAGGCCTAAGATGCGTGTTGCAGTTTCCAGGTAATGTTGAGGGACCTGGTTGAGGTTTATACAATGTCCGCCACAAATGTAGGTCTTTTGTCACTGTGTATGGTTAAGGATAGACGAAACCGAGGGACGATTTCCCATAGAACTTTGGCCACCTCACGACTTCATTCTGTCCTGGTCAGGAAGGCTTCGACTCATCATAAATATGTGCAGATTATTAAAAGGGGGGTACCTTAATCCTTTAATTGGTTGTGTATCTGTGAAGTCTACCTCCAAGTCTTTGAAAGGGGTGGCCCCCTTCTTTGAATAAACTATATCTCCTGGGTTTATATGGGGTCGGTTTCTAGTAACTGTCAGACCAGGTATAGGGAGGATATGGCTTGCATATTTAGAGATCCATCCCATTTTCCAGTTGTTTAAATAATTTAATAACCCATGGGGTCTTATTATTATCCCTACAGAATAACAAGCACAGAAGATTGTCTATACATGAAATATCGTGACAATTTTTTTGACGTCATTTAAAGACAATCAGAACTAGAATTTAACATCCATAACGGTGCTTTCTTGAACCATAGTTTTTCTCTCTAAAAACACTCATTTCCAGAGATAGCCAAATGGAGACCAATGCATTTGTAGAACAAGTCCAGTCTTAACAAACCTGGTCTAATTATTTACGTAAGATCAGCAAGAAAAGCAATTGATCTGAGGATCTTTTAAAGTTTGCTTTGCTGGAACCTTTTATAAGGAATCTCCAGATCGAACTTTTAGTAGCCTCTCCAGGCCAGAAGCCACGCAGAACACTTGCCATTAGACAGGCCTGCAGTACCAGTAGAGTTCAGTGAATTCCTCTTCATGAGGTCCCCAAGATATGCTGAGGTTCCTGCACCTGTCAGGAAGTGACATTCTTTACTCCCCTGGTAAGGCTGCTGGGAACTCTGTAAGCAAGGAATCCGGCCAACATTTCCAAGCAGATTTATTGGCTCCATGTTTCATAAAGTCAACCTTAGTTCCTTAAAGCTGTCTGGCTATATCTGAGTCTATGCATGCCACTCTCAAATATGACATTTCAGTCAAAGTCTTGGTAAAATAACCAGTATTCCAAATGGTGACCTGTTACAAGATGAACAGATTCTTATCGAACTTATGCACACAATTGTAATTGCCATGAAAGAAAGAATATTCACTGAGAGTTTTTGAATTTCAGAGGATTTTGGTAGAGAGAAAAGATAAATGCTTCCATTTACAAATGAATGCTTTATGACATTTCTATGTATCATATCTTAAGATAAAGTTTCCTTAATCTGGAAGAATAAACATAGAGAACCAGCAATATTTCCAAAAAGAGTTTCAAAACTATAATCTTCTTCAGTTCATTTAGTCCCAGGTTCCTAAATCTTGTTCAGTTTGAAGGCAGCTTTTTAGCCCTGGAAATTCTTACCCATTTTAGTACTAATCTGAAGGATGTCAAATACCTGTATTTGTCCCAAAAGTCCTTTTTATAAATCTCCTTGAAGAAGAAACACGGTTTGTAAGAGAATAAGAACAATTATAAATGACAAAATCTCAGAAATGGACATTGTTAAAGATCTGATGAGAATTTATTATGATGAATTGACAAAGAAATTCAGTTATTTCTGTGACACATAACACTTCAAGTTATCAGAATATTAAGTGATAACCTTATACCAAAACATTAAAACTTTAGGAATTGCATATATATATTTGGGCAGTTACAGCATTTACCTGTGCAATACAATCTAAGGTTTACTATTATACAACAGTGTTTTTCCAAATAACTTAGCAACCCAAATAAAAGGCCCTAATTGGTCAAAAAGACTTCATTTACCATTTAAATCCTGGTAAGTTTGTTAAAACCATAGGAAGTCATAAAGCACATCCTAAATAGGATTACAGATCATTATAAATCTTAAAACTTTACTTATTTAACCAATGTGGCAATAAAAGATCCTAAAGGCAATGTATAGCATTATATAGCTGTTAACAAAACCTAGCTCCTTTAACATTGAGAAGTTTTAACTAAGCAATCAAAGACCTGATAAAGATGAAACCTAAAGCTTTGATTTCCCCTGCAGATAAAAGAGAAAAAAAAGCACTTTGTTTACATTGTCTTATCAAGAGCAGATCAACAGTCCAAGAAAATGTTGTCTTTTGAAAGAGAGAAAAGCAGAATTTTATTTTATTTTTTTTT
>CM053578.1:85850127-85865378 GCA_028646485.1 Cryptoprocta ferox
TCGGTTGCCTATTAGTTTTTTCGATTGTTTCCTTTGCAGTGCAGAAGCTTTTTATCTTGATGAGCAGAATTTTAAACTTATACCAATGTACTTTTAAAATTCCATTCATCTCAACCTTACTCCATCCTGAGCACACATAAAATTCCTTTCCAAAGATTTCCCTTCACGAACCTTGTACAACTTTCCTTTGCCTTCAAACTTTGTCCCAAAGCCTTTTCTCTCCGAACAGTTTCATTTAGGACAAAATTACTTTCTTTTACCCTAAACAAAAAATGTATTTCCATTCCTTGTATCTTTCTTACATACAGGGTTGCTTTCTTTTTTCCATCAATCTTAAGTACACTTAGCAGAATTTTAACTCTTAGGAGACCTTAGTTCCCAATTGAGGACTTAGAAACCAACTGAAAAGTGTTTACACCAGAATTTTTTATATGGTAAATTCATGAACCAATTAAGCACAAAGCATGTTTTCCAATAGATCCAAATAGACTTAGTTTCTCTGCAATAAGAAGTTAAAAACACAAACCTACGTTCAGCAATAAACACTTTAGCACTGAATTCTATTTGGAAAAGACCTAGATGTCCAAGAATTTAATCTCATTTATCATGCAATCAAAACTTTAAAGTTTCAGGTTACCAAAGACTTGAAAGTTATCTTAACAATTACCCATGAAAACATTGAAACAGACAAAATTAACTACCATTTTAAGTCATCTTTTTGCTAACAAATTGCAACAGAGATATCATGGATTATTTGACCTTTAGTCAACATTGGAAGAATAAAAGTGTAATATTTAATGCTGATAATTTTAAAGACAGGTCCAACAAACTTAAATATTTTAAACACCAAATATGTTTCCCCTGCATCCACTTAAAATCAGTTAGTCCCCAGTGTCAGTTTTCCCCTGAGACATGAGTGGGGGTATCTGAAATGGGTGATCCAAGTGGGGTGCTCTTCACCCCTTGACCTTGAGGGTGGGGGGAGGAGCCAATGGTGCCTGAGGCACTGAGGATGGTATAGGAACCAGTTATGTAGACAACACCCAAGTCAGTGAAGAAACAGGAGGCGGAGGGGAAGGCAGAAAAGGCAAGGTGACAGCAGAAGGCAGAGAAGGAAAACTCTATTCAAAACCTTAGCTCAGGGGTGCTTGGGTGGCTCAGTCAGTTGAGCGGCCGGCTTCGGCTCAGAACATGATCTCGGGGTTCGTGGGTTCAAGCCCCGCATCAGGCTCTGTGCTGACAGCTCAGAGCCTGGAGCCTGCTTCCAATTCTGTGTCTCTCTCTCTGCTCCTCGCCCACTACTGCTCTGTCACTCTCTCTTAAAATTAAACAAACATTAAAAAAAAAATTTAACTCAGGCAGAGCACCAGATGCCATGTTTTTTCCACCAAAGTGGAAATATGGAGTCCACAACAGGCCAGAGAAGACCAGGAATTTCCCCAAAACAAGTGGAGTTTTAGCAGCTGCTTGGGAATATTTCTTAAAGTCCCCATCCTGAGCTAGACTAACCACAGTTGACTCCAATTATAGCTGTAAACCCAGGAAATGAATGAGGGAGAAGCCCTCACATCTATTAGGCAGAGGACCAGCGATAGAGAGTCAGCATCTCCTTCAGTCTGATTCTATCTCGGCCAGACCAATAAAGTCCCCTTCTCAAGGTTCCTCCTGACATTGGATTTTGGGGGCCCTTTCTGATTTGGACACTCATTCTTCCAGTGTCCCTTTTCCTTTCAGTAGGCACTTTGGTCTTTTGCTAAAGGGGCTCTGGGCTTTCCCCCCCTTTGGTGGTGGAAGCTTCCCTGTCCTTGAATTGTCCTTTTCTTTTAGTGCTGCTGTGAGAAGGGTGACCCTCATCTTTAGTCTTTTTTTCAGCTTTCCTCTCGGCTGTAACTTCCCTATTCATGAAAACTTTATTGGCAACCTCTATCAACTGAGTGATATTCATCCCGGCAAAGCCCTCTAGCTTTTGGAGTTTTCCCCTGATGTCTGGGGGTGCAGTCTGGCTGCTGGCCCTGGTGAGAGAGGAATCTCTGGTCTAGGGGTGGAGGAGAGATGGATGGTAGAGTAGTTTCAGGCCCCTGTGTGGGGGTTGGGGGGTGTGTGGGCCTCAGTGGGTAAGGTAGAGGAAAGACAGGGTCCTCCTCTGGGTCTCCTGCAAATACTGGGGGAATGGTGGCTTGCTTCTTTGGGTCTCTGGGTGAGGTGACTAAAACCTTTGCCTGACTCTGCTTGTTAGGGATGAATCGCACCCAAGGTGGGGGATTTTGGGCAATTTCAAGTCAGGAATCAATATACAGTAATTGGTCAGGGTGACCTGGGTTTCCAGGAACTACTTGCCAAACCCGCCAGACCAGTTGGACATCTAATGTTCCTTCTAAGGGCCATCCCTACATTGAACATGCGCCATTCTAGTTCACAGAAGGTCCTTAACTTCCCTGGTGTCATTTTTGTCCCGCAGTAGCCTGAGAATCCCTTTTTGAAGTTCTTAAGCATGACCTAGAAGATCATGGACTTACTCTATTTTCACCCCATTACTAATCCTTTTCCCATGTCTGGTGTTGCAAAGACAGACAGAGGGGTAGAGGTGCCCCCTCTAATGAGGAGACCAGTCAGATGCCTGTCTGGCCATGTCCCAAAGGAACTTAGATGTCACTTAGTCATAGCGCTCTCAGCTTTGTGACTTACGATCAGAAACTATTCCGATGCCACCATAGACTGTATGCCATTCACTACAATCGCAGACTCCATGGGCTTTTGGGGACCTTAAGGGTGCCTGCCCGTGGAGCCACAGAATTGAACTTGGCAGGCAAGCCAGACCGAGTCGCACATTCACACTCACATACACACCAGAGGTTATTACATTCCCTCCCACAAAATTCCTACCTGTGAGACCTCTGGGGTCTCCAGGGAATGATCAGGTCCCCCTTCCACTCTGGCAAGTGGGCCTGGCTAGATTGGGGCCCCAGCCTGACCAGTTCCGACATTGGGTCCAGGTCCTCACCTGCCAAGTCTCCTCGAGTCCGGTGGGAACGGCGGAGCGGGGCCAGCCTGAGGCGACCATGGGCAGACTGCCAAAACTCCAGCAGGGCGTGCCTTCTCCTTTGCGATTCCTCATTCTGCCACGCCTTGCAGTTTTCCCAAGCCAGCAGCAACAATGAGCCAGCATGGTTGGGTTTCCCAGTCAGGGAACCAAATGTGTTATGAACCAGGCTGGAACGCTGGTGGACAAACCAAGAAGCTCTCAGAGATCTTGGTGGATCAGAGTTTTATTTTACAATGGCGGGCTCAGAGGAGATCCTTCTCCAGACATCTGAGTCCAGAGCACAAGCATGGAGGACAATTTATCGTCTGTTACTTCCACATTCCGCATTAGTAGTAATTTGGCACACATGGCAAGCATGGCAGGAAGAAGAATCTGGAATGAATCTCTAAGCTAGGAACTAGAGCTTATGTTAGTCCCATTGGCGATCTTCTGGTGCAAAACTTTACTTATTTTCCCAACAAGTTCAGCTCAGCAAATGTATCCAAAAAAAAATATCCATGTTCTCATAATGGGGAGAAAGAAAAGCCCAAGATTTCCCCACAACAGAAAGAATAAAAATGGCAGAGTGGCTGGGTTGGTAGAGGATTCACCTGATACCCAACCAGGAAGAATCTCTGACATTTGAAGGATATATCAGCTTTGATCTTAGGCATAGCCAATGAAATCTACTAGCAACCAAAAGGAGCAATGTTATGAAATTTTATAATAAAGACAAATAAGTAAAGTTATTTTCATTTCAAGAAGAAGAAGGAGAAAAAAAGACAACACTCTGGCCTCAATAGCAAAGACCTTACGAAGGGGCCCCTGAGGACTCAGGGGAAGGAGTCACAGTGGCTGGAAGATACTTCCTAGGGCTTTAGGTATAGTCCAGGCTGTATGTTCTAGGTCTTTGTTGATAAATCTTTGTATGTTGAAAGACAAGTGCACTGGATCTCATTAAACAACAAATGACTTGGTGGGGAGGGAAATACAGTGAAGGAACAACATGGGACTGCTCATCTCTGGACGGTCTCTGAGAGAAATACCCTGATTCTCTCCAAGTGGTGTCTGTGAAAGATTAACCCTGACTAACTGCAAAGAAGACATGGCCCATTGGTTAAATGGGTTACCAGGTGAGAGTTAGGTAAGAGGAAAGGTAGATTCTCTTGAGAGAAAACTCCCAAATTTTGTTCAAGATTTAGGTTTCAAAATTCCTCTACAGAGACCCATTTTTATATATTAGCCTTCATCTTAGCTTCATCTTTAAATGCAAAGTTTAGTGCAAACTTCCGTGTTTTAGGCATTTATTGCAGGACTTTTTAGTAGTACCAGCGCTTTCATGCAATGACCCTTTCTTGAACTTCACATGTATTGATTTTAAATTTATTCCATAATAAAGCTCTTAACTATAAAGGATCAACTACAATATTATTTCAGTTTTAATCAGAGCACTGTGTAAATAGTGCCTGGCTTGCACTGAAACACGGATTCCTGCCTTCTTCTAAAGTTTCAAACTACAAAATAGCCATACTCTCTGGATCCTTTCTAATAGTTTCATCCATCCTGGCCACTTCTCCCTACAGCCTTTCACATTCATGAGTTGGTTTTGGTTGTTGTTTTTTAACACAATACTGGTGATTGGCTGTCTAGCAGGTAAAGTTATGCTCATGCTGTAAATGTTAATTTGGAAGTTCAGACGAGGCCTGTATATACCAAACTGCCAGAATGAAAAAAGTATTGGGCAGTCTAAAATGTCTCAGTATTGGGGCGCCTGGGTGGCTCAGTTGGTTAAGTAGCCAACTTCGGCTCAGGTCATGATCTCACGGTTCGTGGGTTCGAGCCCCGCGTCAGGCTCTGTGCTGACAGCTCAGAGCCTGGAGCTGGCTTCAGATTCTGTGTCTCTCTCTCTCTCTGCTCCCCCCCCCTCGACTCATGCTCTGTTTCTCTCTGTCTCAATAATAAATAAACATAAAAAAATTTTTTATAAAATGTCTCAGTATCTTTAATTAGCCTGCAGACATATTTCACTACACAATTTATTATATATAACTAGATGCTCAACTCTTGTTAATATTATTGCCTTTAATGCCAGATACTTCAGCAATGGTGAATAAATTACGTATTGAAAAAAAAATGACCTTGTATGTAAGTCATTTCAACTTCTACTTCTTTAAGAAAAGATTTAAAACAATTATATTTAACCCTTGGGCAAACAACAAAGTGCATTAGAAATTGTTGGAATGATATGTGCAATCAAGCTCAACTATTATATTTTACATATAATTAGTACACTACTTCAAAAATACCATGAGCCAAAATGAAGCAAAATATAGGAAGGAGAGAGATATGGAGAGGGAATTTGGTTCTGGAAAATTTCACAGTCAGTTTGGTTGACCCGAAATGAAATATTCTTTATATCCTGACTGCTAAGATTCTACTCCTACCATTTCAAAAAAAAAAAAGTGATTAACAACAGTATAATTAACAATAGTTTATGGATTATCCAGACTTCTTTGGCTTTTCTTTTTTTAGCCTACTGCCAGTCTTTTATTGATATGTGACTATTTGCTAACTTGCACTGAAAGTCATTTTAAAAGCCATATCATGGAAAAGAGCCAGAAAAAAAAGAAAGATTGATGTGAGCTGAGACCTTCCTCATGTAGATGCCCTCTGCCTCTTAGGAAGTCAAGATGGAGATGTGGGGGTGACCAGGAACCAGCACGGAGGTACAAGAAAGCCCAAGAGTAGAGAAAGAAGCAGTTGGCCACCCAGAGATGAGCAAGACGTGCTGTATGATGGGCAATGGGAGGAAAGTCCCTTCATGTGCACATAGTGAGGGCTATTCACACACTATTTGATGGAAGAAGGCTCAGAAGTCATCACTTGTGAAAAATTATGAAGTGAGGTTAAACCACAGGTTTGGTTGGTATATTAGAACTCACACATAAAAAAAATTTTTTTTGAGAAGATATTTCATATTCTCATTGGAATTTTATCTTTGATGGCAAGTGTGTCCATATAGGTGGTCTGGACAAATTCTTTGATGCTTTAGCTCTGTAGCAATCCCTAAAAAATAAGACATTATTACTCCTGCCCCAAATGTTTTAAAAATGCAACCATTTTACCACATGCTCCGCGGCAATGTCTTCTTGTCCACACACACAGATGTGAGTGTGAGAAAATTGTCAAACGAGACCAATAACTAGCATGAACATACGGGATCTGTCATAGTGTTTTATGGGTATATGTTTCTTTTTACTTTGAGGATCCATTTTTAAGAAAGTAACCAGCATATTAACACTTTGAACATAAATGGCCAGTCTGTTCTATGCTTTTTAACTCTTCGGAACCTTTTTCTACTTTAAACTCTCTCCTTCAGATACCACATACAGAATGTGCCTGTGTTCCCAGACAGAGGGAGAGCCAGTCTGTTAGGAAACCTGTGAACATCACAACCAAGTAAGGGAGCACGCCCAGCATGAAGACACATAAACCCTGATGGGAATCCTAGATTTTGTTTTACCATGACTTTATACTGATGTCTTATACAACCAAAACAACAAACTGCCTCGTTTCGAAGTCTGGAATTACAGGATGTGCGTGTCATTGTCTAATCTTACCTACGACTTCTCTTTCACTCGTTTATTTAGAAGAAGCCATTCCTTTCTCCTGTTGTAATAATAAATTTTTACTTAATGTTTCAGCTGACTTGTTTACCTTATTTTTGGTTCTGTTCTTTCCTCACCTTGACCAAGCGTTGGCCTGAGGCAGAGTCTGGAGTATGGACGCTCTCACACAAATCTGAAGTTTACCTAGTAAAAAAAACGACACCCTTTATTGTTTCTGCTTCCCTGAAAACCAAAATACTTGGAGATGAAGAGGGAAAAAAATGCAGTGAAAGGGAAGCAAAGGGCCAGAGTACACGAAGTACAGAGTACACACAGATTCAAGCCCTAAGTCAGCAATTAATCAGTCTGGTATTCTTTGGCTAAGTCTATGAGCATAAGAAAATGCTGAGGTTTTTGGGGTGGTTTTTCATGCAATAATAGAGACTATAACCCCTTCCAAACCACTATGGATATTATTTGAGATATATTCAAGTTCATAGAAAAGTCAGAACAGCAGCAACTGAGAGCAAACAACCTGCAGGGCTCTGAACTCTGAGGGTGCATGCTGGCCGAAGAATCGCCCAGCCAGACACACCTTTTTTCTAACTTTAATTATCCTGGAGTTCTTTATAATCATTTCCTTGCTTTAAAAAAAAAAAGTGGCCTTATAAACTTTGAAGGCATCCTTTAACAATATAGCTTACTTTTGTCTCTTTAACTTTATGTAAATGGAATCATACTGTATGCATTCTCTTGTGCCTTACTTCTTTTGTTCAATATTAGGTTTATTTAAGTAGCTTACCTCTTTTTTTAACAAATTTATTTATTTTGAGAGAGAGAGAGAGAGGTAGGGGAGGGGCGGAGAGAGAAAGAGACAATCTCATGCAGGCTCTGTGCTGTCAGTGCAGAGCCCAACACAGGGCTCCATCTCATGAACCAAGAGATCATGACCTGAGCCGAAATCAAAAGTCAGACACTTAACTGACTGAGCCACTCAGGCGCCCCTAAGTAGCTTACTTCTTTAAAAAATCAGGTAAGTTTTGGGGCACATGGGTGGCTCAGTCGGGTAAGTGCCCGACTTCGGCTTAGGTCATGATCTCATGGGGCTTAGGTCATGATCTCATGGTTTGTGGGGTTCGTGGGTTTGAGCCCCGCGTCGGGCTCTGTGCTGACAGCTAGCTCAGAGCCTGGAGCCTGTCTTCAGATTCTGTGTCTCCCTCTCTCTCTCTGACCCTCCCCTGCTCATGGTGTCTCTCTCTCTCTCTCTCAAAAAAAAAAAAAAGAAAAATTAAAAAAAAATCAGGTAAGCATCCCAAAGCAGAATAGTATAGAAAAAACAGAGTCCAACTCAATCCCTTATAGTATATGTGATGGGGAAAAACTTCACAGTTTGTGCCTTCTAAAGTTCTCTCATGTCTCCCTTCATTCTATCCTTCCTTCATTTGTTCAACGCGTATTTACTCAGTGCCTAACTTGTGCCAGGCTCTGTTCAAAACTTTGAGGAGAGAACAGTAAGATAAAATTCTGTGCCCTCATAGGGCTTACATTTTAGTAGAGAGAGACAGATAATCAGACAAACTGATTTCTAGATGGTGGAGTAATTTGTGCGAAAAAGAGGAAGTGGGGGGAAGGGAAAGGAAAAAGGGAAAGGAAAGGAAAGGAAAGGAAAGGAAAGGAAAGGAAAGGAAAGAGAAGGGAAGGAAAGGGAAGGGAAGGAAATGAAAAGGAAAAGGAAAAGGGAAAAGGGAAGGGAAAGGAAGGTAAGGGAAAGGAAAGGGAAAGGGGAAGGGGAAAGGGAAAGGGCAAAGGAAGGGGGAAAGGAAGAGGGAGAGGGAAAGGGAAAGGAAAAGGGGGAAGGGGGAAGGAAAGGAAAGGAAAGGAAAAAAGAAAAATCAGAATAAGTGTTTATGCTTATAGAGGATGATGGAGAGGGAGGCTGCTGTTCTCATTCCCAGCCATGGTTTATCTTTTAGATTGCTCTGACAATCATCTCATAATCCTTTTTCAATCTCAATTCCCCAGACATGGAATCCTAGACTCTTTCATTTCAAAGCTTTGCCCCTTTCTCTTGAAGAAAATAAAGCTAGTTTCTTTCTTGAATTTTGCCAGCATTGGAGCCTTGATCTTCAACCAAATACTAAGGCAGGCTTTCCTTTCTTAGAGTTTTCAGGCTATGAGGAAGGGTTGGTGGGTTCTGCTCAAGGTGGGGAAGATGCTGAACCATCAAAGGCCACAGTTGGGTTCTTCCCAAGTCACTCAAAGGCAAACACATCTCACTGGAGCAAGCCTTAATTTTCTTCTAAAAACAACACAGTTTAGTCTTCTATGAGGAAATCATGTTTCTCTTTGTAACATGGCCTTGATTGCCCTGCTTGTGAAATAATCCAGGACTCATTGTAATAAGAAGCATGTGACTACTTCCTGTGGCTGTTTGCCTTCCAGCCTTACTTGAGAATGGTTGGGAAAATCCCCAAGTATTTCCTGATATCCTCCTGATATCTTCTCACAACCTTAGGTGAAAAATGTGGACATAATTCCAAATGCAAAAGAGATGAAAGGATTGTTTTTAAAAATCAGGGAATAGGAATCATCACACCTTAGCTTTGGGATGAATCTTAAAATAATGATAAGATGTGCTAACAACACTACTAGCAAGAGTAGTAATAATAAAGGAGAGCAGAAAACTAGTCAGAAAATGACTTCAGGTTTCTGGATGAGAAACAATGAACTCTGAACTGAAGTAGTGGGAATTAGGTAGGAAAAGTCAGAGATAGATTCTGCCATTGCAGAGCCTGGCAACAAATTAAATACTAGGGCATTGAGAGATGCTAATGTTTCAAGTTTGGGGACTATATGAAAAGGAATAATGGACAAAGAAGAGGAGAATGATCAGGGCCAGGGTGGTGGGACAGGAGAGGAAAGTAAGCTGTGAATATGTGAAGTCTTCAATTTACACAGACATTCTATACTATGTCAAAGTTTCTCAATACTTGAGTCAAGGAAGACTTCTCAGAAGCAATTTGGAAAGGAGTTAAGAATGTGGGCCCAAGAGTTAGGCAGACATTGGTTTGGATCCTGACTCCACCTCCTTGCTGCTGTGTGCCTCTTAACAAACTCCTTTCTCTACTCAGTGTCTTCATCTGTAAAATAAAGTTAACAGTGCCTCCCTCATACATTTAAGTGAGAGGATTAAATGAGAAAATTCAAGTAGACCACTTTTAATATTTCCTGTCATATAGCAAATGGTATATACAAGTTATAACCCTTACTCTTGTTGACTGCTTTATTCAACCTTATGTAAGATGAAGACATATAAAAAGTCTAGATTATTCTTATGTAACACGGAATCACTTCCTCTTTGTTTTCAAGATTGGATTCAAGCTTGGTGGTCAGTTGTCAGTTACAGTTTGCCAACTATTTGCTGCAGTGATGAGACACTTATAGTGTTTGGCAAAACTTTTTACCTACAGAGATCAAGAGAGTTTTGTACATTTTGCACTTTGTAATCATTGATAAGAATTATGTGTCAATTTGTCACACTTTTATATCTTAAACCTGACACAAGATGATTTCAGTGGAATATTAATTCCTTAAAGTTTAAATGTCTCATTAGATCCTTAAAATTACATGCATACTGGGCAACTGTCACATAGTTTATAAAGATTTTACAGAAGAGCATTCATTCATTCAACATCTCTTGAGTGCAGATCCCATGGAGAAAAGTAAGCAGGCCTAGGGGAATCTGACAAATATCACCTTGAAGCAAGGCTCTGCCACTGCCTAGCTAGATCCCTAGATTTCTCTGATTCCAGTTCTCCCCTTTACAGTGGAGATAACAAATCTACCTCATAAAGCTGGTGTAAGCATCAAACACTGTAATATGTTTAAAGTGCCTAGAGCTATGTCTACATCAAATAGAATGTATTAAGTTAACTGATATTTTGATATTATTAAATTAATGTAATTGCTGACCATTAAATAAATGTTTGATAGAGGGAAATTACTGCTACCATTATTACACACGTCAAGTACTACAGCACATGTGACAAGTACGCTATCCCTACCCTCCAGGGGCTCAAACCTTCTAGAGAAATGTATAACTGTCTCAATGGTGATATAAGGTTGGTGCCAAATACTGGAAATAAGAAATTCAAGTATAGTACATTTCATAGACTTTGCTCTAAAATATATGAACTTCCTTCCTGAGACTGAACTTGTCATAGAATTCTAATTCTTTTTAAGAAATGTAGGTCTATCAAAGAATGATTGATTTATAAATAACAAATTGGAAAAAGTTTCAACCCCCAACAAATACTACCCACAGAGGACTTCCTAACAAGATCTTGTTGAATAATGACATCTGCCTGTGGCTTAGACAAGGAGACAGTTTGCTTATACTATAATATCTACTGGTGGGATCATGATAACTCAATCTCTCTTCCAAAAGAAACTCTTCTGTGTTTTAGCCATTTCACTTTTTTCTTCCTTCATGTTTGACCCTTCAGTAGTGTAAACGTAACTTCACAAGTCCTATATATATAAACAAAGCTATAAAAGTTTGATGCATTGCTTTTTTATGCATTACATGCCCAATATTTAATTAGATGTGCAATATAGTACTAACTAAATACTAAATATTAATTCTTATCTTTATAATTAAGCTCCTTTTAAATGGAAAAAACAAAATATACTCACAAAAAACTATAATATAGCTTATGTCCCATTCTCACTGTATATAAGGAAGCAAAGTAATAACTCACAGTGTAACTTTTAATGTCATATTATCTTTATGCCTTGTCATTACTCTTTGAAAACATCTGATGATAGCTCCAGTATAAATACAATGAACCTATTTTTGAAATATATCTTATAAATAACTAATAAGTAATAGCTATTTGCTCCATCTCATAAGAACTGGGAAGTGTTTTGCCATTACAAATCATCTATATTAAGGCAAGCAGAAGACCTTAAATCTAGGAGTGCATCTAATTCATCTTATATATTAATTGCCAGATATGTGTCAAGGACTGTCCTAGGCACTAGAGACTAAAACAGATGAATATATTTGATTATCCAAGGATTTATGTACAGCATGTAAGGAGACAGACATGCTCATGAGTAATCTACTACAAGGCTGACTGTGTCCTCCATGTCCACACAGGTAAGTGTTCACTTGAAATGAATCCACTCATTTCTGGATGACACCTTTGAAGTTGTTACTGGTCTATATAATATTGAAACAAAGCTTCCTACCCATTTTTGCATAGGCTGAGACATTTTAGAAATGAACGTTCATTTAGATTTTTAGTGATTCAAACTGAAGTACCAATTCTCTCTTTAGATTTTTTGTGCTTATCTACAGCATTATACTACCAAGTATTCCACCATTCACCCCACTACTGAAAGTAAGAAGGAAAAAATGAAATTATAACTACCTGACTTAACATTAAGTTTCCTGAAAAAAGTCTGAAGTGACGCTAAGGTTTTTGTCATTATACTTTGAATAGCTGAGGAAAATGTGTAGACTGAGAAAAGATAGTGGAAAAGATCAGGAGGGATTAAAGACTCACCTGTAAGTTAGAAAATCTTGCTGTCTTCCTGTTTCACTTGCTTGCTATGTGATTTTGGATCCTTTGGCTTCTGTGCCTCTGCTGTGAAATGAAGGAGGGTGGCTCTTCAGCTTCTGAAATTCTGTGATTCCAAGGATCTTAAAAGGAGAAAAGTTGTATCCCAAGTGAATGGTGGAAATTGACAAACCCTTGTGCCAAGAACAACTGATTTCTTGATGCTTGATGATTTTCTTAAAATGCTTCTCAAATGGAAAAAATAAAGGAAAAGTAGCTATTGGATATTGGCAGCTGGATGTTGTTAACAAAATAACTACATAATTGTATCTCTCAAAGTTGAAAACAAAAGATTCCAGCACAGCAGGAGTAGTAGTGCCCAGATGAAAATCTCCCTAATAATCCTCTATTAAATAGCCTAGCTATTAGGAAGTGCAATCTGAAATTGAAAGCCTCTTATGATGGTTATATGTTTTATGTGTCAACTTACTTATTCAATCAAACACTGATCTAGTTGCTGCTATAAATGTATTTTGCAGATGTTGACATCTACAATCGTTCTCCTCAATGATATGGGTGAACCTCATCTAATCCATTGAAAGGCCTTAAGAGCAAAACTAAGGTTTCTCTCAGAAAGAAGAAATTTTGCCTGTGCTCTGCAGTGTTAGGTGCTGCCCAAGAGGTTCTGGCTTGTTGGGCCTGCCCTATGGATATCAGACTTGTGTAGGCAGACCCCACAGTCACAGATACCAATTCCTTTAAATCACTCTCTCTGTCTCTCTCTCTCTCTCTCTCTCTCTCTCTGTATATGCATGTATATACACAATATATAAAATAAATGCTATATAAACATTTTCTCTTTTTATAAGTGTGTGTGTGTGTGTGTGTGTGTGTGTGTGTGTGTGTATCTTACCGGTTCTACTTCTCTGGTAGAATTATGATTCATACATTTCTGATAAACTACATATATATTATATATATCATGCATACATGTATATCTACATATGTGTGTATATACATCAGTGTGTATTTAAATATATCTGAAAATATATTACTCATGGGAACATTTCTCAACCTTGATTTTGTAAAATAGAACTGTTAACCTAGAACAAAAGCTAACATGTGTATGGGACTTAATATGTGTCAGGTTTATTTTATACTAATTTATTTAACACTCCTTTTAACTCTATGAAAATGGTATACCTGTCATCCTGTTTTACAATTAGGGAACCCAAACCAGAAAGAAGTAGGTAACATACCCAGGGCTTTATGACTGGTAAGAGGTAGAATCATGACTTAAACTCAAGGAGTGTGGCCATAGAACAAGAACCCTTACGCACACTGCTATGCCACCTCTTGGAACCAGTCCTGTATTTCTCACAAATATTGCAAAATGGCACTATAGCATTAAAGGAAGTCTAGAACAGGCAGCTTCAGATTTTTATTTGGTTGTTGGAACCAAATCCAGCTAGATCTCTGATCTCTCTAGTTAATTCCAAACTTATCAAACAGATCACAGTCTCTGATAGGGACAGAGATACACAAAGTAGATAAGAAGAATCCTCAGCCACTATGAATGGGTGTACTTCAAAAGCCACTACTTATAAAAGCCTATCTCTGTTTATCTATGCATTGTTTTTGTTAATATTAGCTACCAACTCAGGAGCAGCTATAGTCTTTGAGGCTCTTTGAGCAGCTAGATGTTTCAAAGTCTAACACTTTGAAGTGTTAGACTAGTCTTTGGAAAAGCAATGCAATCGCTGCTATGGTTGAAGATGTCACCATTACTCAGTAGATTTTGGAATTGTTAATTTTTCAAAACTTCCCCACAGAAGTTGAAGGAAGTTAACTCTTACATTTGAATATCATTTTATGAAAAGTACAGCCAAGATGTCCGCTGTGGTTGTGGTTTCCTTGTCAATTAAAATCGAGATGAGATTGCTCGGCCCTCAGTTTATATCTCCTAAGCAACCCAACGTCCTCCAAGACTTCGCAGAGTCTTTGTTCTTCCAATAACCGAAATGTTGCACTCCAATATCTATTGAATTGAATTAGTATGTAGACTGTCACATCATCCTGCCCATGCTATTTTGTTTCATCATCTCAAGTATTTCGATCCTCTACCATAATTTTCATATGACTTAGTGGGTGCTACTTGCCCACTCTGCCAAAAAAAAATGCCAGTGACTTAAAAATGAGCAACAGATAATACTGAGATTGCTGTGTGTCCTTTCAGTGAAAGCCTGGGTATGGTCTAGTGGACCCACTGGGGATTATCCGATTTTATCCAGATGTGCACCTCTGATTCTATTTCTATTAACTAGGTTGTTTTACAACTCCCTCAGGGTTGTAAAAAACTGATAGTAATGAAAATGATTTTTGTCCAAAGCAGTGGGAATGAATTTTGCCCAGTAAAGATACAATTCATTTCTTCTTTACAGAAAAGATTGATCCCAAAGATAAAATGTTACTGCTCTGTAAGAAATTAACCAGTTTTGCATCTATTAGCAAATTCATTTCAGCATTCCTGATTTCAGATTTATTGCTGTTCTCCAAATTCTCATTTGAACTAGTCTTAAAATCATAGTTTCCTGCATTAATTAATGAGTTGAATAAAATCTTTGACATGTGTTCATTTTATAGTTGCATTAGAGCCATATTATTAACTTTGAAAAATTACACTGGACCAAAAATGGCGGAGAAGTAGGGAGCTCTGGACTTTTCGCCTGCCTGCATCTCTCAAAGGACTGAAGCCATAAGACACTGAACCACAAGAGTCTGGGAGGAAAAAAGACAGAATCCACTAAGAAGACAGCCTCATAGGTTCATGATTGCGAACTGGGAAAGATGTAAATGGGCCGGACCTGAAGGCACAGAGGGGAGGGAGCCCCCTCCGTGTAGAGCCGCGGAGAGATGAGGGGAAGAGAAAAAGAAGCTGAAACCGCTTATATCATAGAACAGTCTCTGGAGAAGAGAAAAACCTCGGCCTGGGACGGAGAGGGATCCTACCATCCCATTGGTAACCACAGGGCATTCGGGGAGAGATCCTTTCTCTAG
>CM053578.1:85865878-85961041 GCA_028646485.1 Cryptoprocta ferox
AAAAACAAATACTCCAGTGAAGAAATGGGCAAAAGACATGAATAGACACTTCTCCAAAGAAGACATCCAGATGGCCAACAGATACATTAAATGATGCTCAACCTCACTCATTATAAGGGAAATTCAAATCAAAACCACAAAGAGACACCATCTCACACACATCAGAATGGCTAAAATCAACAAGTCAGGCAACAACAGATGCTGGCAAGGATGCAGAGAAAGAGGATCTCTTTAGCACTGCTGGTGGGAATGCAAACTGGTACAGCCACTCTAGAAAATAGTATGGAGATTTTCCTCAAAAAATTAAAAACAGAACTACCCTACAACCCAGCAATTGCACTAGTAGGTATTTATCCAAGAGATACAGGTGTGCTGTTTCAAAGGGACACATGCACCCCAATGTTTGTAGCAGCACTATCAACAATAGCTAAAGTATGGAAAGAGCCCAAATGTCCATCAACGAATGAATGGATAAAGAAAAAGTGGTATACACACACACACACACACACACACACACACACACACACACACAATGGAGTACTCAGAAATCAAAAAGAATGAAATGTTACCATTGGCAACTACATGGATGAATTAGAGAGTATCATGCTAAGCGAAATTAGTCAGAGAAAGACAAATATCAAATGACTTCACTCATATGAGGACTTTAAGATACAAAACAGATGGACATTAGAAAAGGGAAGCAAAAATAATATAAAAACAGGGAGGGGGACAAAAACATAAGAGACTCTTTTTTTTTTAATTTTTATGATTTATTTTTGAGAGAGAGAGAGACAGCATGAGTAGGGGAGGGTCAGAGAGAGAGGAGACACAGAATTCGAAGACAGTCTCCAGGCTCTGAGCTAGCTGTCAGCACAGAGCCCAATGTGGGGCTCGAACCCACAAACCATGAGATCATGACCTGAGCCGAAGTCTGACACTTAACCCACTGAGCCACCCAGGCGCCCCCATAAGAGACTCTTACATATGGAGAACAAACTAAGGGTTACTGAAGGGGTTGTGGAAGGGGGGATGGGCTAAATTGGTAAGGGGCATTAAGGAATCTACTCTTGAAATCATTGTTGCACTATATGCTAACTAACTTGGATGTAAATTTTTTAAAAAATCAATAAAAAAAAAGAACAAGAACAGGCTTATTTTCAGATTGATGGAGAAAACATAAACAGTTGTAGTGATTTTAAAAGGAATTTTCAGGAATGCCTGTCTGGCTCAGTCAGTTAAGCGACCGACTTCGGCTCAGGTCATGATCTCACCGGCTCATGAGTTTGAGCCCCGTGTCAGGTCTGTGCTGACAGCTCAGAACTTGGAACCTGCTTCAGATTCTGTGTCTCCCTCTCTCTCTGCCCCTCTCCTGCTCTATCTCTCTCTCTTCAAAAATAGATAAGCATAAATAAACAAACAAATAAGTAAATAAACGGAACTTATAGGGGAGCCTGGCTACCTTAGTTGGGAGAACATGCAACTTGATCTCAAGGTTATTAAGAGCTCCATATTGAGTGTAGACATTACTGAAAAACAAAATCTTAGAAAAAAAATAAGGAACTTCTAGAAATTTTCAAAGTTCTTGCAAAATAAATGAAATAAATCTCTAGAATACACAGGTGATGAAAATGATTAGAATAAAATGCAAATATAATAGCAAACTTTTTTTAATGTTTATTATTTTTGAGATAGAGAGAGACAGAGTGCAAACAAGGGAGGGGCAGAGACAGAGGGAGACACAGAATCTGAAACAGGCTCCAGGTTCTGAGCTGTCAGCACAGAACCCGATGCGGGACTTGAACCCACGAACCATGAGATCATGACCTGAGCCAAAGTCGGACGCTTAACTGACTGAGCCACCCAGGCGCCCCAATAGCGAACATTTTTAAATTCAATTTCACAAATAGTTGCATGGCTTTCTTTCTTCAGGATTGACTCAAATCTCTCTTTCTTAGGGAGGTCATCTTTAAAACTAACTGACCCTCTTCCTGCTTTATTTTTCCCCCTTACCATTTATCATTATTGCATATACTGTATGTCCCACTTTCTAATTTTCATGTTTAATTAATTTTTAATTTAATTCCTCCTCCTAGATGTGCTCTCTAAAAAAGCAGGAATTTTTGTCTCTTTGTTTACTGCTATATCTACATCAACGAAAACAATACTTGGCACATAATAGACCCTCGATAAATTTTTGTTGACAGAATGAACACTGCATTCAGCAGTGACAGAATACAATTGTTCAAACAGTCATAAAAATTATGCAAAAATTGACCATCAGGTAAGCCATAAAACTAGCCTCAAGAAATTAGGGGCTACAGAGGAATTAAGTTTACAATTACTAACTAAAAGTTGACTAGAGATGGCCTACATAGTGTGTCATCAGGGAAATGCAAATTAAAACAATGAAGTACCACTACACACCTTTCAGAATGACTCCAATCCAGAACACTGACAACACCAAATGCTGAGAGGATGTGAAGCAATAGGCATGCTCATTCATTGTTGGTGGGAATGCAAAAAGGTACAGCCCTTTTGGAAGACAATTTGGCAGTTCCTTACAAAGGAAAACATATTCTTAGCATGGGATCCAGCAATCACATACTTGATATCTACCCAAAGGAGGTGAAAACTTATAACCACACACACACCTACACATGATGTTTACAGCAAATTTACCGTACCTGCAAAAACTTAAAAGTAACCAAAATGTCCTTCACTAGGTGACTGGATAAATAAAACTGTGGTGCATCCAGACAATGGAATATTATTTAAAGCTAAAAAGAAATGAGCTATCAAGCTATGAAAAGACATGGATGGACTATAAATGCATATTACTACATGAAAGAAGTCAGTCTGAAAAGGCTACATACTATATGAGTCCAATTATATGACATTCTGGAAAAGGCAAAACTATACAAACAGTAAAAGATCAGTAGTTGTCAGGGGTTAGGGGAGTAGGATAAACAGGTCAAGTACAGACGATTTTTAGGGCACTGAAAATACTCTGTATGATACTATGATGGCTACCTATCATTATACATTTATCCAAACCCATTGAATATACAACACCAAGAGTAAACCCTAATATAAGTCAGGGACTTGAGTGATTATGATATGTCAGTTTAAGTTTATCACTTGTAACAAATGTACCTCTTTGGTGAGTGATACTGATAATGGAGGAGGCCATATATATGGAGGGGTAGGAGGTATATGAAAAATCTCTGTACCTTCCCCTCAATTTTGCTATGAACCTATAATTGTTCTTTTAAAAAAAAAGTCTTTTGGGGGCGCCTGGGTGGCTCAGTCGGTTAAGCGTCCAACTTCAGCTCAGGTCATGATCTCATGGTTCGTGGGTTTGAGCCCCGTGTCGAGCTCTGTGCTGATAGCTAGCTCAGAGCCTGGAGCCTGTCTTCAGATTCTGTGTTTCCCTCTCTCTCTGACCTTCCCCTGCTCATGCTGTCTCTCTCTCTCTCTCTCTCTCTCTCTCTCAAAAATAAATAAAACATTTAAAAAATATTTTTGATAAATAAATAAATAAAATTTTAAAAAGTCTTTTTTACATTATGTTTTTTATGTTAATGAGAAAAAAACCACACACACGGAAATAGAAAAAAGCTGGACCTTCCTCTTAGTAATGCAGCTGGCCCACAAAACAATCCACAGTGAAAGAAACAGGTGAACTCTGACACCTCTTATCTCCCTCTGCTCTTCCTACTCTACAGTTTCCAAGAAGAAGCCAATGGAAGCTAATAAAAGTCATTGAAGTGGCCTATACAGGTCAGCCACCCAGGGCACCAAACGAGGTGGGGAAAGTGGGAAGTAATCTAGAGG
The DNA here is from genome assembly GCA_028646485.1 of Cryptoprocta ferox. Taxonomy (NCBI): domain Eukaryota; kingdom Metazoa; phylum Chordata; class Mammalia; order Carnivora; family Eupleridae; genus Cryptoprocta; species Cryptoprocta ferox. The sequence continues at coordinate 85,869,713 of CM053578.1, forward strand.
GGTAATGGAAGGTATACATCACAAAGTGTTCTCTACAAACAACAAAACTTAAGTACATATAGCACTCAGTGATAAGAACTTGTGAAGATTCTCTTAAGAACAGGAACAAAACAGGATGCCTGCCATCATCACTTCCTTTCAAAATGTTCTTGAGACCTTCTCCAGGATATTATAATAAGGAAATGAAAAAAAAAAGTATAAAAATTAGAAAGGAAGAAAAACAATGTCATCATTTATAAATGATATGATAGTTTCAGTATAAAACTCAAATGACTTACAGATAGAATATCAGACTGAAAAGAGAAGTTGTATATATAAAATAAATATTTTAAAATATATCACATTTTTACCTAATGAATGTATACTAACAACAAACATATAATGTGCTAATAAATAAATTTAATAAGTGGAAAGATCTCCCTGGAGTAAATGATAAAACATATTAAGAGACACTGAAGTAGAACTAAATAAAATAGTTAGATCATTTTCCTGGTTAGGAAAAGTTTCTATCCCCAAAAAAAAGAAATTCCTTTTTCCCATATTGATCCAGAGATTCAAAGCAATTCTGATCAAAATTTCCAAAGATTATTTTGGGGAAATTGTCAAACTCATTCTAAAAATTTATATAGGAGACCTTAGGACCAAGGTCAAGTTAAATGAAGAAAAGAAAACAGCAAGCTGAAGAATCTGGCCCTCCCAGATATCAAGTCTCACTACAGAGCTATAAGACAGTGTGGTATTGGTACAGAGACTGACAAATAGATCAGTGGAATACAACAGTCTATGGGTGCCTGGGTGGCTCAGTTGGTTAAGGGTCTGAGTCTTGATTTCGGCTTAGATCATGATCTCACAGTTTGTGAGTTTGAGCGCTGCATAAGGCTCTGTACTGGCAGTACGGAGCCTGCTTGGGACTCTCTCTCTCTCTCTCTCTCTCTCTCTCTCTCTCTCTTTCTCTCTCTCTCTCTCCCCCTCCCCCGCTCATTCTCTCACCCTCAAAATAAATTAATAAATATTTTTTTAAAAAAAGAATAGAGTCTAGAAATAGACCCACACAGATAGAATAATACAGTTGGGCACTGCAGAAGTGGGGAAAAGGCACTGCAGGTAATAGTTCTGAAATAATTTAGTGTGTCCTATTGGGAAAAAAGGAAATTTGTCTCCTACGTTACACCATATAAAAAGTCAATTTCAGATGGGTTAAAGATTTATAAAGCAGAGTATAAAACTTTCAAAACATTACATAACAGAAGATCTTCATGACCTCAAGCTAAAAAGGGATTTTCTTATGCAAGGCCTAAAAATCAACAACCTTAGGGAAGATTTAAAAATTAAGAACTTTTGTTCATCAATGACACCATTAAAAGAGTGAAAAAATAAGCTACAATTTGACAAAGATATTTGCAATATATATAACTGACGATGAATCGGCATCCAGACTACGTGAAGTATACCTTATGAATTATTAAGAAAAAGACAGACCAACTGAAAAGCAGTTAAAGGATTGAAAGAATGAAGAAATGAAGAAAGAACCATGAAGGGTCACTGGAAAAGGGTTGGGCATCATCTAAAAAAATTGGACGTGTGCATATGCAGTGACACAATACTTCCACTCCTATGTATATATTCAAAGGCAGTGTATTTCAAACTGTGGGTTATGAATCATTTCAAATGAAATAGAATTAAATAGAAATATCAGAATGCACTGCAATTAGCAAGGGTAAGTAATGTTTTGTGAAATTGCTTTTTCCACTCATTATGTATGTGTGTTAACTGAACTGTGAAAAAACAAATATTTTTTACTGCGTGTCTTGGGCAAAAGTTGGAACACCACTGTCTACAGAAAGTCTTACATATGTGCGCTAGAAGACAAGTGTAAAACTATTTCATACAGCATTGCTGTGTTAGCTTATGATAGCAAAAACCTGAGAGCAACACAAATATTCATTACCAGTAAAATGGATAAATATAATATGGTATATTTATGTAATGTAATATGGTACATTAGTAAAAACGAACAACCCACTACAAATATAAACATGGATGACTCTTCAAAAACAGAATGATGATCAAAAATGGCAAGTCCCTGAAGCATACATACTGTATGATACCACTTATATGTGACTCAAAAAAAAGGAAAAGTAAATGTATTGTTTAGGAGCACAGATCTAGGTGCTCCTGTCACCAAACTAGGTGACTAAGCTATACATAAAACAATGGGAATTATTAAGACAAAATTCAATATGGCGGTAACTGGGGGTGGGGTGGGGAGGGAGGAGATGCAATCAAGAGAGAGCACTAGAGGTCTTCCAAAGTGCTAATCAAGCTTTACTTCCTAACTTCAGTGGTGAGTACATAAGTATTAATTTTATTGTGATTGTTTACTTAGTACATATATGGTTTATACAACTATACATACCAGTAACCGTACATGCCACATATGTATAGTAATATATATTTCACAATTAAAATTTGAAAATTTAAAATAAATGTCATCTATTGTTATTGAATGCTTTATCTCACTCAGTAAAAGTTTGATATTAGAAGAAAATATAACATTATGGCTGATGCATAGAAGGTATACATGAATATATAATTTATTTTAAAAATATTTCAAAACTTAACACAAAGTTAGAAATAACAGTACTGCTAAAACTACCAAATCTCTTTGTTACCTCTATCAGGTCAACCAGTATCTCTAAGAGCTCAGTAATGAGACCATACCAGTCTTACCTTGGTGTTTAATCAATGCCAAGCCACTAGTATCCAGGCTAGCCACCACTCTAAAATTCATTCTAAAAATTGATACTTGGAGACTAAAAAAACATCAGTTGAATGAATAATGTATGAGCAGGAAAAAAATGGAGGTGTAGCACAACCTCAATACAGAATTGTCTTTGTAAATAATTATACCCAGAATTTGAAATATTCTGCAACCACCAAAAAGAACCAGGTAATGTGAGCTGACATGAAAAGGTGCTCCTGATAAGTTGCAGAGAAGTTTTTATATTATAAAGCCATTTTTATATAGACATACCAATTGTTAAATAAGGAAAATAGTAAGAATCCATTTCCTAAATATGAAATAACATGAAGCTCAAATGGCGGCAGAAGACGAGTTTAGTAATAACCATGACCAACTAGGCAAGGTACTTTCTGATCATTAAAGAGCTGGTTCTAGTCTGTGAAGAAATAGCTGTTTGTTTTGCCAGACTTGTAAACATTGACCCACATATTTTTCAAAAATAGCAATAGAGACACTACCTACCATCTTGGCATTCCTTATTGGTGGATATCATCGTCCCTCCCTCTCGCCTTCGCAGAGTGGGTGCCCTTTTCACATTATTATGTTGACACTTGAATGAACTCTGATTTGATTGGTTTGCCTCTAAGTACCCCAGGGTGAGTTTATAGTCTTGAGAATATCAATGGAACAAGTTTTAACTGTCCCCTCCCGGTGCACACTTTCAATTTAGCACACATTGGTTATAATGATGTATTTAAATATAAAATGTAACAGAGTAAAATTATTAGTTTTTTCTCTCCTTCCTTATGCATTCATATTTAGGAATCAAAAGCTAACTTATCACAATCAAGTCTGTGGATATTAAATAAAGTTGCAGCAAATAAAAAAAGAAAAAAATAAAATTCCTGTAAGTAAAATATTTGATGACTAGTTTCAATAAGCCATATAAACCAAGGTTATCTTTGGGATTAAAAGGTTATTTATCCCTACAGCCCAGATTGCTCCCTTGTAAACACAGGAGTTCAGAAAGTTTAAACATTAAATCCCAGTGGCTTGCTTCTAAACCTAAAAAAGCCAAATTCCAAGGACTCTTTTTGAAAAAACTCATCCTGAAAAGGAATTCTGTTCAAACTTTGGGGCAGAGGAAAATAGGAAACATGGCAATCAAGTGCAGTTGTCATAAACAGCCCCATTGAGCCATTTTCTGTTATTTTTTCTTGCTTTCCTCCCCATTATCCAATAGTGTTTCTTCTCAGCTATTTCTTCTCTAAGGTGGGTAAATAAGCAAAGCTCAGGAAATACCTGAGTAATGGATCTAATCTATTCAAATCTATCTCTTGTGCCACTGAAGCTTTGAATAACAAGCAGCCTTACATGCACTGTTCCAGCATCATGGTACCTCACACTTCCCTGCATTCTATTCACAACTTGCAATCCCCATGAGTTATTTTTCTAGATTAAGCATACCACTAGGGAGGTACTAATTTCATGTGCATAATGTCCATGGTGCTATTAGCTCACACCCTGTGGGGAGGGAGGCAGGGGGTAGAGCTAGGAAATGACTCCAACGGGGATGAAGAAACTGAGGCAGAGTAGAGTATCGATAATAGCATGCAGGTAGTACTCTTTCATGGTCCCTTTTCCTCTGCCAGGAGTTGTAGCATAGATAATACCCAGTTCTTGGTAACAATGGCTGAAATCTGTAGTAATAGATGCATTAAAGACTGAGGAGATAAGATCAGCAAACAAGTCTCTTACTCAATCCCGCAGGCTGGCCTAGACAAGTGATACAAAGCCAAAATATTTTGAGAATCTTAAGTAATATTTATCCCTGTCAGCAAATCCACTAGTAAGATATATTTCTGATTCTAATGACATCATGATTGAAATGCATTTCAATGATCTGTGATAAGGATAGAGTAAGGAGATCTCAAATTTTTTCCAGTTTTGTATTCTTGTTTATTTTGTCAGTTGCATCCATCTTTATCTGCAATTTTCTGATAATAAAAAGAACAGGAGAGCTGGTTTGATTGACAGCCACCTTGGTGAAGGATTTCCTCTTGACTGTTAAGTATGCACTTTGCTCTTTAAATGCAACTCTGGGACACAACAGTAAGAAAGCCAGAGATAACTTTCATCATTAGTGAACTGGCAGGAAACTTTAGCAGGATGTTACAGAACTCAATTAATATTGAACTTAACTTTTTAACTGGGAAAATTGGAACTGTAATATAGTTTACTACACAGCTTACATTAGGGTACTTGGTAGAAAGTAATTTAAGAGTTACAATACAAAATGGGTGCATGTTTAATGTCTGCAAGTTTGTTTTAACCATATGTAAATTAACTGCTACCAAACATGTTTTTTATGGGAACAAGACCAAAAAAAGCCACTTTTTTTCTGCTTTCCACAAACTTGCATTACTATCATGTAACTGTTTTCTTTTTAATTATATGGTGAGTTCACTGAATTGTCCAAAAGAACAAGTTTCATTGTTGTATTGAGTTGAAAAGTCTGATTTTATTTTTTTAATGTTTATTTATTTTTTGAGAGAAAAAGACAGACAGACAGACAGAGCGTGAGTGGGGGAGGGGCAGAGAGAGAGGGAGACAGAGTCCAAAGCAGGCTCCAGCCTCTGAGCTGTCAGCACAGAGACTGACACCGGGCTTGAACTCATGAGCCATGAGATCATGATCTGACCCGAAGTCAGACGCTTAACCAACTGAGTCATCCAGGTGCCCCGAAAAGTCTCATTTTAAATATACCCATTGGAAACATTTATCAGTAGTTCAAAATGTTTTAGGGTTATACAAATGTGATATTATACCTTTTATTTATTTATTTTTTAGTTTATTTAAGTTGTTTTAAGTTTATTTATTTTTAAATAGAGAACAGGTTAGGCAGAGACAGAGAGAGAGAGAGAGAGAGAGAGAATCCCAAGCAGGCTCTGTCCGCACTGTCAGCATGGAGCTGACAGGGGGCTCAAACTTACAAACCGTGAGATCATGACCTGAGCCAAAATCAAGAGTCAGATGCTTAAGAGACTGTGCCACCCAAGTGCCCCGATATTATACCTTTTAATCTTTGCTTTTCATATGGAACACGTATTTTTATTTTTTTAGTTAAAACTAAGGAAATTTGGAAAGATTAAGTCAATAGCAGTATCTATAATGTAGCTCAGTATTTCTCTCAAGTTAAAGCATTATTTAAAAATTTTTAAGAATATGTATTATGTGTGTCTATCTATATGATACACACACATTTACAAATTTTTTTCTTCTTAAATAAGTAAATTTTCTATTTTCTTAAATGCTTCTGAAGTTAGTTTCAAGCTTTCAAGACCACAACACACTATTTACTCAGTTCAATATTTACTACATCTACCCCAATTACACCCATGATGTGCTACAGAAAATAAAACAGGCCTTTTTTGTGTTTATAGGTTTCCCACATGTGAATTACTCAAAGACTATTTCTATCTCCTGAAACTAGCATAGCTGCTTACAGACTCAAGTGAGTCTGAATATTTCCTTTCAATATTAAAAAACTGTTTTGACTTTCTCAGAACTCCTTAAGTTCTTTGGCTGGCACTATTCAGAGTTTTTATTATTATCTTTTTTTTTCTCAAAATGAAATTCATTTCATTTTCAAGAACTTTACTTTGATATTGTCCTTCATTGTTTTGGGTATTAATATGCCCTCTCTATAAAATGACAGTGAAAATAGCTTTCTCATATCCCTCTTGCATGTAAATTTCCCCAATATTTTTGCTGGTGGTGACATTTAGCCATTCTGGCCAATCCAGAGTCTGAGAGATATTGCTCTGTAGGCTTCTTCTTCCTTTGAAGTTCATTTATTGTGTTTTCAAATTTTTTGTGGTAGTGGGGTCTTGTCTGAGCACCAACATTGGACCACATGCTTCCTGAGAGTCCTGATGGTTACATTTATTTCCACATTCCCAACAATACCTAAGAATCCAGATTTACACTTAGAGTGGTCTCCATGGATGCTCGTTGAATTTAGTTAAGTTCTTACGTAGAATTATTGTGATGATTTCTGAGAGAAAAGAGTCTCACAATTTTAGTGGAATGTCTCTTGAAGGAAAAGTCTTGGAAGGAATCTGTCCTAGTTCCTCTATATATCCATAGAAATTAGGTTTCAAATTATATTGATAGCCATGAATAAATGCTGTTACTAATACAATATCCAAAGTTGTTCTAATATGTATATGACACATTTTGTGAATAACAAATATTAGCAGATGGTGTAGAGCTCTGATAGTTGCTAATTACTGTGGAGAAATTCAAATTTATAGAAAACCTGCACAAATAGTGCAATAGACTTTTTTGAATATTTGAAATTTATAGAAATCTTGCAAGAATAGGGTCAGCTATCATTTTGTCGCATTTGCTTTGTCTGTGTCTGTGTGTATATACCTTATATACATATATGCATGTTAATTTTGTTAAAACATTTGAAAGTAAATTACAGCTTTGAGATCCTAAATAGTTCAACATGTGTCTCCTAAGAACAGGGATGTTTTCTCATACAATCATAGGAGTAAAATCTAATTCAGGAAATTTAACATTATTGAAAGACTATTAGTATCAAATATACAATACATATTCAAATTTCATCAATTGTCCCAATAATGTCTTCTATAGCATTTTTTCCTTTTGGATTCAGGATCCAATTCAATACCCCACATTACATTTAGTTATGTGTTGGTTCAGTCACCTTTGATCAGAAGCAGTGCCTCTGCCTTCCTTTCTCTTTCATGACATGGAGTTCTAAGAGTATAGGCCAATTCAGTTTGGGTTTCATTGTTTACTCATCACTGAATTCAGCTTATACAGTGTTGGCTGGAAGTCTACAGAAATTCTGTTGGATCCTTCTGAGATAATCCCATTAGGAGGCACAGGATGTCAGTTTATCCTATTACTAAAGATGCTAACTTGCCTTGCTTGGTTTGTGATAGAGATTATCAGTTCCGGGTACTGTTTCATTTACATTATGGAATCTATGAGCAGAACTTCACACTAAGGCTCCTCCACCCCTAAATAGAAATTAGTCTGTTTGATCCAATTTGCTATTTTCTAGAACATATTCTTCAATTCCCCTCAGTCTATCACCTGCTCCTACACTCCCTGAAAACTGCCCTGTCCAATGCCAGCAGTGACGGTCCTATTACTCTTTTTTTTTCCCCAGTCCTTGTCACCAATTCTGTTGATCATTCCACTCTGTTGATCATTCCATTCTTCTAGAAACACCTCCTCCTTTGATGGCTCCTGCTTCTCTGCTATTTTCATCTGTCTCCTCTGAACGCTCTGCTCCTTCTATGCAGTCATTAAATGCTGAAATTCCTCAGGATTCATCACAAAATCTGTATTCCTCTCACTCTGTAATCTCTATACAAACTCATCCATGTACGTGGCTTCCATTAACAAGTAAACATAGTTAACTCCCAAATTTATATCTCTAACTTTAAACTATTCTCTGAGCTCAAATCCCAAATAGCAATTGCCTACTTCCTGGCTCTACTTAAAAAATCAAAGCAACCTCAAACTCAAAACACCTAAAGCCAAATAACAATCTCCTCTCCAAAACCTCCTGCTTCCTCCACACTTCTTTATATCAATGAAAGACATATAAAATGAAACCCATGTGTCATCCTAATACTGCTTTCTTTATCACCATTCCCCTAAATCCAATCCAGTAACAAATTTTATCGATTTAAACAGGCAAATCTATCTACTTCTCCCTAAAGCCACCATGTACCACCTTAATTCCTTAGTCTAAGACATCACTATTTCTTTCCTGGATGACTATATTAGCCACCTGGCTATCGCCCTGCATCCACTCTTGCCTCTGCTCCCCATATCCCATTCTCCAAACTGGAGCCAGAATTCTCTCAATTAGTGTCTCTCTCTCTCTCTCTGTCTCTCTCCTCTCATATGCATGCTTACATGGAGATATACACACAGACATACTCATTTTGTACTTAAAACTTCTGATGTCCTTTACTGATTTTGGGATGAGGATCTACACCCTTTTCTTAGCATGGCTGCAAAGATTTGCAGAAAATAACACCTATCTACCTACTCCAATTTTACTATAAGCCCTTTAGGCCTCATACTCTTTACAGCAGTCAAATTAATCTGCTCCCATTTTCAGAAAGGTGACATTTTTATTTCTTACCCAGAGAATTAACACATGCTCTTTCCTTGGCCTAGTTATATTGATGACTCAGAACTTAGTTTAGATATTACTTCCTCTATGAAACATCTTTGACTCATCAGACTACATCATATGTAGTCATAGTACCAAATATCTTTTTACTACAATTAATTATGTCTTTATTTATGTGATTATTTGAGTGTCTAACTTTTAGACCCTAGTTCCATGGAGACAACGGTCTTTTCCTTTTGGCTCATCATTTTGCACTTTGCTCAGCGCCTGCCATATGATAGGTATTCAATAATAAATATATGCACATATTTTATTGAATTCATTTCCTTATCAAACACTTGTATCGTGTTTACTATATACCAGGAATCATTCTATATATTTTTAAGTGTTAAATTATATAATACATATGCTCTATTAGACCCTTTTCCAAGTGCTTTTAGCTGCTTTTTAGACTGCATTGTAATCAACAATACTTTAAATTTATGATATGAAGCATACATTTTATATTTATTTATTTTTTAAAATATTTTTTCATAACTTATTGTCAAATTAGCTAACATAGTGTATACAGCATGCTCCTGGCTTTGGGAGTAGATTCCCATGATTCATCACTTATATACAACACTCAACGCTTATCCAAACAAGTGCCCTCCTCAATGCCCATCACCCATTTTCCCCACCCTCCTGCTCCCCACCCTCATCAACCCTCAGTTTGTTCTCTGTTATTTAAGAGTCTCTTATGGTTTTCCTTCCTCTCTGTAACTATTTTTTTTCTTTCCCTTCCCCCATGGTCTTCTGTTGAGTTTCTCAACTTCCATATGAGTGAAAACATATATCTGTCTTTGTCTGACTGACTTACTTTACTTAGCAAAATACCCTCCAGTTTCATCCACATTGTTGCAAATGCAAGATTTCATTCTTTTTCATTGCCGAGTACTATTCTGAGTATATACACACACATATACGTACATACCACATCTTCTTTATCCATTCATTAGTTGATGGACATTTGGGCTCTTTCCATTATTTGGCTACTATTGATAGCACTGCTATAAACATTGAGGTACATGTGTCCCTATGAATCAGCACTCCTATATCTTTGGATAAATTCCTAGTAATGCTATTGGTGGGCCGTAGGGTAATTCTATTTTTAATTTTTTGAAGAACCTCCACACTGCTTTCCAGAGTGGCTGCACCCATTTTCATTCCCACCAGCAATGCAAGAGGGTTCCCCTTTCTCCACATTCTTGCCAACGTCTGTTGTTTCCTGAGTTGTTAATTTTAGCCACTCTGACTGGTGTTAGGTGGTATCTCAATGTGTTTTGATTTGTATTGATTTATATAACACAAAGGTGTTGAGCACCTTTTCATGAGTCTGTTAGCCACTTGGATGCCTTCTTTGGAAAAGGGTCTTTTCATGTCTTCTGCCCATTTCTTCACTGGATTATTTGTTTTTCGAGTGTTGAGTTTGGTAAGTTCTTTATAAATTTTGTATACTAACCCTTTATCCAATATGTCATTTACAAATATCTTCTCCTATTACATTGGTTGTCTTTTAGTTTTGTTGATTGTTTCCTTTGCTGTGCAGAAGCTTTTTATCTTGATGAGGTCCCAATAGTTCATTTTTGCTTTTATTTCCCCTGCCTTTGGAGACATGTCAAGTAAGAAGTTGCTGCAGCCAAGGTCAAAGAGGTTGTTTCCTGTTTTCTCTTCTAGGATTTTAATGGTTTCCTCACATTTAGGTCTTTCACCCACTTTGAATTTATTTTTGTGTAAGAAAGTGGTCCAGTTTCATTCTTCTGTATGGTTGCTGTCCAGTTCTCCCAGCACCATTTGCTAAATAGACTGTCTTTTTTCCATTGAATACTCTTTCCTGTGAAGCACAAATTTTAAATGGACAGAGTGTTTTTCTAGGCCTTATAAAGATGTACCTTCAGGAGGCTTTCTTGTAAACTCTACATGCCATCCTAAAATGTATTAACCAATACCCAAGTTATAGCATGAACAGAGATGACATAACTCTACAAAATTAATAGCAATACATTCACCTTGATGTGGACCTATTTGTGAAATGTTCCTGTTTAAATAATATTGGATAATACTGGGAGAAGCATGGTTTCAATTATTTCACATATTCCTTAAATAAATAATTGTTAGATAATTGAGGAGTAAATAAAAATACCTTCAGTAATTCTTATGAACCTAGAAACCCATGTGGTAAACCTTAGAGTAGTATTAGGTTCAATAAAAAATTGTTCAGCCAACAGAAGGAACTTGGAAAATGTTCTAAAATTATTGACTTGAGCTTCCTGAAGAGTTATAAAGTTAGTCCAATATCCTGATATTCTCCTCTTAAAAAAAATCTCAAGACTCAGACAACTTCCTGAAGATTCTCACTCCTCAAATAATGAGTGAGTTATTTCCTGCTCTCATTATTTCCTGCTCTCAACTCTGTGCCATGTCATCATGCTTCCTGGGGGTATGCACCATGCTGGATACTGTAATTTTTCTCACCTCTCATGGTCTCAGTGTTATTGGCCTATTTAGTTTTAAAGGATCATAGGTCTTTCCCATACGTCTCCTACTCTACAGTTATTTTAATGGTGGAATAAGGGAAAATTTGGATACTCACATGGTAATATATTTTTACACTTATGAAGCATCCCAAAGTATTGTGTGCAAAGAATCATCTGGAGAGATTGTTAAAACAGATTCCTGAGCTCCACCAATAGGGGTTATAATTCAGTAGGTGTGGAGACAGGTGTATAAAATTGCATTTATTTCATGGTTTGTGTTTTCTTTAAGAAATCTTCACCTAACCCAATGTCACAATAATAATCGTATGTTTATTTATCATATATTTTCTTCTGGAAGTCTGATAGTTTTAGCTCTTACTTTCAAGGTCCATTTCAAGTTGATTTTTGGTTTGGTATTAAATAAGAATTGGGGTTCATTTTTCCCCCATATGCATATCCAATTATTTTAGTACAATTAAATTACTGTAGCATATCTATGAAAATCAACTGGATCATGTAAGTGTGGATATATCTCTGGATTCTCCATCTGTTTCAAACTGAGTTGAATACAGTAGCTTTACAGTAAGCCTTCAAAATCAGGTGCTGTTTATCCTCTAAACTTCTTTTTCAAAATTGTTTTGGCTATTCTGGGTTCTTGGAACTTCCATATAGATTTTAGAATAAACTTACCATGATTTTGATTGGTATTGCATTGATCCAATAAGATGAGACTTACCATCCTAATTTTGGGACTTCAAATTTATGCATGACAAATATCTTCTTTAATTTCCTTCAGTAAAGTTTTGTAGCTTTGAGTATATAGTTTTTACACATTTATTCTCTATAGTTATATAGCTATTCAAGTTTTCTATTTCTTCTTGGGTTCATTTGAAACTATTGTCTTTTTAAGGAGTTTTTCCATTTCAAAGAGAATTTGCCTTTATGAAAAGCTCCCAGATATTGATATGTTACTATACAAGGATAGCTCTTTGATACCATTTTGCTATATCACTACAAACTGTCAGGTTTCTGTAAGGTACTTACTATTTTATTTGTTATAATTTACAGAGAAAACCTCTCAGGATATAAATCTCAGGAAACAGAGTGACATCAAATTCTTAAATATTATCCCAAATAGACATTTAAGTCACAATATGTTCAAGTTCTAGAATGGAAGTTATATTCAACTGTCAGTAATAATTGTGAGTGACTTTTAGCATCTATTCTTGTCCAGCTTAAAAAATATATAAACAGGATCACATTGTTATACTCAGAAGATGTTGTCTCAGGGTAGAAATAAAATGACAGGCTGTAAGTGGAGCTATTTTTGTACATTTGAATAAATGTTGTCCTGTTTTTGGCTATCCCAGAATACTGCAGCAGCAGTGATTTCTAAGAAATACCAAATTACCACAGGCTGACACACATATGACTAAAGAACATAACTAATTAAATCAAAGGTTAATGGGTGATTAATTGCTAAATATTAGCCTAGTGGGAATCACTGATACTTTCCCTGCAAGGAGAGATCTGTTCTGAGTCCTTGGTAGGTTATATTTTACATAAATCTGATTCTGCTACTATTTTAGCTATCCTCAGAGAAAATGAATGGAATTCTATTATCATACCGTGAAGGTATTAGGTTTGTGGCTTGAACCAAGTAGTTGGATTAGTAACACTTTAAGAACCACAGCTGGCCTGGGGTACCTGGGTGGCTCAGTTGGTTGAGTGTCTGACTTCTGCTCAGGTCATGATCTCACGGTCTATGAGTTCGAGCCCCACATTGGGCTCTGTGCCTGTTTGGGATTCTGCGTCTCCCTCTCTCTCTGCCCCTGCTCACACCCTCTCTCTCAAAAATAAAAACATTTAAAAAAACAAACAAACAAAAAAAGAACCATGGCTGGCCCAATGTAAACTCAAAATTTTAAAGAAATAATTTTCTTGATCAGTGATGATTTAACAAGTATAAGGACCTCAGGTCAACTAATCACATGCTGGTAACAGATCTTCTCTCATATTTCTCTATATTCCTTCTTCTCCTGATGCCTCTTCCTAAGTCTTTGTCAAAGAGGACTTTAGGACTGGGAAAAGAAATGCGGTACAGCATTTGAACTATGTTTACACGGCAATAAGTACAGAACAACTGTTGAGGGAGAGAATGTTGACCTTCTCAATTAGTTTCAGAGATAAGTAATTCCTATAGAATTTAGAGATTGACAGTGAGGCAGTATGTCCCATCCTGGGCATTATGACAGGCCACAAACAGTTGTGTGATGACTAAAATTAGCTTGAGAGGCTTATATCACTTTACTTTGGTCAACTGAGGACCTGAGGAAATTCAACTCTCTTCCAATAGCCAATGAATAATAAAAGGTAAGTGTTAAGTAGCTGAAGGGGCAAACTTATAAATTATCTCTGAAGGAACAACCACCAGTGGCCACCAGTATATTCAGAAGCAAATACTGAGAAGAAAAATACTAGAGAAACAAGGTAAAATGAATGACAAGAAAGCACTTCGTGTGTACCTCTCCCAGGATACTTACCACTTCGTTTCAGAGTCACTGGTTGACACATTAGTTTCTTTAGTATACTATATACCTCTTGTGATCTAGAAACTTATTCTAATCATCTTTGTTTCTCTAGCACTGGGCACAAGGCCTGGGGCTTTAGCGGACTCCCCATGGATGTTTAAAAATGACTGACTGACCGAAGATTATATACAATTGGCCAAAAAAACATATGAAAAGATGCTCAATATCAGTAATCATTCAGGAAATGCAAACTCAAACCACAATAAGATATCACTTCATACACACTAGGATGGTTACAGAAAAACAGAAAGCAAGTGTTGGTGAGGATGTGGAGAAGTTGGAATCCTTGTGCACTGTTGGTGGGAATGTAAATGGTGCAGCTGCTATGGAGAAGAGTATGGTGGCTCTTCAAAAAATTAAAAATATAATTACCATACGATCCAGCAATTCCACTTTTAGGTATATATCCAAAGAACTAAAAGCAGAATCTCAAAGAAATATTTGCATAACCACATTAATAGCAGCATTATCTATATCTACTGGAAGATGAATAGGTAAATAAAATTTGCTATACACATGCAATAGTATATTTTCATCCTTTAAAAGTGAGGAAATTCTGATGGATATTACAACAAGGATGAACCTTGAGGACATTATGCTCAGTGAAGTAAACTGGTCACAAAGAGGCAAATACTGTTAAGCTTCCACTCACACAAAGTATCTAGAGTAGTCAAATTCATAGAAACATAAAGTAAAATGATGGTTGTCAGAAGCTGAGGGAGTGGGAAATGGGAGTCATTGTTTGATGAGGACAGAGTTTTCATTTTGCAAAATGAGAAAGTTTTGGAGATAGTTGCATGAGAATGTTGCACAAGAATGTGAACATGCTTAACACTACTGAACTGTACATTTAGAAATGGTGAAGATGGCAAATTTCATGTTATTAGTTTTTATTAAAATATAAAATTTTTAATGAATGAATGAGTAAATGAATGCAGGGCTAAGAATGAGTAAACAATAAACATTTATAGCAATAAAGAGAAAATCTAGGAATATATGATATATGTATGATTTATGATATATTTATGATATATCATGTTTTAATGTGTTGGTTAAAAACATAGTAAGTCTAGACTGCTATCCTGGACAACATGTGTAGATATGGGTACGGTGAAACAGCACAGATGCCACAGACACTGAATATTTGTTAGACTCCTCAGAATATAGTATTGTGTTTGGGACTCAATAGTTTAAAGAACTATGAAAAAAGCAAAATGTTTCCAATAAAGAACAAAACACTCAAAGATAAAAGGACAGGAAATCCCAGAAAATATGCAAAGAATTAATTATTTCAATGAAGAAGAATCCAAGTGTATTATGAGTCTTCACATACAGGTTGGATTATTACAGCAGACAAATTCTAACTTCACAGATGAAATTGGCTTAAATTGCAGTAAGAGATTTAAGAAGATCCACAAACGACTCCAATGAACATTTTAGATTTTCTAATAAAATTAAAAAATAGAACTCAAAAGTTCTGACTAGGAATTTTAAGAGAACTGTAACTATGAGGTAATAAGAAAAATTATCTAAAATTTGGGCAGAAGGCAAAGGATAGTACCTGTTCTTACAATGTAATAGGAAGAATTGTGTGACAGACTCACCCAAGGTTTACTTCCATTTCCAGGAGGAATATACCTTTGCTTGATTTACTGTTTTATATCAGTATGTACCTAGTCTTTGTGAAATTAGATGTTAATTTTCAGATTTCTGTTCATAGAAAAGATAATACAAATGGTTACAGTTTTCCTGCTATGTAGCACTTTCACCAATTTGATATTTAAGTGTGCAATCTTATTTCTGCATTCTATGTTTTATTGGCTAGAAGTACTGAGACTCTCAAGTGCCCCATTTAATTAGATTTACCATCCTATCGGTCCCTGCCTTAATGTGTCAAATAATTGTTTAACACGTACTCACTATGGCTATGACTATGAGTCATGTTTTTAACTTTTTGAATATTATACTTTTACCTAATGCTACTATTTGGTTTCATTAGATGGCACCTTTGTGCAAGCAAAGAAAACTCTTATAGATCTATTTATTACTGAATGAAAGAAAGTGAGAATATAAAGGTAAAATTCAAAAGGAGCTTTCACCGACCAAATCTCTGACAATTTGTGCCTCAATTTAAACAATGAAAGTAACAGCATATAATCCAAATAATTAAAAATAAGAACCTAAGAATCTAGGCTGATATAAGTAAATGAGGGAATGAATGAATGAAGGAGAAAGAAAAGTTCTTCTTTACACTATAATGTGAAAGGAATAAATGATATAGAAAATCACCTTTTAAACAACTGATTTTTAATTAATCAATACATAATTGATTCAGGCAAGAATCATCAATGGATGCTAAAACTAGTGGATGAAGTTTTGACGAAGAACAGGATATTTATATAATCGCAAAGTGTCTCCACATAAATCAGTTATAAATCACAAAGTATATAAAGTACAAAGATACGAGAAGATATGTACCCTGAAAAGGACATGATTTCCCTTCATCGTATTCCTCCCTCAAAATGCATAACCTAAATCTACTCATGAGGAAATCCCAAACTTAGGAACATTCTGCAAAAAACTAACCAGTATTCTTCAAAATATTTATATCATTTCATGGGGGGGAAAAGACACCCTTGTGTACTGTTGGTAGGAAATCAGTGCAGCCACTATGAAAAATTTATGGAAGCTCCTCAAAAAATTGAAAATAAAATTTTCATATTATCCAGCAATCTCACTTCAGGGTATATATCCAAAAGAAATAAAAACAGGATATTGATGAGATATTTGCTTTCCCACGTTTACTGCAGCATTATTGACAACAGCCAGCATATAGAAACATACCTTGTTCGGGCATTTGTTTGTGTACCTTCCAAAGTGCACATCAATAGATGAATGGATAAAGAAGATGTAGAATGTATAAAATGTCATATGTATATAATGGAATATTATTTAGCCATCAAAAAAATCCTGCCCTCTGCAACTACATAAATGGGCCTTGAGGGCATTATGCAAAGGGGATAAACCAAACTGACAAAGACAAACACTGCATTATCTCACTTACATGTGGAATCTAAAAATAAAAGATAAACTCATAGAGACAGAGAAGATACTGGTGGTTGCCAGGGACTCAAGGGGCAGGGGTAACTGGGAAAGAGGTTCATCAAAGAGTATAAACTTTTAGCTATGAAATGAATAAGGTCTTTGGATCAAATGCATAGTAAGGTGATATAAGTTGATAACATTGTATTGTATACTTGAAATTTGCTAAGAGAGTAGAACTTAAATGTTCTCACACACACAAAAAGATTTAAAAACCCTATTAACATCATGTTAGACAAAGAAACAATAAGGAATTGTTCCAGATGAAGGAAACTAAAGAGATACAACAACTGAATGTAATGTACTATGGTTTCTGGACTAGATCCTGGACTAGGAGGAAAATATAAAACGAATGTTATTGAGATAGTGAAATTGCAACATTTGAAAATGTTTTGTAGATTAGACAACGAAATGGGATCCATGTTAAATTTCCTGATTTTGGTCACTGTACTGTGGTTATGCAAGGTAAAGTCCGTATTCTTATGAAATGCACACTGAAGTATTTAGTGGTAAAAGAGCATGATGCCTACAACTGGCTCTCAAGTGGCACATGAAAAAAAATACGTGAGAAAAAAATACCTCTTTAAATATCTAGATCTCTATCTACATACATACATATTTACACAAATGCATATACATATGTACACACACATACGCATATATGTATGTAGTATGTATATACACATTTTTTTGGGAGTGTGAGAGCAAGTGCACTAGGAAATGATAAAGTGTCGCAAACTGTAAACAAAAATGAATCCAGGTAAAAGGTATAGTGAAGTCACTATACTATTCTTGTAAATTTTTAGTGAGACTGAAATCATTTCAGAATAAAATTTTAAGAAACCAAGGTTGGTTATCAGTGACTAAGACATCTAAAGAAATTGATAGTAAGTAATAATTTCCCATGATATAAATAAAAGGCAGAAATATAAATTTTAAAATCTAGTAGTAAATATTAGATAATATTGAGCATTTATATTCGTGGGTATAGAAGAAAGTTTAAACATTCAAATGATTAATGTTTCCATTGTAGTCTGAAAATACAAAAATATAATGGTTAACAAGCAATTATGTAAGAAATCTAATTTCTGGGAAAACTTAAAGGAAGGATGACCTCAGTAGGACTTTTGTATGTCAATTATTCTCACAAAGTAAGAATTATCACCATTGACAATTAGAGAACATCAGAATACTGATTTCAGTTCAAAAATTTTTAGGAAAATAAATGAACTTTACAAATATTACATTTCCTTTAAAACACTGCAAACCTATTGCTACCTGAAAATTCTGAAATAATTATGGCCTAAAATGACTGAGAAAAAATAAAATGTTTTCATTTAAAAGAATGCAGCAGTGGACAATTAAAATAAGAATTATTAAAAGAATAGGAGCTGTTACTTGTTTTTGTTTTATAAGCAGGTTAGGGAAGATGCTCATTTCTAATATTCTCTGTGCACATTGGCAGGTTTGACAAGAATCCTAAATTACAAAGGGAATTTGTTAATGAATTCACTGCAGACTGAATTATTTTTGTGAGGTCTTGAAGAACTGAGAAGTTGCTAGGGAACTGAAAGAAAACAAATGTAATTGTATCCTTTAAAGAAGTGATTGAAGCAATTAACATCAAATAAGTCAAAAAAAATAGCAATGTGGTGGAAAACGATAGAAGAAAACTGTATACAAATGGATAATAGGTAACATGTCTCTATCAAGGAAAGTTCAAGAGTCATAAAATATGTTAGATTTTAAAGGAGAGATCATCAGCTGCCCTACAGCTTGGGAGCTCCTTGGAAACAATGGCATGCCTACTCAACTTTTAATAAAACACTGTAGATACTTAGCAAAGGAAGAAAAGGGAAAAAAGGAAACGAGAGACAGAATGGACTAGTGGGGGAAATGGAGCATATTAACTGAACATTAATGTGTTACAGTTTGATTTATACAAAACATTCAATTTAATACCTAATGAATGTCTACAAATTTTATTTGACCTGAAAATATAAATAAAGCATAATAGTGACTCACGACTAAAGTATGATATTGAATAAATTCACTCTGTAATGTAATGTTCAATAAACCAGGGAAATTCAGAGGAAAAAGATGCTATTTTGCTTCATTTTTCTGTTTCAAACAGAAAATTCAAACTACTGAAACATAATTCAATTAGTGCAAATGCAATAGTTTTGAATGACAGAATGGGTTATTTACCCTCTCTGATCAATATAAAAAGTGTGTATTTTTATTAAGCACAAGAATTGGCTCCTTGTCAACAATTACACAGACGCTATAGCTAATAATCTCAATGAGGGGCGCCTGGGTGGCTTGGCAGGTTAAGCATCTGACTTCAGCTCAGGCCATGATCTCACGATTTGTGGGTTCAAGCCCCACGTTGGGCTCTAGGCTGACATTTCAGAGCCTGAAGCCTGATTCAGATTCTGTGTCTCCTCTCCCTTCCCCACTCATGTTCCATCTCTCTCCATCTCTCAAAGATGAATAAACATTAAAAAGCATTTTTTTAAATAATCTCAATGATATCCTGAGGAATGAGGAATACAAACAGGTGAATTGGTGCAAGAAGTGCAAGCCATGAGAGTTTAATATTCAAGCTGACTTCCTAAAACAAGCAAGTTCTCCATTAAAAGGAAGATAAGGATGCAAATAATTTATGTTTACCCTTCCTGAGTGTTTAAAGAAATACATCAGGTCTAAAAGGAAAAAAATGACAATATTTTGAAGTTAAGAGCTCACTTCTGGCATGATCTTTAAATAATTTTTATAAAGTCTTTGCATCTGTAAGATGTGCTATACCTCTTGCCCTTCTCTGGTAAAAACTTAATCTAAGATACTGATAACATATTTTACACTTGCTACTCAAGTATCTCAAAAAAAATGTGCCTTTTAAGTTGTCTACAGGGCACCAGGTATACTCTGGAAAACAAATAATAAAACAGAAAATGATCCTTAAATCCCAAGGGTAAATAATCAAGATGTCAAGACTATGCCACATGCTGTTAGTAGAACATCCTACAAATCTATTAATGGCCTGACTGTAGATAATCAAAATAATCAGACTAACTCATTCCACAGCCCGTGTAGGAGTATTTTGGATATACAAAGTAAATATCACGTAAACTGAGAAAACCATTCCTACTATTGCCCCATTATCCTTCCCTAGCAAATGATTTTTTAAAATTCATTTGTTTTTAGAAATTTTAGAGCGAAGCATCTTTCAATTGCTACTTAAAGCACAAAAGAATTTTGACGGAAGTCCTATTTCCATCCAGGGAAGATCCCCCAAAATATCCTTCCAACTGAAAAAATGACAGTTTACAGTAAGTCTTTCCTGCTCTGCACTCATTCATCTAGATTTCTTAAATGTATTGTCAAATTCATGCCTCTTGATTGGCTCTGCAACTGAAAACTCAGACGGACGAAGAGAGAGCAGAGAGGACATGATAATAGGAAACTAGAGACAGGAAGTGAGTGCTTATATTATTGTTCTTGTTCCATTACAATAGAAGCTCCCATCAAAGATCTGAGACCTCTTTCTCTGGTTGACAAGGATGAAGGACCTCAGCAGACAGATGCCTGGCTGTTATACCTGCACTAAGGTGTAGTTTGAAATTATTGAATAATTCAACAGTGGCTTACTACAAGGCTTGAAACTCTTTGCTCTTCAACCTCAAATGACAAAGCAATGACTTTAAATCTATGGGCAGTCAGTCCTTATAAAAAGGAGAGAGATTGATTGGAATCAAAAGGAAAATTTTGCTGAGATACCAAAAAAACATTTCTCCTTGTCAGTTCACTAATCAAACCTGAAGGAACACTCTCCTCCCTGCAATTTTGCATCTTTTAGCCTAGCCTTCTTTTTTCTACTTTTAAAATAGTGTCTGTTAGATTTTAAAGCACAATTGCTATTTACATTAATTCTGGGAAGGGAATTGGTTGCCTAGAAGATATTGACGTTTTCTTTGTCTAATTGGGTGGGTCAAGGCACTAATTTGATTCACAGCTGAGGCAAGTTTTTATAGACTTTGGTGAACTTTAATTGCTTATAAATATTGTGTTATAAGACCATGAGCCTTCCAGAGAATCCTGTTCAGCCCCATATGCTTTCAAACTCGACAATATGTTGTCCATTTCCTAAGAATCCTTCATTTCAAATGGCCCTGAGGGTAAGAAAGAAAGGAGTAACACATATGGCTCACATAGCGAAGTCCATTAAGATTTTTGCTGTTGACAGCACCTCATGAGTTATTGTAAGGAAAAAAATATTGTCAATAAGCCCTTTCGTTCACAATAATAAAATTGAAGTACAAAGATAGCAAAGCTCAATGCCCTGTAGTCTTATTATACGGAAGTTAGATTATATTTAAATGATGTTCATGACTCCATAGCCAGCCCTACAGTAAGTGCAAATGGAAATTTCTGACAGGGCAGCGGCTTGAAGCTGATGGGATCTCCTGAGCGCTATGATAAGAGACCTAACTGGCCTAGGGTAGAAGCTGGTCACAGCTCTGTGACCAGACCACTTCTCCCAGAGCCTGGCCACACTGCCAGTGCTTTGGATGGAGGACTGTGGCTCTCCTCTGTGCTCCTTCAGGGCATCCACGGGTTGCAGGGAAGGGGTGCTGTCAGGCCTCTGGTGTCTAGGTGGGACTATCAAGAGTAGTCAGAGCTGGGGAGAAAGATCACCCTTTTGCTGCTGGACTAAGCGTGGGCTATGGAGGCCACTCATCACCACCATCCCCAAACAGGCCTTCAGACTCCCCCAGCAAGCACCAACGATTGTCTTGAAAGTGTAAAGTACCCCCTGGTCCCAATTCCTGGGGTTCATCCCACCAGAGCCATCCTGGAATCTATAATGGCCAGCACTAGGTCAGATCAATAACATTCTGATTCCTTCTGTTTGCTCAGGCCACTACTCTTAACCTGAAGTTGGTTCTGTTTGAGAGTCAAGCACAGATTCTTTGGTCACAAAGGCCATGAACTCAGATGGTACCTCTGTCACTTGAGATTGATCGAATTTTATCAAAACCAAGGGAAACACATCCATTTAAAATTGTTCGGTTTTTAATGTTTATTTATTTTGAGAGAGAGAAAGAGAGAGTGAGAGAGAGAGAGAGAGAGAGAGAGCGTGCAAACAGGAGAGGGGCAGAGAGGGAGGGAGAGAGAGAATCCCAAGCATTGTCAGTGCAGAGCCCAATGCAGGGGCTCAAACTCACAAACTGTGAAATCATGACCTGAGCAGAAATCAGGAGTCAGAAGTTCAACTGACCAAGCCACTCAGGGGCCCCTAAAATTGTTCTTTTAATAGGAATTATTTTGATACACCTTTTGTAACTAAATACTGACATTTGAACAACTGGATAGCAAAAGGTTTCTGTCTGCTCTTACATTCAAATAACTTTTTTTGTGGTGCTTGGTACATGTAAACATAACATTTTTTTTAACGGCTCTGGTTACTTTGTAGGAATGAACAGGTGGCCAATGATGAGGCTGTTACAGTCACCCAGGAAAAAGATGCCAGTGTCAAGGATAAGTCTGGTGGATGGAGATGGGTAGAACAGTGTTATCCAGGTTTCAGCACTATTTTCAAGCTGGAGGCAGCAAAACTTGGTGGAACAGAAGCAAGGGTGACAAGTCATCACAACAGCCCTCTAAAGGGAAGGAATAGTGCTGAGGCCCACAAGACAGCACACAGCACCCTCAGCAGCCAGACGGATGCTTAAGAGCAGAGCAACTCTGAAAAAGGGAGCAGCAGGAGAGCCCTGCCAGGAAAACATAAGCGCTCAGGGTTTCCCCCAGAAAGATGTAGTGGAGGGGGTGGGGATGGGAGAGTAGGGCCCTGGTGTTTTTATAGTAAGTGGGATGGGGGCTCAATTCATTTTGATTGGACCCAGTGGTGTGCTGGAGCTGGTGCACACTGGCTTGCACAGGTGACTGTTAAAAATTCAGGAATTTTACGAGTCCCATTGGTGGCTTGAAATTGCCCACAGTTGGGAATGTTTACACCACGGAAATTGGCAGAAGCTACAGATTGGAGTTCCCCACCCCCCACCCCCCGTCTCTTTCCCTCTCTTCCCCACCAATGCTGGCTGTGAAATGTTTGCCAGCACACCACTGTGAATGGACTCCACATGGCTGGAAGCCCTGAGAATGCTGGCAGATTATGAGTTAGATGAGCAACTGACCTTGTTCTCTCCTCCAGGGAAACAAAGAAAGCTTCTGATACTCGTAAGTAAATTTAGGAGGTTCTGGAAAATTCTTTGAAATGCAATGTCTATTTTCCTACTAACCGAACTCCCTAATTCCTACTTATGTTTTTCGGAAGCTAATATTAAAATCACCTTTTATTTGGGGGCACATATTACATAGGAAATACTTTGTATCACAGGCAAAGCTGGTCCAGAATTTAAAACATCACAAAGAACTAGACTATAAAAGAATATGCTCAGCGTCTGAGTAATCAAGAGTTGCCTTTGTTTTAATTCATTCTTCTGATATTTTGTGATAGTCACATAACCCAAGCCTATTCTGACTGAATACTATCAATAGCAGTATATCATTGACAATGTAAAAATGAAATATAATGCTTTATCCTCATGTATCAAATCTGTATTTCTTTTAGCAACAAAGAACCATGATCTTGTAGAGAAGCAAAAAGAAGACAATTAAATCAAGAATTACAGCTCCTGGAGATAATCACTATTTACAATTATAGATCGGTGGTCTGCAAACTACCATACCCTGCGGACTGGCAAACTACCCAAGGGGCAGAATTCAGCCACGGCCCTTTATGTACCTACTGTGGATGGCTGTTTTTCCCACAACAACTGAGCTGAGTAGTTACAACAGAAACCATGTGGCCCACAAAACCAAAAATATTTACTATCTGGCCTTTCACATAAAGACTTGCTGACCTCCAGTGTTTTCTCTATGCAGAGATATAATCTGCAATAAAAAGAGGATTGTATCATACATACTGCTTAATAACCTGCTTTCTTCTCCCAATTATACTATGGAGTGGGTGTCCTTCCATGTCATTAAATGTTATACCGCATTATGTTTTTTAGAATTGTGTAGCATTCCATTCTCTTGATATAACAAGATCCTTTCTTCTTATTCTATTTTCTTAGGACAAATTTCTAATTCTAGAATTTTTGGATCAAAACTGGATGTTCAAAAAAAAATCTGGATATTCCAAAGTTTTAGAATTTGGTAAATATTGCAAACCTGTCAGATTAAGAGGTTTTCCCAATTTATATCAAATCTACCTTGCTATGAATTTAAATGTAAAAGACTGCATGTTTTCTGGGTGAAAATTTCCCAAAGGTTCTTTCTGAATGCTAGGAATAAATATTCTTTAATATATGTCTTTATAAAGTACTCTTACAAGAGAAAGGCAGATAAAATTGACATTCTTCTTGTAGATATGATATGCTTCAAATTTTCGTCACAGACACACATTTTAAAAGTATATACTTTGTGGAAATCTATAATACTGGCTGTGTCAAAGAAGTAGTCATAATTAGTCACTTTCTAATCCTCAATTCTGGCACCTATAAAATAGGGCTCTTCCAATCTCAGAGATTACTGAAACAATCAAAATATTCAAACAACACATGCATAAGGAGAAAGTATAGAATCCTAAAAAATACTGAGTTATCTCAGAAGTAAGATGTGGTAGTTTAAATTATTACAAGTTTCTATTCACTGCATTTTATTCTTAGATAGTAAAATTTTATCAATACTAATATTTTCTTTTGAAAAAGCAAGTGTGTGGGGATGTCTAGGTGGTTCACTCGGTTAAGCTCTGACTCTTGATTTTGGCTCAGGTCATGATCTCAAGGCCATGAGATAGAGCCCCGCATCAGGCTGTTCACTGGGCATGGAGCCTGCTTAGGGATCTCTCTCTCTCTCTCCCTTAGCCCCTTCCCCTGTGGGCATGTGCTCTCTCACTCTCTCACTTTCAAATAAATAAATAAAAATAAAAAAGCAAAGTGTAACTAATGAAGATGGAGGAACACTAGGAATGACATAAATTCCCCCTATCTATATATTTTCCTTCAGAGAGAAATTTCCACACTGTAAGGCCACCTAATCATTCTTCTGGGTATGCAAAGATAGGAGAATTGCAGGGTCTAGATGAAGTTCAATGGACATCTGCAGCCTCTTCTACCCATGACCCTTTCTTTCTTCATGAGGGCACTAGACTTGCTTGAATGTCCTGTTACCCCACCACTCATTCCTTTTCTGTCCCCTTTGCTGGCTCTTCCTCTTGTCCCCCTAACATTGGAGTACCCATGAGTAGGTGCGTGGTGCTTCCCCGCCCCCCAGCAATACCCAGCCACATGCCTGTAAGAGCTTCTCTCTTAAACTCCAAATTCCCATATCTTGTCACCTCATCAACACTTCATGTCTAATTACATCTTAAAGCTAATAATTCCAAACTGAATTCCTGATCTGCCCCCTCAGCCTGCACCACTCACAGACGTTATTCCCCCTCTCAGGTAATAGCACCTCCATCTGTCCAGTTGCTTGGGTACAAAACCTGGAGCCATTCTTACCTCATTTCTTTCTCTCACAACACGCTTTCGGTCATCAGAAAATTGGGTTGGCATGCCATTTCTCACCCCTCCACCACCATTGCCCTGGTACATTTGATCTGGATCGATGTAATTATCACCTATTTGTTTCAATCACGGACATAGTCTATTCTCTAGCCAGAGTGATCCTGTCAAAATATTTACTCTGATTATGTATTTCCACTCCATGGCCACCCATTTCACTCAGAATCAAAGTCAAAGTCCTTACAGCAGCCCACAGTCTTCTCATGGGCTACCTCACAGCATAATTCTCCCCTTGTGTGTTCCCCTCCATTCTCTCCACCACAACCACGCCAGTCCCTTCCTTTGTGATCCCCAACAAGCCAGGGAGTCTCTGGCTTGAAGGCCTGTTTTATAGCAGTTTTATCTGCCTTCTTCTAGACATTCAGAGGACTAGTTCACTCACCTCCTTCTCAGGAAGGTCCTACTTAAACTTCAGCTCCCACCCCTGACTCGCCATGGTCCTTCTTCTGCTCTGTTTATCATTTTCCTATAGCATGTAGCACCTTCTAACATATGATATAATTTACTTATTATGTTTATTATTTATGATGTGTCCTCTCTCCTCTAGAATGTAAGCTCCATTTGGATGGGATCTTTGTTTTGTTCAACAGAGGAAATGAATTAACAACTACATGCTCACTAGATGATCCTGAGACTGTATCAAAATAATGGTTAAAACATAGATTTAGGGGGGGAAATGTAGAACAAACTATGGAAAATGTATTAAATAACATTAATTTTTTAAAGACTCCATGCTATAGACTAATTAAATGTCAAAAAGAAATTTATTTAAAACAAGTAAGGAAAGGAATGGATCATTAAGGAGAGAAGATTCCTAGCTGACTAAAAATCAGGGAACCTTCAGAAAGGTCTTTACTCTGCCACGTGTTAACAAGAAAGGGTAACCATGGTCATGAAAAGTCCACAGCATGGAATATTTCAGGAGCATCAGTTTTCTGATCCATAAAATGGGAAGAGCCATTTATTCCTTTTTTATCTCAAGGAATTGTTGTCAGGCAAACACTTCTCATAAACCATTAAGTTACTTTAATGTTCTTATGTTAAAATACTTGCTTAGGTTCCCTTTTCTCGGCTCTGAACTGACAATTGCAGTTAGCACACAGGACGCTCTCAGGTGGTTTTCATTTAGGAGAAGGGAAATTGATCCCTGTCCACCTTAGCTCTTTCAGTACATGCACAGAAAGTAAATGGGTGATGGGCAGGATCTCTGGTGACATAACTGCTTGCTGCCAGAGTCCCCAGCAGCACAGCCTTCAGGATGCAAAATGCCCACTGCCTTCTTAATTGGCAGAAGAAAGATATGGAGTGTTCCCAAAGAGTGGATATGTAACAAGGGAGGCCCAAATGACAAAGCATTTTTAGGAAAGTCTTAAATGAAGAGGCTCCTTTTTCTACATAAACTCTTAAATCATGTTATTTAATTTTTATTGATAAAGATATCAATTAATTGACCAGTAACTGCATCTTAAAAATTCACCAATGACTAGATAATGAGCCAGAATCTAGCTGCAGTGTTCTTTTTCATTTAATAAGGGCCTCTCTTTCAGGCCTGCTTTAAATTTGTTTTCTGAGACTGGTAATATTAAACTAGGTTGAACACAAAAGTTTTAGAACATATTAGAAGCTCGATGTAAGGATCTGTAAACAGAGATAAATAAATATGTGAAGATCTTGCAAGCAGTTCATTTGGCATTTGTATTTCTGTGCTCTGAAAAGATGCCTTTTCTGTTTTTAATTGTGCTAGTGCCCTCTAGTGGTCGGAGTGGCACCTGCAGTTTTACTAAGTCCTTCCTAGCCCTCAAAACCTCCCAAAAGAAAAAAAAAAAAAAGCCTATCAATAGAATCATCATTTTTTTTCAATGCTGCACACAGAATAGAAGAACATATAGGAAAAAATAAAGGAAATGAATTATACATCTCTATTAGAAAAAAAGCTTTGTACATTAATGAAATTTCAGAATTTTGACAACAGACTTCTGAGGTCAAAGATAAAGCTGAGAATTTTGATAAAGCTATGAACCTACTTCTTAGAAAATTACGCAAGTGCCTATGCTTTCAGGAGTTCAGGTAGCACCAATTTAAAGGCCTGGGGTTGGGACGCCAGGGTGGCTAAGTCAATTAAGCCTCCGACTCTTGATTTCTGCTCAGCTCATGTCATGATCTCATGGTTTGTGAGTGGGAGCCCCAGGTCAGTGCAGAGTCGGCTTGGGATTCTCTGTCTCCCTCTTTCTGCCCCTCTCCTGCCCATGTGTGCGCTACTGCTCTCTTGAATAAATTTATTAATTAGTTAATTAATTAAGGCTTGGAGTTTATCTAGCTGTATACATGCTCCAGGATCCCCAGGTCAAAAACTATACCTGAGGGGCACCTGGGTGGCTCAGTCGGTTGAGTGTCTGACTTCGGCTCAGGTCAGGATCTCATGGTTTGTAGGTTCGAGCCCCGTATCGGGCTCTGTGCTGACAGCTCAGAGCCTGGAGCCTGCTTCAGATTCTGTGTCTCCCTCTCTCTTCTCCTCCCTGGATGGTGCTCTGTCTCTCAAAAATAAATAAATGTAAAAAAATTAAAAAAGAAAAAACTTAAAAAAAAATTCTACCTGAAATGTTGAATTTGAAAATCAAGTTGGAGAAAGATATGCACAGTATGACAGTATATAAAATAAGACTGTATAGTTTCTATGTATACAGAGTAAAATCATACAAACCACAGGAATGATGCACATTGATTTCATAATAGTGCTTATCTCTCATAGCAAGGGAGGGTAATGGAAGGGGGAAAATTACAGGTGGCCACAGTTATATCTAGAGTATACCATTTCTTCAGAAACTATTCAGGTGTAAATGGCATAATACTATTTTACTAAAGCTTTGTAGTAGATATATAAATGATGAATTCCTATAATTTTATTTTCCATTCTTGTCCATATATTTGATGGGCTTCCCAATTTTAAAAACTTAAATTAAAATACGTAATTATTATATATTAATAATACATGATCTAATTTCATAGTGATGGGATCCAGGGCAGGCCACCTCAAAATGTGCCACTTTAACATACTATTTTGAATTAAAATTACTTAAGAAATAACTCATGCAAGAAATGTCTTCTGTCCCTCTGAAAGCAGGAAATAAATTCCCCATGTGAAGAGTCCCCTTCTTTCACCTGGTAGGTAGGAGGAATGCTTTTCACCAGAGGTAGGCAATTCAGGGCCAAGGGTGTATAAATAAACCTTGATAATTACTCATTGACTTGCTCCCACAAGCCCAAACCCCTTTGTCAAAATAATTCACAAATAATTGTGTATTTGAATAAAAGGTATAATAGCTGCCTGCTTTGGTCACTCTTTTGAATCTCTGTTTCTATGAGCTCCCATACACACAAAATTAAATTTTCTTTCTGCTGTTAACTTGTCTGTGTCAATCTAATTATTAGGCCAAAGAGCTTAGAAGAAAAGTTTTCCTCCCCTACAGATTTTATGTAAAAAAAAAAAAGGATAATTTTCAAAAACATCCAAATGTTAAGTTCATGTTCTGAAAAGCAAATTTAATTCTACATTGTATAAAATCACCCAAGCTTATTTTAACCTAAAATATTAATATTATAAAGAGAACCACTGTTCACAGAGTCCTTAAGTAGAAAAGCTTTTATTTTTATGGTTATAATTTGATTTCTTGATAGAGAAAGAGGAAAAGGGTGAAATTCTTCTGAAACTAATGTTATATTAGAACAAAATTTATTATCGATCCATATTCATCCTACTATAAAATATAATGAAAATTTAGATAAGGCATTATTCTCTTTGGGGATTTCATATGTAACAAAGACAGCGTGACGCTGACTGTGCCATGGCCTGAGAGGCTGAACCTAATAGCCGCTTAATTGATTCATGCTCATAGCTGCTCTGCCGCATAGCATCCCAGAGCCTTCACAGGCTGTGATCAGACACAGCTCATCACAATGCAAAGCAGCAGGGTCTTGTGCCTCCCTTAATTTAAATGGAATGTGGGAGGAATGAGGCAGCACAAGCAATATGGAAGACTGGTTGGGAAGAGGCATTAGCTTCTGGTTCACCTCTCCACTGATATAGCTGGTGGACCCTAGACATGCCTGGGGAGGTAAATCATGACCACAGCATTAACCATCTGTTGGACAATATACATCATTGGCCTCTGAGGTCAGATTAAAGCTGCGGTCTTCCTTGCCCTCCACTCTTAAAGAAAAGCAATGTTAGTTTCTGAGGACCTTTGCTGGGCCCTGGTGTTGAGGCAGAGGGAAGAACATTCAGTGTCATGGTAAGGAAACATGGTAAGGAAACAAAACCTTCCACTTCTCTGTCAATGTCCTCCAGCTGGATTTAGTTTCTTAGAGATCCTGTCCTTTCTGATTTGTCTCATTAAAATGACTTCCCCACCAGCTGCTGAAGAGAAGAGGTTGTTTTCCACCCACAAATTAACTCCTTCTTCTGCCTCCTCTCACTATCCACCCAAACCACACTTTCTATTTTAAAAGCAAAAGGAATGCTTGGCCTGGGGTAGAACATTAGACCACTTCATTCTAGATCTTAGGGGGAGAAAATCATCCCACTCACCCCCCTTTACTTATTTATTTATGTCACTAGAATAAGAAGACCTGGAGGAATTCCTTTTGGTTAGGTCTTTGACAAAAGACACACAGTTGATGGTTTCAGCCCTGTGTAGTCCAGCACAATCTATCGGGTTTTGGAATTCCACACAGGGTACTGGCACCAAACCCATATAGTAATAAACATAAGGCTGGTCTATCCTCAGTGCATGTATCTTACATGGCAAATCCGGAAGAAGTAGGTGTGCAGAAGTGACTGTTTTGGAATTTGGTGCTCTTGAGTAAGTCCTGGCCCAATACCAACCCAGAAATGACCAACATATGCCCTTGACATAGTTTGTAATGGAATGGGGGAGGGGGGAGGAGTAAGGATTAAGGCAAAATGAAGATATCTTGTATGTAACATCTTTATTTATTTATTTATTTATTTATTTGAGAGAGAGTGCACAAGCAGGGGAGAGGAGCAGAGGAAGAGAGAGAAAGAATGTCAAGCAGGTTCCATGCTCAAGATGGAGCCCAACATGGGTTCGATCCCACAACGCTGGGATCATAACCTGAGCCAAAATCAAGAGTCGCTGCTTAGCCAACTAAGCCACCCAGGTGCCCACAACCACCATCTTAAGACACGGACCCATCAATGTGGCTTCCACAAATACATATTTCTGAAGCAACTAAATTATATCTCTGAATATTTGCATATTTTGAGCTTTTTTTAACCTTGTTTACATTTAAGCTACCTCCTAATGCAAGTTCCATCCAACATAAATGATTTACTCTAAATCCAATCTGTCTTTAAAAGAGTCCTACAGATAAACTGGTGACAAATATCAGTATAATAGGTAAATATTCAGCACTAGGTGATCAGCATATTTCACCACCAACAAAAAAAGGCAAATAATCTTATCTTACCCATGCTGAATGAGAATTCACTCTAGAGTTTCCTTCCCATGAGGCAGAGCTTGACATTCAACAACTCACACGTTTCATTTTCAGAGGTAAATGAACAGGCTGCAGTTAATTTGAGAGTTAATTCCTAGTTAGGAATAAATGGAGTAATGTGGGGGAAAATAACTCCTAATTGGAATACACTGAGTGGCTATAAAGTTACTCATAATGCTATGCATACCAAGTAGATTGTTAGTAGCCATGTAAAAGTTGAGGATCAATGTGGCATCGGGACCTTAACCATGTTAATGATCTATGGCAACATGGACCATGCACTAGACTTCTAGAATGGTTCTTAGAGAAATTCAAAAGTGCCCAGCACCAAATCTCCCAAAGTGTAACATTTTATTTTAGGTGGAAAGGCTAGATTAGATTGGTCTCTGAATGCAGGCAAACCTAAATGTGAATCCTGCTGAAACCACAGCCAGCTGAACCTTGGGAATACATGCCTCAGTGTTTTTATAAATCCAGAGAGAACATCAGGACACTACAAGTGATGGATTTTGGTACCACACAGGTATAATTACAGTCTGTAGACTTTCTCAAGGGGAGGTGGAGGTGAGGATAACAAAGTTAGCCTCATCAAATTCTCTGGGCTAGAGAAGTCCCTAATCTGAAGTCCCCATTAGATTTCCAGCCTAAGCCAAACAACAGCATGGGGCTTGGAGATGAGCGGAGAAACCCACTGCAGCACTGAACTGTGGTCTGTACACCTGCTGCAGCTCCAAGATGGTTTGTTGTTGGTTCACAGTAAGATAAGTACAGAAATGAAGAGTAAAGATTTTAAACTCTTAGAAAAATTTGACAGTAATGTATACCTGTTGAAACTAATAATAAAAAAAACGTGTTTCTATTTTGTATGTCTTTATTTTCATGCTTCCATTATTTTAGTACTTCAATTTTATTGTATTTTATCAAAGTATGAGTCTGTGACAAATTGGGAGGAGGGAACTGGTCCATCATCAAAGACAATGTGTAAAACTCTGATCTAGATCTTAAGGCCCTTAAGTCTATGGACTGAAATCTGAGAACTAATCTTTTTTATGCAAAAGTACTGATTCCATATAGATCTACGGTCTTTTTAAATCTTTTCATCCAGTTTGGTTGATCTCAGTAAGCAAAGCACTGAAGTCCAAATTTAAACTAATTTTTTTAATGTTTATTTATTTTTTAGAGAGAGACAGAGACAGAGTGTGAGCGAGGGTGGGGCAAAGAGAGAGGGAGACACAGAATCCGAAGCAGGCTCCAGGCTCTGAGCTGTTAGCACAGAGCCCGACACAGGGCTCAAACTCATGAACCAGTGAGATCATGACCTGAGCTAAAGTCGGACGCTTAACCAACTGAGCCACCCAGGCACCGCTTTGAAGTCCAAATTTAATGTCAAGATTTGGATTTGACAAGATCAGAGCTAAATGTAAAACTAATTAGCAATCATTATGCTCATCAAATATGTCTATTTAATATCATTTCTTTTGCCTGGTTCAATGCTTTACAGGTTTCCATGAAGCAATACTTTTAATCGAGTACCAATGGCACACACTTGTTTCATGTGATGCTACATTACATAGACAATAATAAAAATGTTATCAAAAGTCAAGAGAAATGACTCTAGTCTAGATGAATGAAACACAATTTAATTGAGAATATGGATCTGAAGAGAGAATATGGACTTGATTTTGCAAAAAGCAATTTTCTCCTTTGGATTTGTCCTACCTTTATAGTTCTATGCAAATTTTTAATATCCAATACAGATCTCATACTGCTATTATTGAAGCTCACAGTTGAAAATGCTCGTTTACAAATGTTTATCTTACAAAACAGATAAACATTAAGGTGCTCTGTAATGGGTTTTTGTTTTGAGTTTATCCATTGATTTGTAAAATTCAGAGTGAGCAGATCCCTGTGTTAGGCTTTTAAATTTGCAAGCACTGGAGTTCAATCAATTCCAATCGTTGGAGTGGGACCAACATCCTTAGGTGAAAGAAAACATTACTTGATAACTCCTTTTATCTTCTTTAAGCTGAGAAAAGCAGCAGTCTCGTTCAAATGCCAACTTCCCAATGAGAAACACACACATTCTGCTTTATCACCAACATAAGGCGGAAAGAAAAAGGGAATACAGCAAGCAGGAGAACATTACATTGTGTCTGAACATCTGATAGCCCTACACATCAGAAACAGATCTAATTGAATGGTTTGCACCTTTTAACAGATACAGCAGTTATTAAACAGCCTTATTCCTTTAATCATTGAAACCAAGTCTTTATATTTCCTCTCTCATATATGGTAAGTATTAAAGGTTTTTATTACTTTTTTCCTATAAGAGTAATGCAAGTTCATTATAGAAATGCATAATAAGGGGTGCCTGGGTGGCTCAGTCGGTTAAGTGTCTGACTTCAGCTCAGGTCATGATCTCATGGTTCCTGAGTTCCAGCCCCACAACAGGCCCTGTGCTGACAGCTCAAAGCCTGGAGTCTGCTTCAGATTCTGTGTCTTCTTCTCTCTCTGCCCCACCCCCACTTGCGCTCTGTCTCTCTCTGTCTCTCAAAAATGAAGAAACATTTAAAAAAATGCATAATAAAAAAATAAAAAATCATCCATACTCTTACCACATTTAGAGATAAACGTCATTAATGTTTGTATATACTACTTTTCTTTTTCCTGTAGATATTCATACATACTTAGTTTTCTTTAGAGCTGAGATTATAATGTGAATATCATATCTTATAAGTGTGTATCTTTTTCTTTTGTTTACTATTAAACTATATTGGGTATTTTTAAAACCCAATAAAATTATTTGGGCACATAATCTCCAGTAACTGCATAATATTATATTGAAGTTAAAATGCACATGAGTATCCTTCTATTGTGGAACATGTAACTTTTTAAACAGGTTAAAAAGATGTTTTCAGAATCAATGACTTGGTTCTATTCCTGGCTGCTCCACCACTTATTAGCTATGTGACCTCAGTGAAGTTCTTAATCTCTCTAAATTGTAATTTTCTCATCTATAAAAATTGGGATAATAATACCAGCTACTTTATAGGGTTACAATAGTAAACAAGACGATGCATATAAAAGAGCTAAGCACTGTGTCTGCCTTTTCTCATTAAACGTTAATTACTTTGATACTATGATAAACATCTTAGGTCAGACAGCATTGGTCTAGTTTTTAATTTAACTTAGACACATGCCCAGAAGATTAGAAATAGTAGAATATATTTTTAAAAGTACTTTAAAGGGGTGCCTGGGTGGCTCAGTCAGTTGAGCATCTGACTCGGTTTTGGCTCAGGTCATGATCTTCTGATCTCAGTGAGTTCAAGCCCCACATAGGGCTTTGTACTGACAGAGCAGCCTGGTTGGGTTCTCTTTCGCCCTCTCTCTCTGCCCCTCCCCCACTCACTCTGTCTCTCAAACATAAACAAATAAACTTAAAAAATTTTTTTTAATTAAAAAGAAAATTAGGGGTGCCTGGATGGCTTAGTCAGTTGAGCATCCGATATTGGCTCAGGTCACGATCTCACAGTTTGTGAGTTGGAGCCCTGCAACGGGCTCTGTGCTAACAGCTCAGAGCCCAGAATCTGCTTCAGATTCTGTGTCTCCCTCTCTCTGCCCCTCCCCTGCTCATGTTCTGTCTCTCTCACTCTCAAAAAAATTTTTTTAAACATTAAAAAATTTTTTTAATTAAAAAAATTTAAAAAGTACTTTACAGCTTTGAGTACAATCAAGAAGTACAAACTGTTGAACAGTGACTAGACTTTGTCATATGTTAGATTACTTACTATAAGCAAACAACTGAGACAACATGGAAAAGCCAATGTATTTAAATGTTGTAAAAACAAAAACATTTTGTTAATGCTTACTTCACTTGTGATTATTCACTCATTTCTCAGATAACTGTTAAAAATAGAAAGATGACTGGGCCATTCAGTAAAAGATGTTAGAAATAGGTGGGTAAGTGGGTAAGTAGGTAGGTACATAAACAGACAGAAAGACAGACATGAGACATACAATATTTTGTGCTTATCTTTGAAGAAATAAAACTTTTAATATGCAGTAACTCTGACATGCCCAGGCTTTCCGTCTGACCCTCCCCTTCTTTCCTTTTGTTCATCCTTTATCCCACAGCTAACCTAGAGAAGTAGATGCTGATTGCTGATCCTCTGTACACACGCTGACTTCCCTGCAAAATACTTTCATACACACCAAATCTGTTTACTCCCTAACTCATCAAATATGAGTAAGAGGAAAAGAAAGGAGTAACAGGAACTTAAAGATATCCAAACCCATTTATTCTTACAAATCTCTGAAACAGAAGAAATAGAAGATAGTTATCCTAAAAATCAATTTATTGCTTTTGTCATGTCAATACACATATATTAAGTAATTTGTTTCTCTACCTACATTTAAAAAACAAACAACAACAAAAAAACCCTTGGATAACTGAGTTTAAACAGCAACTGTGGTAGCCAATCCCCAAGATGGCCCTTGTGTAGTCACACTGAATATGGTTCCCAAGTGCAGCCAACAGAGTACCTTGGAAATGACTGAGTGTGACTTGAGAGGCCAGGTCATCAAATACATTGTATCCACCTTCCTCTCTCTTGGATCACTCACTCTGGTGGAAGCCAACCATCAGGTCGTGAGGACACGTTAAGCAGCCATATGGAGAGAGCCATGTTGTAAGGAGCTGAGGCCTCCTGCCTCTAGCCAGCATCAACTTCCTACCATTACAAGTGAGCCACCTTTAAAGCAAGACCTTCAGCCCTTGTTGAGATGCTCAAGCTGACATCTTGACTGTAACCCTGTGATCCCTGCCACCCTGAACCACTTAACTAACTTAGTTTGGTTGTCCCCAGATTCTTGACCTACAGGAAATTTGTGATATAGTAAATGTTTATTATTGTTTTAAAGTAGTAAGTTTTGAAGTAATTTGGTAAATGTACAATAATATATAGCTAATACAGCAACTGAAGTTGGTGCTCTTACAGGATTATTGTTATCAGAGTATTCATTTAATTCACATTGACCAAGTAAAACTTTCCTTCATGATGTATAAAAAGAATATAGAATAACGACTTAAAAGAAAACTTACTCTGGGGTCAGGTAGGTAGGATAGTTAAGTACTGTAGTCTGTAAATACATGAAAAAATATTCAATCTCACTTGTCATCAGAATAATTTCAAATTTGGGGTGCCTGGGTGGCTTAGTAGGTTAAGTGTCTGACTTCGGCTCAGGTCATGATCTCATGACTGTGAGTTCGAGCCCTGCATCAGGCTCTGTGCTGACAGCTCAGAGCCTGGAGCCTGCTTCAGATTCTGTGCCCTCTCTCTCTGCACCTCCCCCACTCACTCTCTGTCTCTGTCTCTCAAAATAAAGACATAAAAATTTTTTTAAAAAAATAATTTCAAATTAAAACCATAATAAGATACAACTATATACCTACTACAAGGGCTAGAATTGAAAAAGAGTAATGCCAAGTTTGGTAAGGGTATGAAGCAACTGGAATTCTCATAGACTATGAAGAATGTACAATCACTTTGGTTAACTATTTGGCAGTACTGTATGTCCTAAAACTGAACTTATCCATTCCTATGACCTAACCATTGTAATCCTAGTAATAAACCCAACAGAACTGTATACATATGAGCACATCTAATCCAACACTGAGGACAATCCACATGTCCCATAGCAGGAGAATGGATAAATTGAAATGTATTCACACAATGAAATACTAGACAGCAATAAGAAATAAACGGATAACAGATACTCAACATCAAGAATGAACCTCACATATTAATACTGAGTAAAAGAAGCCTATCTTTAAAGCAGGGGGAAAAAAAACATAGTTATGTAATCCCTTTCATATAAAGTTCAAAACCAGTCAAAACCAATCTATATTGATAGAAGTCAGGATAATGGTTACCTTTGAGGAGGAGAAGGTAAAGAGGAAGAAGTAACTGAAAAGGGACACAGGGTGGAAAGATTTTAGGTGCAGATAACGATCTATTTCCTGATCTACCTGGTGATTACCTGGCTGTGCTAACTTGCTGGAAGTACACTAAGCTGTGTATCTGCTGTATACCTATGATTTGTGTACTTTTTTGTATGTATGCTATTCTTAGATAAAAAGTTCACTTAAAAAAGATACAACATGCTAAGTATCAGTCCTAATTTATTTTCATGGTTGAACTTTCATTAGATGGGAGAGGACTCATTTTTAGGAACACATATTGAAGTATCAAGGAAGAAAAGGATACATGTCTAAATCTCAAGTGGCTTAGGAAAAAAATAAAACATATATACTATACACACACATACAGAGAGAGAGAGAGAGAGAGAGAGAGAGAGAGAGAGAGAATACACATACACATACAAAGAGAGAGAGGGAGATAGAGAAACGCAGTAATAAGAAAAAATGTGATAAGAAAAGTTAACAATTAGGGAGTCTAGGTGAAAGTATGTGAGAATTCTTTGTATTATTCTTAAAATTTTTCTATTGTTGCAGGATTTTTACCTCAATGCCCAGGTTTCATTGTCTTGCCACTTCGAAGAATGAAGAGGTAGACACAGAATAAAATAAGCGGCGGGCAAAACTTTAATTAAAGTATAAGATTAGAAAGTAAGGATAGTATGAAATCTCTCTTTGCAGAGAGGGGGCATTGGAAAATGAATATCTGAAGACTATAGGTGAGGGACTTCGTTTTATAGGTTTGGTCAGCCCCTTTTCCTTCTCCCTTGTTCTTCTCAGGTCCTACCCTTATTTGCTAGGTAACTCTAAATGCCTAGTCATTCCTTTTTGATGGGCTCATTTCCATTGTATGTCTCTGGCCATACCAGTTTCCTTGTGGGTCAAACATTTTATGGTCTACTTATTTTTAGTCAAGTCTTTAGTTAAATTCCTGAGGGAAACCTGAGGGGTAGGGGTAGGTGGTGTCTGTTACATTCTTGAGAGGAACCTTGCACCTGAAGGAGTTTGCTAGAAGACAGAGGTTCCCAGCATTATTCCAAAATACGTGTTTTTCCCCACCCAGGGCCCTCAGGTCCTAACATTTTCCTTTCTGCCTCTTTTATTCTATTTTTCCCTATCATACTATGAATTTGAAATTATTTCAAAATAAGAAGTTAAAAAGCATAATTTAAATACATCCAATAGTTCCACTTATGACTGCATTTCCATGGGTCTATAATCAAATTTATAGGTAAATTTCTCAATGCCTCAGAAGGCTCTACAGTTACATGGGGATGTTAATATCTATCAAGGCTATTACAATGATTTGAGAAAATAAGAGAAATAATAGGTAACAGTTATATAACTTGTCCTATGTCACATACCTAGTTATGTGAGCCAGAATTTGAACTCAGGAACTCTGACCCAAGAATCTACACTGATATTTAGTATGCAAATCAGTCAAGCAAATGACCTAGTAAATGCAACATAGTAGATATCATTAACAGTATCTATGATGATGATGATTATGGCTATATTATTAGTTTGCTAGTTCTAATTACTACAAGTATTCCCCCATTGTTCTGAAAGGAGAGAAGTCCAAAATCAAGGTGTTGGCAGGGCCATGATCCCTCCTTCAGTTCATCTATTATAAGGACACTATTCATATTGGATTAGGGCCCTCCCTAATTCAGTAGGACTTCATCTTAACTTGATTACATCTACAAAGACCTTATTTCAAAATACAGTCACATTCACAGGTACTGGGTGTTAAGGAGCTCACCCCGTATTTTGAGGAAACACAATTCAGCCCATAAAAAAATGCTTTAGAACTTTCTGTCACGTTCTTGCCAAACAGTAAGTTTAACTGAAAGAACGCTCTGGCTGACTCCTGGGAAGAGAGGAAATGGTACTTGGGCACGAGGTAAAGAAGTCCTCTTATAGCTCTTCCTTCTGCCTAAAAAAAGCGAAATAGAGATGTTCCATTTTGCTCCCAGGAATGCAGTCATTTCAGTTTATCCAGTTCCTTCTATATTAAAAGTATTGGAGCAAAGGCAATTGCCTTTAGAGTACTTGAAAAAGGCATAATTTTGAAGAAACATTGTTAAACGGTACCTCAGGGCAATAAACGTAAGTAAAGTGTTATATATATGTGAGCGGTGACCCTAGCAAATTGTTATACGTAGGTAAAGATTTCTCTTCCTCTCTGAAAAATACCTCTATCCCTGGGAAAACTGTATGTCTGTGCGTGTATTAAACTTGGTAATTGGACACTTCCAATGAGAGTATATCTGTATTTAACAATGGAGGAGGGATGGGAAAGAAAGAATGGAGAAAGACATTTGAGTTCAGTCTAGTGCCCACTTTAGTTTATCATGGTGAAGCCACCAGGGATGATATTCTAGCTTGAATAACTCAGATATTTAGAAACATGCTCTGCATTATTATTTTTAGAGATTACATGGTAGAGGAAGATCAGACATGTCCCTGTGAATGGAGAAGTGAGTTTCCCAAAAGGGAAATTGGAGGTTCATACAGTGTCGGTATGAATAAGAAAGCAAGTGCTGAGAAATATGGAATTGAGGGTAGGAGATCAAGGAAGAAAGGAACCTGAGTTGTGTCCACAAAGGAAAACTGCTACAAAGGTTCTAATTTTTTGGAAGCTTTTCCCTTGGGCACCGAGAATAATGACATACAGCATACACTTTGAAATTTTTCTGTGTCATAATTCTCTTTACTCCCAACACTACAAGTGAGTCAGTTATATCTGTACAGCCTCCTGAGTGAGGTATGGAGTTAAAGGGTGGAGTGGTAGAGGGAGATGTAGCAGGTTGTTCATCTATCGCTCTGCATCCAATCAAGGAAGGACTATCTTCCAGAAAATGTAGGCATTGTTAACGTCAAAAAAGAGTAGTGATCAGTCCCAAAGCAGAATAGCATGGGATGGGGAAGATCACAAAATCAAGAAAGGCAACCATCTGAGGGACTATTCAGAAGCTGGTGTAAGATAAACTAAATTTCCTACAAAGGGTGATCTTGGTAGATCTATGAATAGAGAAAGGGAATG
This sequence comes from Cryptoprocta ferox, assembly GCA_028646485.1. Lineage (NCBI taxonomy): Eukaryota > Metazoa > Chordata > Mammalia > Carnivora > Eupleridae > Cryptoprocta > Cryptoprocta ferox. Next base: position 85,910,031 of record CM053578.1, read on the forward strand.
TGGGATCTTACACAATTACACTATCACAACACAAAGCTCTCCCACAAAACCCCACCACCTTACCACTTATTCTTTTGTATCACTGTTCACATTTTTATAACTTGTATTAAGAAAAGTTACAGAAATTTAGGGAAAAGATGATACTGTTATCTTTTAATATCATGTAAATAAGACCACCTAAGGACCATACAACTAAAGAATGTAACTTCCTTTGACTTACTATTCACTACTGCTTAGGGTCTAACATCTGCAAAATTAGATGTTTAACTTGTAGAAACTGATCAATTGCAAATGACATCTGTCCTAAAGAGAAGCTAACCCTGAAAGTTAGAATTTACTGCCATTCTGGACATTAGGTTTGCACGTAATTTAGCAATTGAATGTCACAACTCTTTTTTATTTATATTTTTTGCTTATATATAACAATCTCATATTCTTGTTTGCACTGGTTTTATTAACCTACTCATTAAATAACAGTTTGATCCATGCTATCTACTTGTATACAAATTGTATTTTATATTTTGAAATGATATTAACACCTGCATACATTTGTGGAAAATCCTATCAAAAGACACATACTTTCCATTTTGAGCCTGATTGTTAGAGACCAGAATGAACAGAAGGGGGAAGAGCAAGAAAGGACACATCAGACATTTCAAGAAGTACATTGGGAGTTTGTAAAAACAAACAATATAATATTTTATATTTGACGACAGTAAATAAAGCTTCAAAATTGATTTTGGCAGGTGGGAACATATAGATGATGGCATGGAGCATGGAGATGGAGCATGATAATTTTATGTTTATTAAAAAAGGGGGATTATGATCAAAAAATTCCTTTAGTAAACTGTTCACAATTGTTACTGCTCTTATTTCGAAATCATATAAAGAAACTAAAATGCTGTGCTTGCCACAAATATACTTTCAGACTTTATCTTTGGTGTTCCATAAATAATCATTTCGTAAGTTACTATGGTGTGTGACCAATTAGCTCAGCTTGTTAGTTACTGTGCTAATGAGGCCAGGGCCTCAGATCTGATCCCCAACCATCAAGCCAGTCTTGCAAACTCACGCTGTATCATTAGTCACAAGAGGAATCTAACGTTTATAAGAATGTGAATGAAGCAGCACGAATCCATCAACCCCCAAATAATCTCAACTATACAGCCCAGATTTCACAGGTTGATAGCATTCTTTATCATAGTGTGTGGGCTACAGAAACACGTCAAGCCTGGAAGGGACTACAGCCAATGACTTTTTTTTTAACTAATGAAAAATAGGAAGACTGTTTACCATAAAATTTCATAGAATAATTTAATTTCAATAATCCACTCACTGATATTAATGATTAGGGCTTCTCTTGTATTGAAAAATTGATTTTTCTCTAAGCCAATCTTTATAAATTGGAGCCTCATCTGATGCTAACCTACCTCCGGCTTATATTTAACTCACTCTGACTTATTTGGCTTATCCAGGGATTGTGGATTCCCTGTCATCAAACCAATTCTAAGAGTGTTAAAACCCCCTGCAGCCCTTCTTCCTTAGCCATAGGCTTTCAGTGGCTTTAAGAAAATGCACTCCCTCTCAGTATCTAAGGACTCGGTCTCTGTTGGTCTCTTCACACAAGGAAGAGATTGGTTTTTCTGCTCCATATGACAAAAACAAAGAGAGACAGGGAGGGAGGGAGAGAGAGAATATACCCTTTTTTAATATCGTGATATATTCTTACCACCTACCAAGTATTTTTATTGATTGATTTCTTACACCAAGTCCAACAGGATTCTATATCAAAAGCAGCAGGTTCCCTGAAAAACTGGTACTTAGTTTTTGTGAGTCTATTCTCTATTAAAGAGATATTTTTTCAAGCAGTGTTTTTACCTGTGTCCAAATGGGAAAGGCTCCTTCCAGAGGCTTCTCAGAGACTAATTTTATTCCATTATTTCATTATGGAACATATAATAAGTTAATAAAATTATCTTCTTATTTATATGTAAAATTTACAGTGTGTTAGATGGTGATAAGACTATATTGAGGGGAAGTTGAGCAAGGAAAGGAGAGAAAGGATAGGAGGAATGTGAAGAGGATTTGCACACACTGGAGTCGCTAGCTTTCTTCTCCCTCCAGGCTTTCCTTAAATGTCAGCCTCTTAGTGGCATTACTCTGCATCACTTTGATCTTCTCTCACATGTTCTGCTTTTGTCTATAAGACTTAAGGCCAAATTTATGTCTGTATTATGAGTTGCTTATTATCTGGCTCCCCTTACTCAGTGAGGAACTTTTGTCCATTTAATTCACTATTGTATCCCAAGGTTCTAGAGCATTACATAACATGGACTAAGGGTTCAATAAACACATACATATCTATGGAACGAATGTAAGGGATGGCTTCTCTGGAAAGCCGACCATGGGAAGAGATGTAAAGTTGGTAAGAGGATGAGCCTCGAAGGTGACTCATGCCTGGAGTGTGGAAGAAGCGTGGAGACTCCACCATGGCTGCAGTGGAACAAGATGGGAAGGCATAGAAGAGGGCAGGGGAGTAAGGGCCCGGATGCACAGTGTCTGTGTGTTGCTCTAAACACTTTGCCTTTTCCTTGGAGTGAGACAGGAAGCCACTGGAAGTTAGATCGCGGTTGAATCATGATTATATACGCTTTTCAAAGGAGTTTTCTGTCTGGCTACTCTGTTGAGAGTAGACTGCAGGGGGTAGTCATGAGAAAAACATTTAGAAGACGCTTGCAATAATCCAGGAGGGAGATGACAAGTATGTGGTGGTAGTAGAGAGTGGTCACATTCTGTACACATTTTGAAGATAAGAGTTGATGGCATTTACTGACAGATTGGCTATGAGGTAGAAGCTCAGGGTGACTTCAAATGTTTGACCTAAGCAAGTGGTTGGATATAGATGCCACTAAGATGTAAAGACTATGGGAGACACTCTTGGGGGAAATTAAAAAAAAAAAAAAGGGTGCTGAGAATCAATATTTTTCTGTTAAATATTGATTTTCATGGTCAAAATGGTCCAAATTTGTCTTATTTTCCCAAGCCACCAAGAGGTTTATGGTGTGGACTTACCTCCAGGCTTTGTGAGTTCCTTAATCACTCCCACCCATTGCAGATTCCCAATTTAAGTACCACAGAACTTTCTAGGATCCCAGAATATATATATCTATACACACACACACACACACATATATCAGAGAGCTGCAAGGGAGCAAAGCTCAAATCTGAGAGTGATTTACCCATGGCCCTTCTGTAAGGAAGACAGGAATAGGGAACAACTCAAAGTGTTCAGTGGGAACCTTGCCTGTATGTCTCATCCCATAGGCCAGTAGCAGTCGGCTTTGGATCCCATTCTTTGCCATGAAAAGCTGTTTAAAAAATGATTAAGGAAGACAATTTAGGTGATGCAAACAAACTTTATTTAACACTTCATGAAGCAGACAGTCTCCTTTTGGAGGATTGCAAAACAGGAGTGAAGGCAGGAAATTTTACAGAAGGATAAGGAACAAGGAAAACACAGATAGAAAGCATCTGATTGGCTGAGACCACAGAATCAATCGTTTTTGGTGTGAGAAGGAAAAAGGAAGTAAGTATAGAACCCAGAGTTGGCTTTTGTGGATTGGCTGATCTGATAATTCTGTGTTTTAGTCAAGTGGAATCTGTCCAGGGATGCAAAAGTTATCTACGTTTTGGTTTGCTGACGTGGCACCCTGGGCAGGAGTGGCTCCATGTTGGGCCTAGAAACTTACTTGAACACTGTGTAACAAATTACTCCAAAATCTGGCAGCTTAAAACAACAAGCGTTTTTAACATGATGGTTCCCATGAGTCTGAAATCCAGCAGTGGCACTGAGCTGGGAGTTCTGGCTCAGGGTCTCTCAAAATGCTGTAGTCAAACTATCAGCCATGGCTGTGGTTCTTAGAAGGCCTAGCTGCAAATGGAAAAGGAGAACCCACTTCAGCCCCTCACAACTTGGGCCTCTCCATACGGCTGCTCACAGCATGGCTGCTAACCTCACCCTGGGAAGTGATCCAAGAGAGAGGAAGAGTGAGAGACTCCCGGATGGAGGCTGTCCCATCACTTCTGCAGTATGTTACTGGTCAGACCAAACCTGCTTCACGGTGGGACGGGACCCACAAACGGGAGAAGACCAGAGGTGGGTATCGTTGGAGACTATCTGGAGCCTGACTATACAAACCCAGTTTTACCAATTCCCACGTTTTCCTGCACGATAACTGTCTCATCAAGAGAATTGATAATGCAGTAGCTATTAAACAGTGTTTCACTATTATTTCCTTACTTAAGAAAGCTGGAGAAAGGATTTTCTACACAGCTACCAGGACCCATTTTGCATTTAACGTTGGCACTATCTTGATCTTACCATATGGCATTGAAAAGTTTGTTGGTTTTTCTTTTTTTTCGCCTGAAAATTATTTCTTAATCTTAATGTTCCCAGTGCCAATCTAGTGTAAGACACACAGTAGGTGTTCTAAGAATGTTTATTGAAAGCATAGGCCTTTCAAATGATTTAAGCTAATCCCTTCATTTCAATATTAGCCCATGGTTTCTCAGCCCTTTTAGAAACCCTGAATGTCAGAACAATCCTATTTCCTGCATACTAAAAATTGTCTGGTCATCATGGGCAGGTAGAAATACATGTAAAGCAATAAAGGCATGGTCTTTAATAAGGATACAAAATAAGAATGAAGGATACATCCATCCCCATAGGGTAACTGAACAGTGCTGCAAAGTTCACCTCCAGCAAAATATCTTCTCTTTTGCCACCAACCACTACTATTACTTGACCTGAAATTGCACATTGCCTTTTTTAAAGGAATAAGTGTTTTTGGGTGGCTCGGTGGCTCAGTCAGTTAAGTGTCCACTCTTGTTTTTAGCTCAGGTCATGATCTCACAGCTTTTGGGTTCAAGCCCTGCATCGGGCTCTGTGCTGACAGCTTTGAGCCTGGAGCTTGCTTCAGATTCTGTGTCTCCCTCTCTCTCTCTGCCCCTCCCTCTCTCAGTGTCTCTCCCCCCACCCCCTTTCTCCCCCCCAAAAAAACCTTAAAAAAATTTAAAGGAATAAGTGCTTTCAAGAAGGGAGGGAAACCATAAGATCCTTTCCTAGCTTTGTTAGTAAGTCAGGAATCGTCTGGTAAACATAAATGAAATTTCAAGTGAGCATTGACCCTAAATACACTTTAGTATGAAACAAGAAGAGGGAGAATTAGAAAGACAAGCCCAGGAATAAAAAGAGTACAGATCCACTATACCATTTTCTTTAAAAGGCTATCAACACACACATACACACACATATAAATATGAATATGCACACATAAATAAATTTGAATTACATATATATAAATATATATTTATATATGATAAATATAAATATTTATATAAAGAAGGTATGCTGTAAACTTAACTTCCTTAAGGTTACAACATACTTTCTTTTTTTATATTTTTAATCCTCTGAAGTTAAAATGCAACTTAATGTGGGGGCACCTGGGTGGCTCAGTCAGTTAAGCATCCAACTTCAGCTCAGGTCAGGATCTCACGGTTCTTGAGCTGGAGCCCCACTTAGGGTTCTCTGCTGTCAGTGTAGAGCCCGCTCTGGATCCTCTGTCTCCCTCTTTCTATGCCTCTCCCTCCTCTCAAAAATAAATATTTAAAAAAATTAACATGAAGTGTTATGTCTCTCTTCCTACCTAGCAACAAAAAACCCAATATAAAATCCATGGTATATCTTAGAATTGAAACATTTAAGGGCTTCTCCTTTCTAGGCTGAAATTTATGTTCCCAGGAAGCGTGCCTTTTATCACATGCTCTCTATAGCCTATTAGTCCCAGCACAGACTTTGGGATGGGAAAAGGCAGTTTCAACTGGACTACTTCTTGGCGTGGTGACCTGGAACTTCCACAGGCTTTCCTTTCTACATCTGAAAAATGGGTAAGAATAGAATATCCTCGATTGTGTTATAATGGAAATGAGTGGTAAGAGCGCTCATTAACTGGAAAGCACTGTGCAAATGTAGTTGGTTATTTTTGAATTGAAATTCTGAGATGATGCTGATGACCTAAGGAGCAACCTCTGCTGCCCCTTAGTGGTGGTATATTCTCCTGGGAGCACTGTTCTAGAAATAAATCCTCTTCTCTTTCACTAATCTCTGAGGAAGTGCTTTTCTTTTGATATGCTGAATATTGTGTGTAGAACTGCATGAACTCATTACATGAATATGTAGAGACTACTCTAAGCAGGAAATGGTTTATGTATTCTGTAACTGCACTTTCTTGAACATCTCCATTTCTCTGCCCTTGTTAAGCTTAAATGACCTAAAAGGCCTCCTTTTATCCATTGGTATCTCCTTGCCCTTAACATCTTAGCAAGCATGAATTTTTGGTGATTACACACTTAGGTTGTGTTACTGTAGGTCTCCTGGCCCTTTTCTAGTTTGCATTATCCTTAAAAATGAAAAGTAATAATTTTATTTAAATATAGCTTTTCTAGCTTCTTTTCACTCTTGACTAGAACCAGTTAAAAGTTCTTCCTAACAGCAAAAATCATGCTAATTTTTTATTACATTATTTAAAAGCCCTAGTCCTTGCCCTGTACTCTCCGCTATTATATACATGTTGAATCAACGGTCCTCTCAAAAAACAAATAAAGGAAACACATTTTTACATGCATATTGAGCACCTGATATCAAAGAATCCAGATTACAATGGGTTTCACAAAACTTAAACTTAAAAGTCATATGAATTTATAGCTGACATCTCTTTACATTTAATGACTAAAAAAGTGATAATAAATTATACTGACACTATTCTGAAATAATTCTTTTGCTTGGAAGTTCCTTTGACATCCAGGTTCAACAATAAATTGATGTAGTATGTGGTTTTGGGGTCTGATATCTAATCTTAATCCTAAACTAGATTCTTTGTGGGGAAAGGAGACATATGACAGATGACAATTGTGTTCTGTCTATAATTGCACAGATGGAGTCTTTTTTCTACTCTTGAAGGATTGCATGTTTTTTTTGCTGCAAGAAAACCATCCAAGTATCTTATTATGCTCTTATTATTCCTAGTAATCCAAAATATTTTTCTTTTGCTATTGATTTTTATATGGAACCTTTCCAGATGTTAGATTGAAGATTTTACTTTAACCTTGCAAACTGACCTTTTCTCTTCAAACACTAAGGATATTGGTTTTAAGTTCTAAAAATATGATGTAATATTAAAGACCTGATTTTTATGAATAAATTCTGAGAAAATACAGCTGATTAAATGAATTCATCTATATGAAGTACAGAGAGCAGTATGCAGAACATAGTAACATATATTTATTAACTATACATTTACAATAGCGCATAAACAGTGCTATAGCTATACATTTGTAATGGGTATATATATTTAATATGTTGCTAGAAACCAGTATAATATATTTTGCTGAAAGAAGTTATATAAAATTAATATAAATCCATACAAATTATTCCCTTTAAAATAAGTGCAGACAAGATTTTTATGAAAACCTTAAAATATAGAAATTTACTTTCCTATGTGTTCAGCCAAAATGTACACTTTAAATCTATCTACACATCCAACTATTTTTTTTTCTAAATTTAAAGACTGACATATTGGCAAGCAACCCTGAGATAAAACAACACTACTACGAAGTGATTACTTTTCAGCGTGAGGGAAAGGGCAAGGTTCGTCCACCTCCTGAGAGTCTTACATAGGAATGTAAGGAGAGTCTATATCAGGCTATGTTCTATTTCTAGTTTTTCTAATGATAATTATATTTTTTTAAATCAAGTTTTAATTTAGCTTTTCCTGTTGATAGACACATACCCTATGAAAGAACCCTAAATCTGGGGTTTTAGAGTTAGAGGAACTTACCTTTCTGATTTAGAAAACTGAAATAGTACAATATGCATTTATTTGTCCCCAAATATTATTTAGCATCTCAGAGACAGGAGGAAGATATGAAAAATACATCTGTAGGATCTGGTACCCAAATCCTGAATGTATATAAACTAGATTCTATAATCAATCCAAAGTGTCTGGATTTCTTAACAATTCTAGCAAAACTAAATATACCACTTTCCACATTTTTTTAATGTTTATTTTTTGAGAGTGAGAAGGAGAGACAGAACGTGAATGGGGGAGGGACAGAGAGAGAGGGAGACAGAATCTGAAGCAGGCTCCAGTCTCTGAGCTGTCAGCATGAAGCCCAATGCGGGACTCAAACCCTCGAACTGCAAGATCATGACCTGAGCTGAAGTCAGATGTTTTACTAAGTAAGCCACCCAGGAGCCCCATACTTTCCTCATTTTAGATAATTTCTAAAATTTGCAATTTATATTTGAATCTTACTATATAAATAGCATTTGCAAAGGGTCAAATGCTGGAAATGGCCAGCAAACCCTGCTAAGAGAGCAGAAGGCATAGAGGTCAACTTTCACAAAGACCCTGTTTGCCTCAATCCTATTCTCATTTATTGCAGTGTCAGGCCAATCACAAATCTCACCCCTTGCTGTGTACAGAGGGCATACAAGATTTCAGAGGTCCAAAAACAAAAGGTTCATGACTATAAGGTGAACAATCACAGGAGATGAATCAAATCAGAAATACACAGCAAGGGTCTATGTGTTCTATTGTTTTGCTAAACTTTGTATACAATGTATAGATAACAGAGTTCCCCAGAACACCTGGGAGGGCCAGCCTGGGGCAGTCTGAAGTGAGGGCAATTACAAAGCAGGCCCCATCGCAGCCACTTTCTTCTCCTCCCCCCTCCCCCTCCCCCTCCATTCCAAAACACCCACGTCCCTCCCAAGTTTAACTGCAGCCCACCACAGATCTCCAGTTACATTTTAGCTAGTCAAGCATTGTATATAATCTCTAATCTCGTCATCCTCAGTAATAACCCCATCAGTCAAATATAAAGCATTTCAAAGAATTCTGTGCCTTATCTCAGTTGGCAAATGATATGAGAATTCTTGGGTTCTGTCTAGATTAATGCTGTCCAGTAAAAATATAGTGGGAACCACATATCTTTACATTTTATAGTAGTCGCATTAAAAACAGTAAAAAGAAAAAGGTGAAATTAATTTTAACAATCTATTTTATTTAATCGAATATGTCCTAAATATTGTCATTTCAACACATAGTCAATTAAAATTATTAGAAATACCTCACTTTTTTATCATTTTAGTTCTAAGTCTTCAAAACATGGTGTTTATTTTACACTTACTGAACTCTCAGTTCAGACTGGGCACATTTCAAGTGCTCAATAGCCACATATGACTAACAGCTACCATATTGGACAGCACAAAATGATATACATAGTTCAATAGTGAAAGACACACTATGTTTAAGTTTGGATGAATCCTATCCTTTGATACTTTTCTTCTGAAACAATTTCTTTTTTAAATTTTCAGGATGTTTTAAACTACTTGTAAAGAAGACAAAATCAACTGCCTTAACCAACAACAACGAAAAGAAATTAATAGCTGAAATACCACAAAGTTTGAAAGTGGGGTGGCTCAAGATTTGGATAATTGAGAGCCTTCATGATGGTATCAAAAACCCAGATTCTTCTCATCTTTAGCCTCAAAGTAGATCTTTTAATTAGAAGAGATAGTAAAAAGATGATTGCCACAGTTCTAAGAATCATATGCAACAGAAAAGGAGTTGCTTCTTCGAAGAGTCTCTTTGAAGAGAAAAGAAGAGTTTTCCAGAAGTAGACCTTTTACCGTGTCTCATTATCTACAAAGTGGTCATATGTGTACCCATATACCTATCACTGCTAAGGGAAACAGGATTACAACAAATAGCTCCTTTTGTAAGTACACCTGGTCTTCTGACAGGGGTGAATTCGAATAAAACTGGGGATCTGCCAGCAATAAGTAGGGGGGAGAATACAATTTTGCATAGGCAGTGAAGTATCTGCCACACATAGTTTTTAAACAAACTTTCTAATTTTGGACTTTTAAGATTTTCTTCAATAGAAAGTATCAAGGTATTCACTTATATCAAGTAAAGTTTCTAAACTGATATATTCCTTTCTGAACAAAGAATTTATGTGTCTCAGAAAGGCATCATTTCCAGATATAGAAATTCAGAAAGAAATATGGAATCTCAATTTGTTAAAATTTTCAGGTGTCACATTGCATTCTGGTAAGTATAACCATATATCCCAGTTTTACCACAACCATGAAATTTTATGTATTTTGTCTGACTGTAATTATTAAGTAATAGTTCACACTCTCAAAAGTGTCCTACTTCTTTAAAAAAGACAAGAAAAATTGCCTTTAAAGAAGCTCAAGTTTTGAAGTTTGCAGGCAAAACTTCAAAGTAGTTACTATAAATATGTTCAAAGAACTAAAGGGAATCATATTTAAAGAATTAAAGGAAAGTACCATGACAATTCATTGAATTAATAACATCAATAAAAAGACAGAGTTTGTCAAAAAGAATCAAATGAAATTTTAGAATTATAAAATAATGGAAATGAAATATTTGCTAGAGGGGCTCAAGAGTAGATTTGATCAGGCAGAGAAAGAATGTGTGAACTTGAAGATACATCCATACAGATTAAACAATTTGATAATAGAAAGAAGACAATGAAAAAAAATGAAGTCTCAGAAAAATATGGGATACCAATAAGTACAAGAACATATGCATAAGGGGACTACTAGTGGGAGAAGAAAGAGAAAGGACAGAAACAAATATTTGAAGGAACCATGTTTGACAACTTCCCAAATTTCATTATAGAAAACAACATTAATTTACACATCAAAGAAGTTCAATAAATTCTAAGTATGGTAAAACTGAAGACATCCACAGGTAGGCATATTGTAGTCAAATGTTAAAATCCAAAGCAAAGAGAAAATCTTAAAAGCAGCAAAAGAAAATGATTCATCATGTACAAGTAAACTCCAATAAGATTCATAACTGACTTCTAATCAGGTACAATGGAAACCAAAGATCAGTGTGATGACATTTACACTGCTTAAAGGAAAAAGAGAAGAAAAAAAATCTGTTAAGCAAGAATCCTACATGTTGCAAACCATCCTTCCAAAACTAAGGCAGAAAGCAAGATAGTTCCAGATAAACAAAGACTGAAAGAATTTGCTTCTAGCAGACCTACCTCGTAAGAAATACTAACTGAAGTTCTTCAGACAGAAAGGAAGTGACATTAGACTGTAATTTGGATCCACATGAAAGAGCAGATTGCCAGTAAAGGTAATTATATAGCAATTACAAAAGATAGCATAATTTCATGTCTTCTCTTTTCTCCTATTAATTTTTTTTAAAATAGCATAAAATAATACCTATAAAATTGAATATGGGGATTTATAGATTATATAAGCTTATATAAATATTAATTTGGGGGCTTATTGCATAGAGACACAATATATTTAACAGCTACACAGTGGGGAAAGAAGGAAACTATTGTGGAGCAAGGAAGTGACATCGTACAGTGACTCAAATCCACAAGAAGACATGAAGAGTATGGGAACTGGTTAATAAAAATGTTAATATGGAAACTTGGTAAATATACTTTTTCTTCTCTTAATCTTTTTAAAAGACATGATTATATAAAACAGTAATTATAACACTTCACTGTTGGATTTGTAACAAGGAACTATAGTGGGGCAAGTTTTCTGTATCTCACTGGAATTGTTAGTATAAGTCTAAAGAATATTCTGATAAATGAAGATATGTGTTGTAATTCTTAGAGCACCTACTAAGAAAAATGACTAAAAAATACAGTTAAAAATCAATAAAGGAATTAAAACGGTACATTAGCAAATATCCACTTAATCCAGAAGAAGACATTCAAAAAAGAACAAAACAAAATGAGTCACAAGACTAGAAAACAAGTAGTAACGTTGCAGACATAAATTCAAATACATTAAGTAATAATGTTAAATGTTCATGGGATAAACTGACTCAAAAGGCAGAGATTTTCAGGGCTGCCTGAAAGGGGTATCAATTAAGCAGTTGATTCTGGATTTCAGCTCAGGCTCTGTACTGACAGTGTGGAGCCTGCTTAGGATTCTCTCTCTCTACCCCTCCCCTGAGTGCACGCTCTCTCTCTTTCTCTCTTTCTCAAAATAAGTAAATAAACATTTTTTGAAAAAGGCAGAGGTTGTCAGGTTTGACTTTGTTTGGACAATAAATTTTGATCCATTTAAATATAACATATTGTCATCAGTAAGTAAAATTATTTTGAAATACCAGTTCTAATAATATATTAGCAGGAGTTTCTCAAGGACAATTCTAAGGAATTTTGTCCACAAAATGGTATCAGTTTAAAGTTTTTGAGATACCCTTTTTACACATGGAGTTGAGCAACTGAAAGACCAGAGCATTGAATAGGTCATTGATGGAGACAGTGATGTCACCAAGATAATCATAGTTGAGGTATAAAAAAAAAAAAAAAAAAGACTGTGAGGGGCGCCTGGGTGGCTCAGTCAGTTAAGCATCTGAGTCTTGATTTCAGCTCAGGTCATAACCTCACAGTTCATGGGTTCAAGCTCCGCATACTGCTCAGCACAAATGGTGCAGAAGGATTCTCTGCCTCCCTCTCTCTCTCTGCCTCTCCCTTGCTCACGCATTCACTCTCTCTCAAAAATAAATAAAAACCTAAAAAAAAAGAAAAAGACTGTGAGCCTAGTACCAAAATCTCTGTAAATGAGACGGTGTTTATGAATTTGAGGTGACAAAGACTAAGAACAGAGAGTAGTAGAGTCAGATCTTTTAAGCCTCTATAGTTAATGTCTGTTATCAACGAGTTATTATATTAGGCATTCAGGTAAACACAGAAAAATAAAACATAGTCACTGCCCATAAAGTATAAAGGTAGCTTTATAAAGGAACAAGTGCAATACAATGTAAAGGTGTTATCATTAAAGTAAACTCTGGGATGAAAGGAGGGGAAAGAATCAATCCACCTGGGGGACACAGTGATGAAGAAAGCCATTGTGAGGGAAGATGACAGAAGAGCTATTTTTTCTATTTCAGAATTAAATCATCATGACATTTTACTCTTTGAAGCAGGATACCAGGGGTCCAGGTGCTGAGAATGCTCTAAGAACTATAAAAAACTAATGCCATGATTTAGTCAAAGGTGAAATATAATGGACGCTGGGGCTAAGTAGTAATCTCCAGCCTTAGATCTGACAAATTGGGGATACAAGAGATCGAATATAAGTGGCAGAGGAATTCAACAGTTGGGCAAGGCTGGCCAGAAAGACCAAGATATTAGCAAATATTTGAAAATCTAGGCAATTATGTCTGGGAAGAATAGGATAGGGAGACTGTTAATGAAAGGCCCAATCCCAGCTGGGGACTGGTCTATTTGGCAGATGACTGGAAAAGGAACTTCACATTAGGAACCAAAGCTAAAGGCCTTTTTTGTAAATCTTTCCTCAGATTGTACATTATCTGCACAGTAGCTGGAGCCCCATTTTCAGCCTTAGCATCTGTGGATGATTCTAGTCTGAAACAATTCTTACTATCAGAACTGCAAAACTGTGAAAATTTGGCTTTCGTTTCAAGTTCCTCAAATACCCAGGGGAGTTCAAGTATTTGCCAAAGAGATACTTGGAATTTGTAAACATAATTCATTATAATTGCCTTTAAGAAATTCCTAGTTAATATATTAAAATTTATATTCTGTGCTGAGTTATAATATTATCCAATTAATATCAAAATAATAAAAAATCCATTTGAACCATATAATTTATTTTCCGAATCGAGACACTTTTGAAGGTAGAAGTTGGTGCTATTAACAAGTACCCGAGGACCAGAGACATAAACTGGAAGAGTCCTGGGCACCGCAATTAGCTTCTCTCTATACCTCAACTTACCACATCGCAAATTGCTCGATCCTTAAAAACCCATTCTCTAAAACAGTGCTTCCTTCCATCCTGCCAGCTTGCCAGAACTAATAACTAGTCTTCATCTGCATGGTTGATCACAACAGCCTCTCTCTTGTCTTTACTTCTCCCCCTGTTCAGCTTAGACTTCACACCTACCAAGTCAATCACACTTGCCAAAATACCAATGTCCCTTGTCTCTTCTTCTTCTCTTACCCTCCTGGCAAAACCCCAATCCTGGATGAAATAAACCATCTACCGTCTTTGTGTCTGCATGAAGCCTACCTAGCTGCTGGAGGAAAATCGCACATTTCAACAGTCTCCATAAATTCACCATCAACTTCAAAGGGGTTTCAGCATTGCCTGGCAATCTTCCTTCGCCTGGCTTCTGCTCCATCACTCCACTGAACTTGGTCTTACCAAGTTCTTGATAAGGACAACAATGCTAATCATAATGGTCACCTATTGATCCTTTTATTACTTTCCAACAATATTTTAAATAATTGACAGCTTCTTCTGACTCTCTGCCCTTCACTTTCCTGACATCCTGAGCTATTTCTCCCTTAAGACTTAGTTTAAAGTGCTCTTCTCATTTTGCTTTATATTTTTCCATAAAGCATCTTCATATCTAGCACACTAAAAATTTCATGGATCTCTTTTGTTTTGACTGCCCCCTCCTCTAAGAATGTAAACTCATGAAGGAGGGACTTTTTTTTTTTTTTTTTGGTCTGTTTGGCTTACCTTTGCAATCTTCTGCCCACTAGCCTGTGCATATTAGGGCCTCAGTCAACATTTTTTTTAAGTTGGGTCATCTGGAAGGCTCAGTCTGTTAAGTGTCAAACTTTAGTTCAGGTGATGATCTCAGGGTTCCTGAGTTCAAGCCCCACGTTGGGCTATGTGCTGACATCTCAGAGCCTGGAGCCTCTTCAGATTCTGTGTCTCTCTCTTTCTCTCTCTCTCTGCCCCTCCCCTGCTCACACTCTCTCTCTCTCTCTCTCTCAAAAATAAACAAACAATAAAATAACATTTTTTTAAATTTACGTGTTTATTTGGGGGGTTAGGGGCAGAGAGAGAAGGAGAGAGGGAATCCCAAGCAGGCTCCACATTGTCAGCACAGAGGCCAGATGGCACGGCTTGACCTCATGAACCATGAGATTGTGATCTGAGCCGAAATCGTGAGTCAGAGGCTTAACCAAATGAGCCACCCAGGTGCCCCTCAGTCAATATTTTTTGAGTGAATCTGAGAGTAAGTAAATAGTATCCTCGATAAATATTCATCAGATCAACATTTGCCATAATATCAATTTTTATTATACTATAGGCTACTATATTAATTATATGAAGACCAAACAATTAAAATCCTTCTAGGGTATGAAATGCTTGCTTGAGCAAATTTCCTTTTTTTGGCCTTCTGACCTAATCTCTTCATTGAGTCTAATTAAGCAAGGATGTCTTCTTTCAGGCTTAAACTACTACTCCATTGTCATTGAGTTTCCAAATTTATTTATCTTTAGACTACCATCTATTCCTGATTTGCATTTTTATCTTTAAATTTTTTTAAATATCTATTTATTTTGGGGAGACGCAAGTGGGGGAGCGGCAGAAAGAGAGGGACAGAGGAAGCGGGCTCTGCACTGACAGGCTGATAGCAGTGAGCCTGATGTGGGGCTCAAACTCACAAACCGCGAGACCACGACCTGAGCCGAAGTTGGACACTCAGCTGACTGAGCCACTGAGGCATCCCTGCATTTGTATTTATAAAAACTTACTGTATATTTTTACTTTGATGTCCATCATTATTCATACTTCAAAGTCGACATTTAGAAACTCAAATTTATTTACCCAATCTCCTCACATTGACCTCAGACACATGCCAAAACTGTTTTTTCTTTTTTTTAATATTGATTATTTGCTTCACTGCTACTCAGATGATAAAGCTAGAAACAATGGAGCCTCCCTTATCTCCTTCCATTTTATAGTTCCCTTATGCAATTAACCTCCGTGTGCTGCTGGTTTTACCTGATTTTGTCTCACACACATCTCTCCTTTTTCCATGCTTTCAAGTCTTTGGTTGGGAGTTTGTTAATCCAAACTCGCCTAATTGGTTTCCCCGCTTCTAGATATTCAATTCATTCTTTGTATTATTGCCATCTTTATAATTCCAAACATCCCACATAGCCCTCAAGGAAAATGTTCAGATTTCTTAACACATCATAAAAGAGTTTAACCTCTAGATCAGAGAGGGATTTTGTAGACAATACTTAATCCTATTTTTTTTGACAATACTTAATCCTATTATCCAAACTCCTGGGAATCACTGCATATGGCAAACTACATCCACATGAGCAGATAAACTCCTGGAATAAGTTAGCTCAAAATGGAGCAGCTTCCTAATCCTTAGAGGCCAGTAGAAAATCCCAGGTTTAGAAATGACATGGAGGCTTTTTGGAGAAAGTGTGAAGTTTACACAAGAAATAAACAGCATATAGGCAAAACAGATTAAAGCACACTTGAGGAACCGAACTCACTTACAAATATACAAAATATTTTTAGATAACAGTAGTCCCTCCTACTGTTCCCAAGCTCCTCATGGATGCGTGGAACCATGGAGAGTACTGAACCCTATATATAGTATGTGTTTTCCTCTACATAAGAATGATAAAGTTTAATTTATAAGTTAGTCACAATGAGAGATTAACAATAATAATAGAATTATGACAATATGCTGTAATAATAGATAAATTTTGTTCTTTCAAAATATCTTACTATACTGTACTCACCCTTTTTGTGATGATGCGAGATGATTAAATGCCTACATGAGAAGATGATGACTAGTAACTGTGAAGTAGAGTTAGGCTACTATTGACCTTCTGCTGATTCGTCATAAGGAGGATCATCTGCTCCCCTGCAGCAGTTGACCTCGGGCAACAAACTGCGGAAAGGAAACCACAGATAAGGGGGAACTATTGTATAGAAAGACGATCTCTGTGTCTTCAAGCTTCCTTTGGGACAGAGTGTAAAGTAAGAAGAGAAGAAATGAAATTGTAACCATTATAGTGTATGCACATCTTTTCGATCTGTCTGAAACGGTAATGCTAGTGATAGACTCCTGGGAGATGAATTCAACATCTCTCATTTCTAATACACTGGCTTGCTTGTGACTAGCATCTTCAAGAAGGATATATTCTGAAGCTCAGAGAGATGCATCAGGTGAATGAACCAAGGGGGAAATTACAAGTTCTTTATTACTCATATCAGTCATTTTATAGTTTGTGCTATTTATTTATTTATTTATTTATTTATTTGGAAAGAGACAACGTGTGAAAGCAGAGGAGGGGCAGAGAGAGAGAGAAAGAGAGAGAGAATCCCAAGCAGGCTTGCACTGCCAGTGCATAGCCCAACAAGGGGCCTGAACTCATGCATGAACCATGAGATCCTGACCTGAGCCAAAATCAGCTCAACCGACAGAGCCTCCCAGAAACCCCACAATTTTTACTTTCAACAGATTAATTTGCTTCTTACAATCTGAAGAAGCCTGCAGAAGAAATATTACGTCCATATTACACAGCAGGCAACTATGGTCCTAAAGTTGGAGTGATTTGGCCAGGATCACAAAGATAGCCAAAAATTCATTTACTCTTCTTGCCATTAACATATGAGGGTAGTTATCAAGTCTCAATTTTAAAACCATGGAAGGATTCATAAGAGTTCATTTTAGTAAACATCTTTAAATGAAAAAGTTGTGTCTTGGTCTGGAACATACAGTTCATTCTTTTTTAGTACATAAGACAACATTCTAAAATACTGCTACCAAAATCAGTTTAATCCCATGTTTTCTCTTTACATTAATATTTTCTCATTGTACCTAACTATGTTTCTATATTTTCATTCCATCATGAGACCC
Source organism: Cryptoprocta ferox (assembly GCA_028646485.1). NCBI lineage: Eukaryota > Metazoa > Chordata > Mammalia > Carnivora > Eupleridae > Cryptoprocta > Cryptoprocta ferox. The sequence goes on from CM053578.1 coordinate 85,927,820, forward strand.
TTAAGGATAGTGATTACATAATATTCATCTTTTTCTTTCTGACACTCTATTTCTGATAATCAGGCAGAAAGGGCTCAATAAATATTTATTAAATTAAATGTTTGAAATTCACATGCAGGAAAAATATCCAATGCCTAAATAGCATTTATTTTCCTCTTATCACTAATCTCAGCATTATTTTCTCCTCTCTCTGCTTTCCATTTCCTAAAAAAAAACTAATGGTGACTGGGCAGAGAAATTTCCTTTATTATTAGCTATGAATCTTATCTTTTTAAATGCAAAGTTGGCAAACACAATCTGAAGACGCTGTGATAATCTTAATATTTCTTTCAGAAAGGTGAGAAATATTCAGAGCAAAACGTTTGCATATTCAGAGCTCTTGATTTTGGTCAATAGATAATCATTTGGGGTAGTAAAAAAGAGACTGGAAGAATTAGAGAGGGTAACAGAAAAAAGCACAAATAAATAGCATATAGGTAATAAGAACATACTCTCCTTTCTGCAGCTGTGAGCCCCAGACTAAGAATAAAAGATAGGCAGTACGAGTTTGTAATTAATTCTAATAAGGAACATTTTTAAAAAATCTCTATAAACAGCAATAGGAATTTATTTTGTGTCAAAGGTGTTATTTTCAAACAGAAAAGTGTGCAGTTTTGCTTTTCCTATTTTTAATGAATTAAGAAAGATGTTCTCCGCTCCGCCTTAGCCGTTATCATTACTTTCATCCAGGCTTGAGTCAAATATTATTTACTGTAAGGCACCATATTTAAGCAGATTTCAGACTATTTCATAACGTGGAATCAAAAACTGAAACGAGTGTCAAGGTCACTTTGTTTTGCCTCTATTACGTGAACCGTGGTGTCAATAGCTTAATCTTTAGCCATCAGGTCTTCATTTTATTTATTTTTTTAAATCTACTAAAACGGAGCAGGAGATTGCTAAATGCTTTCTACCTTCGCCGCTGTAGGAATTACTCCTTGGGTTGCTCTTGTTTTCTGTACCATTGCTTTTGACACTGCCAGCTGCATTCCAGCTTCCGGGAGCAGGCTGTTCTGGGCAACAAGCATTTGCTCCCGAGGTCCTGGGGCCGCCTCACTTTTGCGGAAATGGCCAAGTCACGCTTCGAACGTGAGATTGGGGCGGTGATCCCTTCAAGTTCCGGGCCTAGGAAGGCCAGAGCCAACCCCACTCCGCCTTCCCCTTCAGCCCCGAGGCTCCAATTTCAGGTCCGAAATTGAACAGGGCGGGGCGCCGGGTGGGACGGCTGGGTCACGTGGCAGGTCAGGTGACCGCCCGGCGCGCCCCTCTGCCTGATCTCGCGCATTCTGGGCACTAGGCGCCCCTCCGCACGTGGCGTCCCCGCAGCTGCCCTCGCTCGCCCCGGACCCCGCCGCCCGCAGCCATGGCCCCCGGCCAGCTCGGTGAGCCCCTCGCGCGCCCTCGCGGAGCCACGCCCTCCGCGCCCCTTCCCCGCGGTGCCCTCGGCCCACAATGGCGGCGCCGGGTTGCGCGCCGTGACTGCGAGCCCGTGATGCGTTCGCGGTAGCGCGGCTGGCAGGTGTCTGACCCGGCGGAGGCCCGGCCACTGTGATCGCCTAGAGTTTCGTGACTGTCCTCCCAGGCGACCCCCTCCCCACCCCCCCACCCAAGGCCTGGAAGGACTTCGTGTAATGTATTGCGAGTGGTGAGGGGAAATGTCTTCTGTTTCAGCCCTATTTAGTGTCTGTGACAAAACGGGCCTCGTGGAATTTGCCAGAAACCTAACTTCTGTTGGTTTGAATCTGCTCGCTTCTGGAGGGACTGCAAAAACTCTCAGGGATGCAGGTCTGGCAGTCAGGTAAGCCACAGTTTAGTCTTTAAGGTAAATCCAGTCCGAAGAACGGAGAGCGATCACGTTGACCAGAAAGGAATGCACTCCGGGTACAGTGAGTGAAAGGCGTCACTTAGTCCTTCCAGCAATGCCGGGAGGTTGGCACACTGCTTACACACTTCGCGGAAGAGGAAAGTAGGCCCAGATTTAGTGACTTGTGCTCAAGTCTGCAGAGCTCATCAGGAGTTCAGGGTTGAAGCCCCAGGAGTCCCCATTTCAGAGCACTCTTTCTTAGCTACTGCCTATAGAAGATTAATTTAGGCGGGCCGTTTGTTATTAAAGAAAAACCCAAATTATATGATGCCCATGATTCCCATGATCTGTTTGGACTGGCTCTGTAGTGAAACTGTTGACATCATTAAGATTCAAGTCTTCCTGTGTTCCCTTAACTTTCTCTGTTAACGATATGAAGGTACAGATCTTCCATTCATTCCCTTCTTCACAAGCTGTCCCTCACCTGGCTACGTGATGGGAAGATGGAATGATAAATCAGCTGCCGTTCCTGACCTCAAGGAGCTGGCCTTCTGGTGGGAGAGGGAGGAAGTAACTACTGAGGGGTAGAAAATGAAAAAGGCTATAGGACAGCTCGAATAAATGGCAGTGGGCTTTCAGAAGGACTGACCCACTCCTGAAATACATTTTAGGAAAGGGGTGAAAGATGAGAAATTTTGCTTCTTGCCCTCTAGGTCAGACTACTGCTTTTTTTTTTTTTTTTTTTTCCTTTTTAAGTTTTATTTTGAGAGAGACAGAGATAACTCTGAGTGGGGGAGAGAGAGGGAAAGGGAGAGTTCCAAGCAGGCTCTGGGCTGCCAGCATTGAGCCCGACCTGGGACTCGAACTCATGAAACCGTGAGATCATGACCCAAGCCAATAGCAAGAGTCCGATGGAGCTCAACACCCAGGCGCCACTGGATGACTACCTTTTTAATTATATACTTACTACTCCTGCCTTCTGAAGCAGTGGGCAGCTTTCCTAAATTTGACAGGTTCAAATGGCAAGAATGCCTTACTTTATTTATTAAATAAATGTTTTCTATTTTCCAAAGTCTTTTTGCATCATCTCTCTGATGTTCTCATAAGAACCCTGTAAGAATCGTGAAAGACAGGCCAGCGTTTTCTGAAGAGCAGCAGGGTGAGAATCCAGTATCTAGGCTGTTCTTTCTTTTGGAGCATGATAGATGCTGTTGTAGTTGGACCTTTCAAATTAAGCAAGGTCCTCTTCTAAGCCTTTTTTTCTCCACCAAACTTTGTATTATGGGACCATTTCAGACATAATCAAAAGTTGAAAAAGGTAATGAGCCCTTACGTTGCCTATCCATTCCTCAGTTTAAATACTTATCAGCTCTCGAGTCTTGTTTGATCTCTGCCTCTACTCCCTTCTCGCTTGTCCCCACTATAGCTATGCATTTCTTAAAAATTGGTAATGTAGGGGCACCTGGGTGGTTCAGTCAGTTAAGCATCCAACTTCGGCTCAGGTCATGACCTCCCGGTTCGTGGGTTCAAGCTCCGCATCAGGCTCTGTGCTGACAGCTCGGAGCCTGGAGCCTGTTTTGGATTCTGTGTCTGCCTCTCTCCTGCTCGCACTCTGTCTCTCTCTGTCTCACTCTCAAAAATAAGTAAAGACTAAAAAAAAAATTTTTTTTTTAATTGGGAATGTAAATGTATTTTTCTCCCATTAGAGTGTGAGACCGTTCACACTTCATATTATACACAGACACACTGTCATGTAATCCTAACAACAGCTTTTCAGTATAGATAGTATTATCCCCGTTTAATAAATAAGGAAACTGAGGCACAAAGAAGTTAGATAACTTGGCTGAGTTCATAACAGTTAGCACCGCTAGTAAAAGGCAGAGCCAGGTTTTTATCCCAGGAGGTTAACGTGGAGGTTTGAGGTAAACTGGTGAGATTTTAATTGGTGGCTATACAGCAGTGGGCATCAGAGAATTTTTGAAGACTGCAGCTGTTGCATGCAAATTCTGGAGTACAAAGGAGCAACAAGCTTTTTAATGACCCACATGGTTTTTCATTCTAAGAATAGATCTGCCTTCTCTGTTTTTAGCAATCATCCTCAGTTGGAGAAACTGGATTTTATATCCTGAATGCCAGGGAAGAGAATTTTGAATTGGACAACATGATGTCACCAGGTTTTAGTTTATATTGGAACTGTGTGAGTCCTTGGTCAAATGCTGGTCATCTGCAGATGGCCCTTCATCAGAGACTCTACCCAGGAAATTCTGTATCCTCCTGGAATTTGCTGCTTTATTTTTTTTAATGTTTATTTATGTTGGAGGGGGGGCAGAGAGAGTGAGACAGGATCTGAAGCAGGCTGTGCCCCTGCAGCAGTGAGCATGACGTGGGGCTCAAACTCACGAACCCAAGAAGATAATAGTTTATGATTCTGTTTAACAGATTGATGAATTTGAAAAATGTAGAAAATTATAAAGAAGATAATAAATAGTTTATGATTCTGTTTAACACGTTGATGCTTCCTTCTAGTCTTTTTATAAACATCTGTTTAATTTCCTAGCTCAGACAGAAGGTAGTTTTATTTCTTGATTTTGTTCACCTAACATATTGTCAGCATTTTTCATGTCATTAAAATCGGCTTGTAAATCAGGCTGGGGGTGTAGGGGAGTTCATGTCAGTTTGGTGAAACGAATCAGTATTTAAACATTGCCTTGCGTTTGATCTTTTGTCAAAGTTTGAGATTATTTTCTCCAGCTTTTTTTTTTTTCTGTGTAAAACTTCTAACATTTTACATAGACAGATCTATTAATCCTTTAATGCTTCGAATGCATTCCTTAGGTGTTTAATTTTGGTAGTTCTTTGATTATTTTAAATGCTCAAACCTTTGGGGGTACCTGGTGGCTCAGTCGGTTCAATGTCTGATTCTTGATTTCAGCTCAGGTCATGATCTTACAGGTCATGGGATCGAGTCCCGCATCAGACTCTGAGCCTGTTTGGGATTCTCTCTCTTCTTCTCCCTCTGTCCCCCTCGCATGCGTGCACTCTCTCAAAATAAATAAACATGTTTTTTTAAAAATAATCAAGCCTTTGATTCATTGGGAATTTATTTTTGTGTGGGGTAAACTAGTATTGTTCCAATATGAACACCGCTTTACTAAAACACAGTGTTTTCTTTTCCCACTCATTTGATTTGCCATCTTTATGTGTTGTTTAATCTTTTTTTTTAATATTTAATGTTTATTTTTGAGAGAGAGAGAAAGTGTGACTGGGGGAGGGGCAGAGAGAGAAGGATACACAGAATCTGAAGCAGGTTCTAAGCTCTGAGCTGTCAGCACAGACCCTGACATGGGGCTCCAACCCATGTACCTTGAGATCATGACCTGAGCTGAAGTCGGACACTTAACTGACTGAGCCACTCATGCTTGTTTATGAATTCTTGTTTTTACTTTAGTCTGTTTCTGAGATAAGGTTATTTTTAGTGCTTTTTGTATATACTGCTAAATTGCTTCTCAATTGAATGTATGGCTATGATTCAGTTTCTGAATTCTGAAAATTTAGGCTCTGAAAAATCCCCCAAATGAGAATAGTAGACATAATGTTGGAAGGTGCTTTGGACTAGCATAAAATGTAAAATGACGGTTCAGCAGAAACAGCAATGTTCTGTTCATCTATTTTCAGAGATGTCTCTGAGTTGACGGGATTTCCTGAAATGTTAGGGGGGCGTGTGAAAACCTTGCATCCTGCCATCCATGCTGGTAAGTGGTTGGTACCTTCAATTTCAAACCGTCCGTGGTCTTCAGGAATATTTTGGTTGATTACTTTGTAGAATAAGTGAGGAAAAAGGCAGGTCATAAGCCCCCCAAAAATTTACCTATGAGTCTATATTGGTTTTGTCACATTTGCTCCTGAAGTTCATAATACGTTAGAACCTGTTTAGAATCTAGTATGCTTTATTATGTGATGGATTCATATTGTTTTCCTCTGCTTGCTTTTAGTCCTGATCTGATAACTGATTGAGAGTGATATTTCTCTCTGTAGTTAATGAAAATGTTTCAGTTTCATATGTGAAAAGACTTTTATTACATTCCACACTTAGGACAAAGTATCACAGTGTAACTGACTATCAAAATAAATCTTTTTCAAAGCGCTTTAGTTTTTGTTTATTCATCTGGGACCAAGAATTACATTCTAACCAAAAATGGTAAGAGAAAAGTATATTGCTATTATAGTAAAATTTGGCAGAATAAAAGGCTGTTAGGCTTAGGATCACCAGACAAGCCACTTATGGGAACACATACACTAATGGCCTGGCAGTAGTTACATGAAAAATCCTTCTACTCTTGGTCTCGGGGTTGTGAGTTCAAGCCCCATGTTGGGTGTAGAGATAGCTTAAAAATAAAAAATCTTAAAAAAGGCAGGGGGGAATGAGGAACTGATACAAAGCTTTTTAAATATACCCACTAATCTTAATCTTTTACTATTTTGTTTTCTTTATTAGACAGTATGAGAGGGTTTAACTTGATTGATGGGACTATATTGGAAAGAAATACCTTATTCTAATGTGTTTTTTGGGAACCTAATACTTTAACTTTGTTAAACTAGGAATCTTGGCTCGTAATATCCCAGAAGATAATGCTGACATGGCCAGACTTGATTTTAATCTTATCAGGTAAAAATATGAAGTTAACATTTTAATACATTAGGATCAAAGACCACCAGCATGCCAAACCTGGTGCCCCCCCTTTTAAGACCAAGGTAAATATTAGGTTTAGTTTCCTATTCACTCACTATAAACATTTATTGAATACCTTCTATGTGACATTGTACATAAATAAGCATTTTTAGTTTTGCCAAGTTTATGTTACCAAAGTTCATGTTAAAACTAAAAAACAACAACAACAATAACAAAAAGAACTTTTTTTCTTTTTAAGGGAGTTATGACCTAAATTTTGGTGCATGTTAGCAGTGTAGTTATTCGCATAAAAATATGCACGGTTTCTTTTCAATGTATATAACAACTTTATTATGCAGATATAATCCCTATACTGTATAATTTCCCAATTTAAAATATACAATTTGGTGGCATTTAGTATATTCAGAGTTGTGTAGCCACCACCACAGTTAAAATTAGAATGTATTCATCATCCCCTCACCCCAAAACCCCCATACCCATTAGCATTCAGTCTTCATTTCCCCCAAAATCTCTAACCCTGTGCAACCATAAGTCTGTGTTCCGTCTCCATGGATTTACCTACACAGGCATATCATACCAATGGAGTCATACAATGTGTGGTCCTTTGTGAGTGACTTTTTAGCATGTGTTCAGGGTTCATCCGTGTCCTACTATGTCTCAATACTTCATTTGTTTCATTACTGAAAAATAACCCATTGTGAGGATATTCCCCATTTTATGTATTGTTTCATCAGCTGATGGGCATTTGGATTGTTTCCACATTTTGGATATTGGGAATAAGGCAGTCATGAGCATCCATGTACAAGTTTTTGTATGGACCTGTATTTTTATTCCTCTTGGTTATATACCCAGGAGTGGAGTTCCTCGGTCATCTGGTAGCTGTGTTCAACCTTTCCAGAAGCTGCCAGATTGTTTTCCAAAGTGCTGTTTCTCCACATCCCTACCAACTTCTGTTAGCTAGCTTTTTGATTCTAGCGGTCCTGGTGGGTATGGTGTGGCTTCTCATTGTGATTATGATTGGCCTTTCCTACTAATGTTGAACACCTTTTCATTTGCCAATTGGCCATTTTGTACACCTTTGGAGAAATGCCTGTTCTAGTCCTTTGCCCATTTTTTAATTGTTTTTATCATTGTTATATTAAGTTGTAAGAGTTCATTTTATCCCATTAGGTGGATTGTTTTTCCTTTCTGTAATGGTGTCCTTTGACTATCATAAAAGCTTTAAATTTTGATGATGGCCACTTTATCTATTTTTATTTTGTTATCTGTGCTTTTGGTGTTGTATTTAAAAAGCAATAGCATAATCCAAGATAATGAAGATGTAAGAGTTTTTTTAGTTTTAGCTCTTATGCTTAGGTCTTTAATTTTTTTAAGTTATTTTTTATATAGGGTGTGATGTAGGGGCCCAACTTCATTCTGCTGTATGTGTCCAGTTGTCCCAGTATTGTTTGTTGAAAAGACTTCTTTCAGAACCCCATTGAATGATCTTGGCACACTTGACCTGTATCTCTGTCATTAGGCCAGCACCACCACATCATTGTTTTTATCTTTGTGGCAAGTTTTGAAATTGAGAAGTGTGAGTCCTTCAACTTTGTTGGTCTTTTTCAAGATCGTTTTGGATATCAGGATTTCTTGCATTTCCATATGAATTTTGGGGTCCGTTTCTGCAAAAAACAGAGTTGGAGTTTCATAAGGATTGTGTTGAATCTGTGCATCAGTTTGGGAGTTGTTGCCATCTAAATATTGAGTCTTCCAGTCCATAAACTGGGATATCTTTCCATTTGTTTAGATTCTTTAATATTTTCAATAATGTTTGTACTTTTTAGCACACGAGTCTTATGCCTTTGTTAAATTTATTCTTAAATAGTTTTGTGTTTTTGATTGTACCATTAGTAAACTTGTTTTCTTAGTTTCACTTTTGGGTTGTTCATTGCTAATGTGTGTATAAGTTCAGCTAATTGTATGTCCTACATACAGCTTGCTGAACTCAGTGATAATAGGGTTTTTTTTGTGGAATACCTTAGGATTTTCTATATGCAAAATCATGTCACCTGCTACTAGAGATACCTTTACCTCTTCCTCTCCAATCTTGATGCTTTTTATTTAATTTAGTTTTCTTTGTTAATTGACCTGGCTAGAACCTCCAGTACAGTGTTGAATAGAAGTGGTGAGAGTGGACATCCTTGTTTTGTTCTTGATCTTAGGAGAAAGCATTCAGTCTTTTGCCTTTAAATATGATGATGTTAGCTGTGGGTTTTAGGGTTTTTCTTAACTACCTCTTATCATGTTAAAGTTCTCTTCTGTTTCTTGAGTGTTTTTATCACGAGTGGGTGTTAGTTTTGTCTGATGCTTTTTGTGCATCTGTTAAGGTGCTCAGGTGGCTTTTGTCCTTTGTTTTATTGACATGGGCTATTACACTAACTGGTTTTTAGAGAGCAAACCAACCATACATTCCTGGGGTAAACCATACTTGGCTGCCATGTGTGCCTCTTTTCTGTATTTTGCTGGATTCAGTTTGCTAGGTTTTCATTGAGGAATTTTTTGTCAGTATAGATTCGATACTGGTCCGTATTCTTCTTGCGACATTTTGTTTGGTTTTGGTCTCAGGGTTATAGGTACCAGGAAGTGTTTCCCCTCGTCTGTTTTTCTGTTTTTATTAGTTTTTACCAGTTGTGCTTATTTCACTGGGTGTGAGCCTGCCCACAGAGCCCCTCACATTGCAGGCCCAGGCATGGAACTCTACTCCACTGGTTGTTAATTTTAGATTAGTTCTGTATCTTAAAGTATTCTTTTAGTCTTCCTGTTACCTCTGTTGTATATGATTTTTCTGAAGACAAAACAAATGAACAAATGGTCTTAGAATGGTCTATCGTTTTTCATCATTGTATCTGACCCATTGGAAATAGAGTCTAAAATTGAATGTTCAAGGTAATAGTGATTGTATTTCAAAATGAGGATGTTATCTGTAGCCTTGTATTTTGCATTTCTTTTAAAATTTAAACACATTTTTTAATGACTGGATCATATAATAGGTAGCTAAGTGTGCCTGAGCAGTAACATCGCAAAATGATTTTGAGAGCACCTGCTGACCAAAGCCACATATATTTACCTGTGTTCTGCAACAGTGAGAGCTAATATCACAACACACATTTTAGAATTCTAAAATGCCAGGCTTATAGTTTATATTTTAGATCTTTAGACTCTTGGGTCATTAAAGCTACTGACTGACTTCTATGTAAACCCCATAAAGTTTGTGTTTCTAACAGCAGCTAAATCCTTTTTTTGGCTTAGGGTTGTTGTCTGTAATCTGTATCCCTTTGTGAAGACAGTGGCTTCTCCCGATGTAACTGTTGAACAGGCTGTTGAGCAGATTGATATTGGTAAGTTAGAAAAACTGTATTTGAGGGGCGCCTGGGTGGCTTAGTCGTTTGGGTGTCTGACTTCGGCTCGGGTTATGATCTCGTGGTTTGTGAGTTCGAGTCCCTCATTGGGCTCTGTGCTAACAGCTCAGAGCCTGGAGCCTGCTTCGGATTCTGTGTCTCCCTCTCTCTCTGCCCCTCCCCTACTCACGCTCTGTCTCTCTCTGTCAATAATAAATAAACGTTAAAAAAAAAAAAAAGAAAGAAAAACTATATTTGAAAACTGACAGAGGAGGATTATTTATATTTCATTTATTTTTGTACTCTTTACATTTTATTTATTTTTACTTTTTGCTTTTTTTATTTTATTATTTTTTAGAGAGAAAGAGGCGAGGAGGAGGGGCAGAGGGGGAGGGAGAGAGAATCTTAAGTAGGCTCCACACTTGTGGAGCCCAGCGTGGGGCTCTATCCCACATCCCTGCGGTTGTGACCTGAGCCAAAATCAAGAATCGGATGCTCAACTGACTGAGCCACCCAGGCATCCCTGGCTATTTATATTTTAAATGATATTTTGTTTTGATGTTCACTGAAAATCAAAAATTTGATGGAGCAGAAAATAGTTACTGCTCATACGCTGTGTTCTAGGATGACCATAATCTATATTTTCTAAGCTCTTTGTATAGAGATTCACCTGAGGTACATTTTGTCATTTTTTTAAGTCAAAAATTAATATAGAAATCTGTATACAGTGACTTTATTTAAAGGAGGTTAAACTCATGGAAATACAAATTGTTTTGTTCTTCCAAGGTGGAGTAACCCTACTGAGAGCAGCAGCCAAAAACCACGCTCGAGTAACAGTAGTATGTGAACCCGAGGACTACGTGGCTGTGTCCGCAGAGATGCAGAACTCTGACAGTAAAGACACCTCCTTGGAGACTAGACGCCAGTTAGCCTTGAAGGTGGGGGTGCAGTTTTATCGAGCGAAGTGTTTGCCAAACCAAATGATATTCCATTTTTACTAGCTCATGTCACTTACCAAGCCTCTGCTTGGAGCTGCTAGCCTTTTCATGTAAATGAAGGAAACCAAGCATTACAGAGGTATTATGTCAAAAAGTTGAAAAAGACTTGGAAAGAAAATGATTTGTTGTGTTCATTAGGGATATTGGTTGTCTTTCCTGCACGGACATGTTTGTGGGAAGGAGTGTGGTTTTGCTCTGTGCTGCCTAAAACTCTCTTGCCCCAACTTTGGTAAGTGCTGTTGGTATTTCACAAAACTTATACTTTTTGTAGGCTTTCACTCATACGGCACAGTATGATGAAGCAATTTCAGATTACTTCAGGAAAGAGTATAGTAAAGGAATATCTCAGATGCCCTTGAGGTATGGAATGAATCCTCACCAAACTCCTGCCCAGTTATACACGCTGAAGCCCAAGCTTCCCATCACAGGTAAAGGTTGTGTGTTATGTGGCATAGTTTGCTGTGTGTGGATGTGGGTGTGTGTCGTTCTCTGTTTTATATCTGATGTGGTTCACGTTGAGAAGATAAATGAAATTACATTATGCCTTTCAAAGCCATCTCAAGTCTGAGATGCCAGGCGGTCTTGTGAACACAATCTGTTGAGATAGTCATGGGTTCTGGAGAGAGGTCAGGTTGGAGATGGAGTCTGAAATGTCCTTGGCATATAGATGACTTTGAAGATGTGGGACAGGATGGATGGATTTCCTAGAAGAGGTCAAGATGAGGAGGGACCAGCCAAGGAACACAGGCTGGAAGACCCACAGGGCTCCACTTGGTTTAGAATGCTGCTGAGAACAGGAAGCCAACTGTTCGATCCGGGAATTTTCCTTGGAATGATGGCTCTGGAAGCCCAGGTGAAGTGGGCCGAGATAGGAATGTGAGGTTAGGGGATAACAACAATAAAGATAATTCTTTGAACGGGAAAATCATTTAGGACTTCCATGGGTTTGTAGAATCAAAAGACGCTATTCACTTTTCTGTTCTGTTTTATTCTTGAGGTGGGCATTAGAACACGTGCTACTGTCTAGCTGGGGGGTGTGGGTGCAGAGGGCAGGGGAAAGAGTTGCAGTGAGAAAGCCTTGGGTAGGAGTGCTGGCCTCCAGTGACCGCAAGGACAGCTCTCCTCATGCCCTGGGAAGGCAGGTCGAGGGCACGCTCGTTGGTACATATGGTGGCAGGAAGACGCGGGTACTCCTGTCTGCTTCTCTTGTCCCTTGATACCAGCTGAGAGAGAGGAGCAGGGAGCAGGGTGGGAGACTTGAGGAGAATTTGCAATACTCCTTTCTTTCCCCTTCCCAGTCACTGGATCAAGTCCTATTATTACCCTGCTTCAGATACATCTGGAATCTCTTCTAACACTGTGCCAGGCCCCGCAGTCACCCCAAAAGTCTCCCAGACTGCAATAATGCTCTCTGCTTGGTCTTCTGTTCACGGCATAATAATCTTAACCATGTAAAACAGGTGATGTTACACCCTATTTGAGACTATTCATTGGCTTTCCCTCGCACTTGAATACCTGTGCGCACTTGATACCCTGTTACCTGACTGCTTTTCCTTGACGACCCTCCCCTACCCCGTGCTACCCATGCCTTGTTTCCATTTGGTCCCCAGGCACAGTGTCTGCGGCCTTTGTTCTGCTCTTCAAGGTCTTTTTTGTCATTCAGATACCACCTTACAGTCACCTCTTCAAAGTTTTCTCTGACCACCCAGACTGAAGTAGCTGCCAGTCACACTTTACTCACAACACTATTTTGTTGCATCTACAGTGAAACCTTGGTTTGCGAGCATAATTCATGCCAGAAACATGCTTGTAATCCAAAGCGCTTGTATATCAAAGCAAATTTCCCCATAAGAAATAAAGGCAACTCACCCGATTCCTTCCACAATCTAAAAATACTCATTATAAAAATGATTACAATACTGTAATGTGATACAAAATAATAAAAACAAAATACGAAGAAAAGTTAATTACCTTTGAAAACCTTCATGGGTGCGAAGGAGACGAAAGAGGAGGGTTATTGTATAGGACGACTTTCATTATCGCTAATGGAATCACTGCTGTCTACTGGTTCAGTGGAATCTTTTTCTTTTTGTGCAGCTTTAACAAGGAACCCATCTTTTGCCTCCTTTTGAGGATTTCACGGAAATTTGACATTGCATAGTCATTAAACAGATCCATTGTTCACATTGCTACAACCTTATTTTGCACTGTTTTCCACATTTTACACATCTCCCTAGTCTTATTTGAAGGGAGGGATTTCTCTGCCTTTTTCTTCTTTACAGACGAGATACAGACGTGTACTGTTAAAGTCTTGCAATTTCGGCCACTCATATACCTTGTTCATACTTTTCAATGATTTCCTTCTTCCACCGTAATCATCTTCTTACTGCCTTTCTTTTCAACCTTTTTCTGCATGGGGCCATTGTATACGCTCACACGGATGTTGACTACAATACAGTATTAATAAACTTGTTAATTCAAAACAGGTTACACTGTATTGAATGTAACTGGCAATAGGCAGCAGAGAAGTGGGTCTGTTTCTGGAGGCAGCCTGACCTGGAGTGGAGCAAAGCATTTCTAAGCTTACTGCTGAATGGAAAAGCAAAGGACTGTCCAGAGGTGCTTTGAAGTGACAAAAAATACACTGGTGCCAATTATGGGCACCTTCCAGTATTTTGAAAAAGCACTGATTCTGCTGAATACTGTGGCCTGAGACCAAGCATTGGAGCATGGGAGATAATCATAATCCCGCAGTGAGAGATAGAGAGAAGAACCATTGGCTCAGTTGTGATCATGTGACATTCGGCGTCACGCACTATTTGTATTGCAAGACATTGCTCAGTTATCAAGTTAACATTTATTAGAAATGCTGCTTGTCTTTGAAAATACACACAGAACAAATTACTTAGAATCCAAGGTTTTGGTGTATTTATGTTTTAATCATCTTTTCCCATTTAATTATCTTCCCCTGAGAGCAGAAATCTCATCTTTGTTCATAGCATCTTGTTTATCGCTACATCCTCAGTACTTAGAATATTACTTGGCATGTTTCCTAGGTATTCAATTAATAATTAGAAATTTAACATTTTCCATGAATATTTACATCTAGAATTTCTTAAAACAAAAGAAATTCTCTTGTTTTATCCTTAGGCATTTCCTTCTTATAATGTTTCCCATTTAGATTCTGAGGCAAGAGATACTTCCATGGGCTTTCAGTTCCCATATTTTTCATTTTCAAAAGCGATTTCATTCATACTGGTCAAGGGAACTCGTTTTTAGGAACATTTTATTTTTTTTTTAGTAGACTTAATTTTTTAAAGTAGTTGTAGATTTAAAGAAAAATTTCTTAGAAAGTACAGAGAGTTCCCAGACATTCCCTCCCTCTGGGTCTCCTCTCCCCAATTTCCCCCTTATACATCTTGCATTAGCATGGGACATTTGTTAAAATTGAGGAGCTAGTATTGATTCATAATTATTAACTAAAGTCCGCTTTACATTAGGGCTCACTCTTTGTGTTGTATATTCTATGGGTTTTGACATATATAATGTCATGTATCCACCTTGGCAATATGTAGAATAGTTTCACCGACTAAAAATTTCATCCATTCTACTTCCCTGACTCCTGCTGCCACTCATATTTTTACCATCTCCATAGTTTTGCTGTTTCCATAATGTCATAAGGTTGGAATCCTACAGTATGTAGCTTTGACACTAGCTTGTTTCATTTAGTGGTATGCATTTAAGGTTCCTCCATGTCATTTGGTGGCTTGGGAGCTCATTTCTTACTTTTAACAATGTTCCATGTTATATGGTTATATCATAGTTGGTTTATCCATTCACCTCTTGAAGACATCAAAAATGGAAAGACAATTTTTAAAGGTTACGAATAAAGCTACTAAAAACATTCAAGTCCAGGTTTTTGTGTAATCATGTTTTTAAATCATTTGTATAAGTATGTAATATTTTTTCTTATCATTTTCTACTTATTGCCTATTTTGTTTCTTCTCTGGCTCTCCCATAAGCTCCATGAAGACAGTGATTAGGGGACAGGGCATGGGAGGGGCTAGCTTATTCATCTTATTCATTGATAATATATCCCCATTACCTAGAACAGTGCCCAGCATTATTGTAGGCACTCAGTAAATATTTGTTAAAAGTTTTATTTTTATAAGTGTGTATCATCCAAGATAATACAAAGGAAATGCAGTTATAAATTGGTTTTTAATTAATGGCTCCCAATTTTTTTTGTAGATGCTGAATTTATAATTTATTCACAAGAGATAATAGCTCCTAAAAAATCCTGCTATTGTCAAGAAAACAGGCAATGAGAAACCCTGAAATTATAATCTTTTTAACTGCATTGCAACTTCAGGCAGAGCCTACTGAGGCTGGTGGAAAAGAGGAAAAATCCAATGCTTCCCCCCCCCATCCACAGCTCTTGCGTTAGTTTGTAATAATGTTCTTAACACTGACAAAGTTTATGGATTAGATTTTGTACTACCTCAGGAATTGCCGTGATTGTTCTATCTTAGTTCTGTACTGAAGTGAATTCCTGACGCTCACTGGTCTTTTTCCTTCTCCTTTTCCTGAATTCACTATGGGTTCATTTCTCGATTGGCTAGATTTGGTTTCTTCAGTAGCATATAGCATATGTGAGTATGTATGTATATTCTTTTTGGGAGGTGGGGTGAGGCAGACTTTGGCTCTAGTGTTTTTGGTCTCTTTTTTCATCAGGTTCTTTTATGTTAGTGTATGTGTTTGCCTTTTAATTATACTTCTCTGAAAACATACTTGTGCGGCCTTGACATAGGTTATTTCTTCAGAAATGTATATATCTGACTTTATTGATCCTGCTTGGTAACATGTGTATGTTTCTCTATGTAGTTCTAAATGGAGCCCCTGGATTTATAAACTTGTGTGATGCTTTGAATGCCTGGCAGCTGGTGAAGGAACTCAAAGAAGCTTTAGCCCTTCCTGCCGCTGCCTCTTTCAAACATGTCAGTCCAGCAGGTAAAGCACTGCTTTCTGGAATGCTCTGTAACTGTTCAAAATGTACTTTTTAACTTTAGAAAGAATTGACATGTTCTAATGTGAATATAGATACTCTGTAAAGTCTCAAACTGCTTTTTTCAAGTCTATTAACAGTATTGAATAGAGTTGCATGACAAAATCTGGTAATAAATTAACACATAGATGTCATTTATGTATATGTAATTGTGTAACATTACCATGAGATACAAGGATCAGGAAATCGCTTTTTTATAGTGGAAATGTAAAAAATAAAGTAAAATGGCTTAATTCATTATGACAGTATTTTTCCACAAGGTTGAAAATGGAACTGAGTAGATAAAAAGAAGTTCTAGGGACACCTAATCTGTAGCTTTTTATAGCCATTGCATGAGATACATTTTTACTCCTATGTCTAAGTCAAATTTAACACATAGTTCTCTAAAGTTTACTTGATATTAAGGTGATATAAACAGGAAAGAAATAAATGGAATGTGTTATCAAGCAGGGTGGAGAGAGTCAGTCATGAAGTAAATTAGCTTCATAGACTTGTGGTGCTGGGTGACTCAGTGGTTGTTTTCAAAAGCCAGAGAGAAGAGATTGCCCCTCCTCCCGCTCCCCTGCAACTGTATTTTTGTTGTTTAATTATCTGGCCAGATTTTGTTTAATTTGGCATGGGCACTAGAAATTATGCTGCATAGACAAGATGTTAAGAAAAATGTTGCCTGGGGCGCCTGGGTAGCTCAGCTTGTTGAGTGTCCGTTCCTTGATCTCAGCTCAGGTTTTGATCTCAGGGCCTTGAATTCAAGCCCCGTATTTGGTTCTGCATTGGGCATGAAGCCTACTTTAACAAAAAAAAAAAAAAAAAAGAAAGAAAGAAAAAAGAAAAATATTGTCTTGATTTAGGAGATAGTAAGTGGTAACTTGAGACTTGGGCGTTTATTTTATGGTTTTCTATTTCAGGTGCTGCTGTTGGGATTCCACTAAGTGAAGATGAGGCCAAAGTCTGCATGGTCTATGATCTGTATAAAACCCTGACACCCATATCAACTGCATATGCAAGAGCAAGAGGTCGGAACAGTAATAGGGTTTTTGTTTGTTGTTTTGAAAGAGAATATGTTATCCTAAGTAGAATAAAGTAATAATATCTTTTGTTTCAGTATAAGATTCTAAATTATCTTTGTTTTTTTATTAATACTTAGGAATGACTATGAGTACCTTAGAATAAATTTGTTTATAAAAGTGTGCTCATATTTTAATGTAATAAATGGAAACATAATTGGAATTTGGTGCATCTAATTTCATGTTAGGCTATTGAATACATTGTATTGTTTAATATATGACTAAAATTGTTTGCTTGCTTTAGCTACACTAAATTTGGTTAGAGTTATATTTTATGTATTTCAGAAATATCTAATTCATGAGGTTAATAACCTGTGAATATTACTGTAACATTTCATGGAAGACCATTGAGAAACTTGATAGCACAGTTTACCTTCCACCACAGGGTTAGCAGACTGTGGCTCATGGGCTGAATAAACCCAGCCTGCCACCTAGTTTTGTAAATACAGTTTGATTGAAACAGGGCCATGTACCTTTACTGATATGGCTGATTTCTACAATGGCACAGCTGAGTAGGTCTGAGAGCCCATGTGCCTGCAAAGCTTAAAATGTATTTGCTATCAGGCCCTCCACAGGAAGAGTTTGCCGAATGCTGCCCTAGAAGGTAAAATTAAAGAATACTTTGTTAGGATCATTTCAGTTAAATGACTTCTTAATCTGTTATTTAGATCTTACATAAATAATAATGTTAAATTTAGAGAAATGGATTTTATATGATCACTTTGGGGGTTTTTCTTTAAATCTTTCTCTGTGCAGGGACCATTTGTGATACACCCTCTTCATTTTAATTTTTATTTACAGGGGCTGATAGGATGTCTTCATTTGGTGACTTTATTGCATTATCTGATATTTGTGATGTCCCTACTGCCAAAATTATCTCCAGAGAGGTTAGTGGACATTCCTGTATCTTTATCCATGCATAACTGAGAAAAGCTCTATTTATTTGTTCATAGTTTTCATTGAAACTATGACTTTTAATATTCATTTATGCCATTTCTAGATTAAATTTATCATTTAGAATGTTCATATTTTATGTAGAACATGAATCTTAGACTGAATTGTAATTTTAAGATTTAGTGACTGTTTCAAATGGATATTTTGCTATTATGATAAAGTCTTAATTTATATATTTAGGTTT
This sequence comes from Cryptoprocta ferox, assembly GCA_028646485.1. NCBI lineage: Eukaryota > Metazoa > Chordata > Mammalia > Carnivora > Eupleridae > Cryptoprocta > Cryptoprocta ferox. The sequence continues at coordinate 85,945,998 of CM053578.1, forward strand.
TTTATATTCTCTAGTAGTCATTATCTTAATGCCAAAGTTATTGGCCCTTAAGAGCAGAGGATGATATAATAATGAGCCTTACTGTAAGCCTTTGTAGATCTATAATGAAAGAGATATATAGGGGAAGATTATAAACTACTTTAAAAATTAATACCCATTAGTTGAATACCAAACAAGCATTCTGGAAAGGTGGGGTTTGGGGCAAGGAGGCAGACTGAGAGAAAAAGAAGATAGCTCAGATAGTTGGAGGGAAAACAAATAGGTAGAAATGAAGGCTACATGAGCTTGACAACATTCAGTTGCTTTGGGGATTCTTCCCATGACCACTACCATCCCACTACCCTCCCCATCCACAATGGAGCTGACCTGCTGCTGTTTTATGTCCTAGCACAAGGCTTTGTCATAAGACTTTGCTACCTTTCAAAGATGTTAAATCTGGTCCCTTTGTCGTACTGTTGAGGTACTTGCCTTGCCTAAGGTTATTAGTGAAGATGTAATCTGATCCCCATGTCTTGCTGTTGTGGACCGTGCTTTGCCTCAGGTCATTTTGCTAGTACTGGCCGAAAGGGCACGAGAGGGCACTAGAGCGTGCTCTTTCTAGTGCAAAACGCTTCATGAACAGGATAGTGAGAAATCCTTTTTCTTCTTAAGATACATGTATTACAGTGAATCATTGTATATTCTTAGTTAAGTTTTGAAACAAATGGCCCGAAACCCTGAAAGGATAGCAAGTTAAGTAAGGTTAGCTGTAGAACTCTGTTCTAATATAGGCTTATCTTTTTCAGGTATAGGTACGCATTATCTCTTGGAGAGAGAAACCAGAAAATGCTGCTGCATTCAGACAGATAATTGTGTTTAGATTGCTTAGGAAGTGTTCCCTAATTTTTGAAAATAGAAATTAATGTTTAAGGGTCGCCTGGGTGACTCGGTCGGTTAAGGGTACAAATCTTCAGCTCAACACAGGATCAAGCCCTGTGTTGGGCTGTGCACTGAGCATGGAGCCTGCTTGGGATTCTCTCTCTCTCTCTCTCTCTCTCTCTCTCTCTCTCTCTCTCAATAAAAACTTAAAAAAATTAATGTTTAATATATTTATAGGTATCTGATGGTATCATTGCCCCAGGATATGAAGATGAAGCTTTGAAAATACTTTCTAAAAAGAAAAATGGGAGCTACTGTGTTCTTCAGGTTAGTTTAATTCATGTTTGAAATAGGAATTTGCTTTTTTATTTTGTGTTTCTTTTCCCCTATATTTAATCTTTCCTTTATGATAACAACCTTTTAATTTATTCTTTACTGAAGTTTCTTTGATTCTTAATCTTATAGAGTTTTTTTCTTAGTATTAACTTTTTAGTTTAAGATGAGGGTAGCCTTCTTAGTCTTAGTTTTAAATTTTATTTTTTTAAGAAAAATTAATACATATACATGGCTTCCTATTCAAAAGGTATTAAATTTAAATATTATTTGATGAAAAGCCTCCCCATCCTTTCCTCTTGCCACTCTGCTACCTCTTTAAAAGTAATATTTTAAATTTCTTGCTCATCTTTCCTGAAATAGTTGGTACTTTTTAGGAAATATTTGCATTTCTTTTTCTTTTTGTTGTTGTTTTTTCCTCCTGACACAAATGCATACAGTTTGACCATCTTGGAAGTTTGCCCAGTATCGGCAGTCACCAGTCTGCCCAGTATGTAGCCAGTCGCCAGTCTTCAGGCACTGCACACGGCCTGCAGTGAATTAGGACCGGGTTACAGTCTGTGTATCATGGAAGTTTTGACAGGTCCTGCTCCTCTTTGAGGTTGTCCCATCAGATTTTATGTCTTAATGGGATTTCCAGCTTTGCCAGCATCGTGTTCTTTAACTTTGTCTTATCGATAGGAGATAAAAATGGCATCTCCATGCAGCTTTAGTTTCCCATTATGTGTGGGTGAACATCTTTTCATATATAACAGTATTTTTAATTTCTTTTTATAAATTATCTAAGTTCTTTGCCTGTTTTTCTAATTGATGAGATTTTTCTTACTGATTTTTACACACTCTTCTGTAATAGGGAAAACTAGCCCATAGTCTAAGATCAATATTGATGCCTGGCTCTTCTATTACACCCATACTGAAGTGATCTTACACATGCTTAAATGAAAAAATGAATATAAGCTTGCTTATAATGATTTTTTTTATATGTAAGTTAAATGAAAAATGTTAAAGGTTGTAGATGTATTGCTTTTGACTCTAAATTTGTATTTTAGATGGACCAGTCTTACAGTCCAGATGAAAATGAAGTTCGAACTCTGTTTGGTCTTCGCTTAAGTCAGAAGAGAAATAATGGTGTCATCGACAGGTCATTATTTAGCAATGTTGTGACCAGGAATAAAGATGTAAGTTTGAAAATATCTGAGCTGTATGCTAGTAATTCAGTGAGTGTTTTTAATATTTATAAGCTTATGCATTTTTAAGGCTCATATTTTAAAATGGTTGATGTGCAAATGTCTAGCTCATTTTTGAGTTATCAAGTAAATTTGAGAGTTTAAAAAAAAGAATAAATGATGGTATTACAAGCTTATGTGCGTATGTACATAGAGGTATTTATTTTCATTTGTACATAAATGGGATCGTATCTTTTATGATTCTCTTCTATAACTTGCCTTTTTTCCACGCACAAAGCTACAAATATGTTTCTGTATCAATAAATGTAGATCCACATCTTCATCTGAAAGACCACATGGCAATCTGTGTATAGATGTACTATGATAGATATTTAGATTGTTTCCATTTTCAGTGTGATGATCAGTGTGTTTATGTAGTCAAGTTTTTGCTTTTGTGCTGTTTGTTATCTTTTAGAAAGGACATATTCCTAGGACGATAGTGGTGATTTTGTTTCTTGTATTTTTATGTGCCCTATCATTTAATACCCATAACACTCTATGTGGGGGGTGGGGAAGGATGACTACTATCATCTCTATTGTAAAGACCACAAAATGTGACATCAGGTACGGTTAAGAAATTTGCCCAAGGTGGGGCGCCTGGGTGGCTCAGTCGGTTAAATGTCCGACTTCTCCTCAGGTCATGATCTCGCAGTTCATGGGTTCGAGCCCTATGTTGGGCTCTGTGCTGACAGCTCAGCCTGGAGCCTGCTTCCGATTCTATGCCTCCCTCTCTCTCTGCCCTTCCCCAGCTTGCACTGTCTGTCTGTCTCTCTCTCAGAAATAAGTAAACATTAAAAAAAATTTTTTTTAAAGAAATTTACCCAAGGTTACATAATATGGAAATGGATTAGCTGGTATTTCTTTTTTGAAATCTCTTAACTGGACCTTCAATTTTGAAGGATATTTTTGCTCGTTCTAACATTGGCTCCACTTTTTTTTCCCCCAGTATTTCAGATATGTAACTATATTGTTTTGTGGTCTTACCTGCTAGTATGTCTGGTATTTTTGATTGAATGAATGATTGGGCATTGAACATGAAAAAACTATAGAGGTATTTTGAAGGTGTGGATGGTATTTTTTTTTCCCTCCAGAAAGAGCTGACTTCTACTTTTGGCGGGCAGATCAGGTGGAGTCAGATCATCTTTATCCTGGCAGGAATTAAGCCGACTTGAATTTGGGCTTAACTCTTTGTGAAGACCCGTCTGTGATTCACCCCTCTTCTGCTGAAAGCATCAAGTGTCTGCTAGTATCACTTTTCCCTGGTGTACTAAACTCCATTTTTGCCTCTTACTCCTATAACACTGCCACAATTTGTGCTCAGTTCCTTTACCTTTTAGCTTATTGCCTTGCAACTAGAAAATGTTTGAAGCAAAAAGCATAAATGGCTACATTCTTTTCTTTTACTTCCTTTATCTCCGGGATCTTTGCCTCTCAGTACTTGCTTTTACTGCCTCACTGTTGAGCTTGTCTGTCCTGAAACAGTATTGGCCTAGATTGCATAGTACCTCTGTTGACAGCCCTGCCCGCGTATTGAAACTCTTACTTTTTTAAGTTTTCCTGGTAGGTTTGTAGGTATTGGAGAGATTAATAATTTAGCAGTACTTGATAGGTTTTGTACCTCTGGCTATACTAACTTGGATGTTTTCTACAAGGAATGAGGCATGGTTTTAATTCATCTATTATCTAAATTTTTCTCTACTTTTTCATATGTATTTTTAATTAGAAATTTGGAAACTGAAGCATGAGAGTGATGGTTTTATCTTTCCTTTATTCCCCTCTCCTTTGAAAGAAGTGTTTTGTTAACATTTCAGCCTCCAAATCCTTGTGGGTCTAGAACAGTGGGAGAAGCGCGAGGAGTGTGCATTAAGTATTAGTGAACATGGTTGAATTATTTCCTCTTCCATTTTTCTTTTCTTAAATATTGCTTTAATTTGTTTTAACTATTTGTGCCCTGTCTATATGACTGGATTCCTTCACTCCCATCCCCATACCACCTCCCCCTTGAGAGGTCTTGTACTTCTTGATCCTATCTCAGAATGCCGGGGTTACATATCAGGTCAGACCTGTAGGAAAGCCGGTTTTTGATACTAATCTTTCTTAGAACCAAAGGAATAAAATGTATAGTTCGTGACTCAAACAGGTACAGACAGGAAAGGATATACTACATTAATACTATCTTAGAATAAAAAATTCTTAAGAAATTGTTTTAATTGAGCTTTTAATGTTGAAATAAAAGTGAGAATTATGGATTACATGCACTGTTAAGAATTCCCATGTACCCTTTGCCCCATTTCCCCTGATGGTAATACAATGCCTTGTAATCCTGCAGGACAATATGACAACCTTGGTAATGATACTGGTACAGTCAAGGCACAGAGAGAATGTTTCCACAACCTCAAGGATCCCTTATGTTGCCCTCTTATAATCACACTCCCTTCCTTCCTGCCTCCACCCCCTCCTCAACCTTGGATAACATCTGATCTGTTCCCCCTTTTATAAATTTCATTCATTGTACATTTATGAGTGGGTTTTTCTGTGAACCTAAGTTCTCATTCCTCTGTTATAAAGGCCCAGGAGTATAATTAGTGGCTGCTGGGTAGTGTCATAGTCGCATATCTAGTTTTGTTAATTGCCAAACGGTTTTCCTGAGAGCCTGTGCCAGTTTGTGTTTTACACCAGCAACCTGTGAGTGATCCATTTCTCCGCATCCTCCCCAGCTTTTAGTGTTGTCACCCTGTTTTAGTTAGGTGTGTGGCAGTATCATGTGATTTTTTATAGCATTTTCTAATGGCTAATGATGGGGTTTTTTTCATACTTATTTTGCCAGTCTGTGTATCCTTTTTAGTGAAATGTCTCTTGATGTCTTTTTCTCATTTTCTATTTAGATTGTTTTTGTCACTGAGTTTTGAGAGGTCTTTACTTATTTAAATACTAGTCCTTTTTTGGACATGTGGTTTGCAAATATTTTCTCCCAGTCTATACATTCTTTTTTTTTTTTTTTTTTTTTTTAACATTTATCCATTTTCGAGAGACAGCATGAGCAGGGGAGGGGCAGAGAGAGAGAGAAGGAGATACAGAATCTGAAGCAGACTCCAGGCTCTGAGCCGTCAGCACAAGGCCTGACGTGGGGCTCGAACCCACAAACCATGAGATCATGAACTAAACCGAAGTTGGATGCCCAACCGACCAAGCCACCCAGGCACCCCTGTACTTTATCTTTTTTATCCTCTTACTACAGGTTGCAGAACATAAGTTTTTATTTTGAAGTCTGATTTTAATGAAGTCGGATTTTTCACTTAGCTAATTGATCAGTTAGATGCTGCTTTATAGCCTTTGTGCATATAGATAATCCTTTTCAGTTTGTATTAGCTCTTTATATTAAACATAGTGACATTTTTGGCTATAGCAATTACTTTATTCTGTTAGGTCTGATAGTCCACAAGTATTTTTGAATAGTTTCTACTTAGAATATTCTAGGCAAAGCAGAAAATGATCCTAATTTGATTTTTCCTCAACAGCCGTGGCTATGTGTATGCATCACAATTGTGGTATCTGTGAAAATTATTCTCCGTGTTCTTTCTGAACATAAACTTTCTCACGTTTCCATGTTTTCTTGGTACTGTGGTAGAGAAAGTATTATTTGTCAGTTTGGAAATGGATATGGTATTTGACAATTCCTGCAGTGTGTAAACAGGCTTAAGCCAGAGTTGCTGCAAAATGGCATTAGTTAGAGTCCTTGCTGCATTAGGCACTGCTGCGTTCCATGACGCATACGCTGAATGTTGATATTTTTCAGTAAAACACAATAGTGTTTTCTGTGAACAGTTAATTTCATTCTGTCCTTTGAATGATACAACTGCATCACAGGTCTGTAAAAACAATGACCTGTAAGATGCTTAACGGTTTTCAGTGGAGCTACAAATTGGACTGCAGTTGACCATCCTGTGTTTTTCAGTTGCCAGAATCTGCGCTCAGAGACCTCATCGTAGCCACCATCGCTGTGAAGTACACGCAGTCTAACTCCGTGTGCTATGCCAAGAACGGTCAGGTAACCAAGACCTCAAACCCACTTCGGGCAGACTGTCGTTTTTCAAAAAGATACTCCTCCCTCAGGTACTAGACTGCTTGGAAAGGAAGATCGGCCAAGTTTTTCTTTTCTGGGTTTGTTGGTATCTGCTCAGTAACGTGGTGAACTGTTAAAGCTAGTGACGATCACCAAGTATCTTTGGAACGACGTATTAAAATTGGCCGTATTACTTCTTGCCCAGACTGAGTTGGCACATTTGGGATAGTGGGACTGTAATAGCTGCTATAAAACGAGTTTTTTCACTCCCCTCCCGATCAGGGTGGTATTTCCAGTGAAGAGAGAGTCAAAAATAGTACTGCTTCCTATCATTCTGTATTTTTGTAGCTTGTTGGATATTTGTGCGTTTATTTCTAAGGTTATTTTACCAAGAATCTGTAGACTACAAGTTAGTGTAATCTTTCAAAATAAGGTTTACTGTGACATAATATCTATACAATAAAATTTACTCTTTTTAAGTGTCGAGTTTTGAGTAGTTTGCCCATATTATGTCGTTACATGACCACTACCACAATCAAGGTATTGAAAGTTTCGTACAGATATTAAGCAAGATACTTGTTTCCTTGTGTGTGGAGTCGTAGAATGCAAGACCGAGCCAGCTCCGCCTGGGGGTCGCTTCTAACTCTGGACTGAACTGGTTCTGGTTTTGCCATAGCTTGCACAGCCTTGGGGGCCTTTCTCACAGTGTCTTGAGCTCTTCTCTTGGCATGTGCTAAATTATTTGTCCCATAAGTGGGGGAGGGAAAGAAAGTGTGAATATTAATTATCATGTGACCTGAAGACTCTTTGAAATTCAGAATTCTAGTGATCGTCAACTGTTAAAAGATTGCTTGTCTCTGATAACAGTTTGGGGAATTGTGCTTACTGGTCTCCTTGGACTAAGGTTCTAATAAGTTCCAGTAAGCCTGTGCTTCACTACTGATGTCCAGGAGTTCTAGAAACTTAGAGAGTATTAATAGCCATGCTTCAAATGTCACTGAAGAGGTAAAACATATTAATAGTAGTTATAAACGTCTACCCTCACCCTTAATAAATTAAAAATTATTTGTATTTTGGCCTGATGTTTTTTCCACAAGATTGATAGATTTTAAGAAATACGTACAAAAGAGCTGTTAAAAAAAAAAAGTATGTTGTTGGAAAAGAGATTCATCTTAATGTTCATGTTCTTCAGGTTATTGGCATTGGAGCAGGACAGCAGTCTAGAATACACTGCACACGCCTTGCTGGGGATAAGGCAGACTGTTGGTGGCTTAGACATCATCCACAAGTGCTTTCAATGAAGTTTAAAACTGGAGTGAAGAGAGCAGAAATCTCCAATGCCATTGATCAGTATGTTACTGGGACCATTGGCGAGGTAAGAGTCCTGGGCTTTGTAGATGGAGTATACTGGTACGCTCACCCTTTTCTGTAACAGGTATTTTTCTTGAAATTTTACACTGTCTAAAATCGTAATTCTGAACTTTTTACCAATTCTCCATTGTCTTCTGTCCTTAACGTTTTCGTTCGTAGGCCATCCCTTTCTGGTACCACAGAATTTCCTTGTCTTTTAAAATTATAACCATTGGTTTAGTTTTATATGTTTGTACTTCCTCTGTTGGTTTTGAACTTTTGATGGCAGGGACTATTTTTTCACCTATCCTGAGGCTTCTTTCACAGTGCCAAGCATGGTGCTTGCTACATGATAGGTGTATATTCAACATGAAATACAAATTATCTGATAGCAGGCAACCCGTGTCTTCTCCCCTACACTTTCTACCAGTGCCATTAACAACTCAATCAATTTTTTTTTACATTTCACATTTAATGTCTTCTATTTTGAAGAAAGCAAAGGGAAGCATTAAAATTGCAACTATCCGTGCACCTGGGTGGCTCAGTCAGTTGAGCGTCGACTTTAGCTCAGGTCATGATCTCACAGTTCATGAGTTCAAGCACATCAGACTTGCTGTCAGACTGCCAGTACAGAGCCAACTTCAGATCCTTTGACCCCCTCCCTATACCCCTCCCCCACTTGCACCATCTCAAAAATAAATAAACGTTAAAAATAAATAAGTAAATAAAATTGGAACTATCAAGTAGCCTAAAAAATATAGAATTTAACCCCATTTTTGGACATAACAAATGTCGGTAAATCCTATATGGAAATCAAAAGAGAGAAGTCTGATAATCGGACACTCGATAGTCTTCTGAGGAGGTGAGTCAACCACACTACGTTGTCCACAAGTTTAGGGACAGGAATCCATGACATAAGTGTCATTGAAGAATGTGTCTTATAACCATAAAGTACTTAAAACATAAGCCTTCCTTTTTTTACTTTAATATTTGTATTTCCTATTTAATATACTAGTGAAATTTTGCTCATAGTTCTGGAAAAATCTTTATATGTATGTAAACAAGAGTGAAAGGCATTTGTTTAAGCCAACAAATCATCCAAAATGGAAGCGCCTTTTTTAAAATTTGAATACTGTGAATCACACCTTGATTCATCCATATGACTGACTATAGACTTGAGGCTATGTGAGTACAGTGAACATCCATCATCATATGTGTGCTTGTTTTGATACAGGGATATAAAATAGATTTAATTTAGGCTGAGATTAAAAAAATATATTTAGAACAGTTGATTTTGAAAGTAAGTGGTATAATCTTTATTGGGTACACTTAGAATTACTTTTCTTCCTTAATGAAATGTTAAAAGCATCAAAAAAATATTATAGAGATGTAAATTGGAATGAGCCATTATTTATAATTAAATCCTGGGACAAATGCCTAAGTGCTTCTGGCATTCTGATTTGCATCAGATAGTACTAAAGATCATATCCAAAATCTTTCTCTCCCCTTTCCACCCCTTCTCATAGGATCAAGATTTGGTAAAGTGGAAGGCATTGTTTGAGGAAGTCCCCGAACTACTAACTGAAGCAGAGAAGAAGGAGTGGGTTGACAAACTTAACGAAGTTTCTATCAGCTCTGATGCCTTCTTTCCTTTCAGGGATAACGTAGACAGAGCTAAAAGGGTAAGTATGGAATTGATATATTATGATGTAAAACCATTTCAGAATCCCTGCTTTTGGTGTTTAAGTTCTGTGAGTTTTATATCCAAGTTATGGCAGTGTGATATATCAGTAATATTTAAGTATTTTACTTTTCCATTTGATGTATAGATAACCCAAATCCAGTTATTTTGCTCTTTTGGCTGAGTGAATCAGTCTGTATTGTAAACCATTGTTAGCTTATCCTTTGTAGAGGAGGATTTTGATTCTTGCGTGTCTTCACATGAACTTGTGTCTTGAAAGTCAATGTCTCTTCTCCCCTCAGAGTGGCGTGGCGTACATTGCTGCTCCTTCTGGTTCTGCTGCCGACAGAGTTGTGATAGAGGCTTGCAATGAACTGGGGATAATTCTCGCTCATACAAATCTTCGGCTCTTTCATCATTGATTTCATTGCACAGTATTTTATGGTTTGCTTATGTGTAGGTGAAAAATCGCATGTTACATTTTGACAAATGCCTTTCTTAAAAAATAAAACATTAAGTCTTAGTCATCTTGGATCCACTGCTTTTGGTTGTATTTAATTTCTTGAAGTTATAGGTTCTCTAGCATGACAAACATTACCCACAAATATTTGTGTGTAAGAAATACTGGAATATCTCTGTCCCCTGGAACTCAGCTCCTCCCAAAACATTGCTTGTATGAAACATTAAAAATCATTAAGTAAGCCAGAGAAACCGAGCAGACACCGGAGTTAGATAACATGAGCACCCTGCAGCCTCACTGCTTTCCTCATAGGGGATTCCACTCATGTAGCCTTTCTTTAAGTCGCAGTTTGAAAAAGGTTGGTTTTCTGCTTTCTCAATAAATAGCACATTGCAGTGTGAGGTCTAGAACTTTAGAGGGGATGAATAAGTAAGTCTTCTGTTGGCCACATATACGACTAATACTAGTACATACTCTTCCCTTCGTGTTAAATAAAATGTTACCCATAATATTTGCAAGCCCTTCATGTTCCCTTCTGGAGGCCTGAAAAATGTAATCAATGTTTGCACTTCAAAAGTAGACCCAGCATTCCATGTACAGGCTTATTACCGAAAGTAGGACACAGTGGGACAGCAGTGCCTCCCCACATAACAGAATGGCGCCCTCGTGTGCCCTGCAGAGGTGGCCCTGACTGCCAATATATATGACACCTATGGCCAACTAAAACCTTTTGTCATTTTTCATCTTAATAGAGGGAGTCCTCTTTTTTCATGTCTTTAATCTACCTCCTCCCTAAATAGAAATTTCTGAAATTTTTGTGTTTTTTAAGGTCGTCCTTTCAGTCATAAAATAGACTAATTTTCCAGCCCTCATTGAGAGAAGGCTGACTTGTATAACTAATAATATTCAAAAAAATACTCTTTTAACTTCTGGGGCTAGGTCCTAAAAGGCATTGCAACTTCAGCCTTAGTTTCTTGGATTACTTGACCTTGATTGGCGACCACCGTGTTGTAAAGACATTAAGCAACTCTCCACGAGGAGAGGAATCATTCTGACAACACTACGTGCCTGCTCTATGAACCAGCTGCCTTGGAGGTGGTCCTCCAGCTCCAATCTCAGGCAACATCTGGCTGAACCTCTTGAGGCACCTGAGACAGAACTGCCCAAAGTAGCTTCTCATGAATTCTTGATCCACAGAATCAGGTAAGTGTTAATGTTGGTTAAAGCCACAATGGTTGAGGGGAATTTGTTAGTAATAAGTAGGTCATCTAGGTTTTGGCTTACAAATCGTTGAGTGTGCATTCGACATCCCCAACTGGATTGTTCTTTAGCTTGACCAAGGGTTAACATCAAGGGTATAATTATCAAAACAGTGGTTGCTGTATTTAACACTGTTGCCTAACCATGCTTACACAAGTATTCTTGAGAATGGTACTACAAAATATCTTAGATATCAATACCAATGTCCAAGTTTATGAAATTCATCCGTTCTGTAATTACTGTTTTACATTTGCAGAAGAGGACTGTGTGAGAGCCGAAATGCCACCCTCCATTACTTCCCAGATAGGGAGGAGCAGTATTTTTTTACATAATTTATTTTTTATTATTTTTTTTAACATTTTTATTTTTGAGAGAGAGAGAGACAGAGCGTGAGCAGGGGAGGGGCAGAGAAAGAGGGAGACACAGAATCTGAAGCAGGCTCCAGGCTCTGTGCTGACAGCTCAGAGCGTGATACGGGGCTTGAACTCAAGAGCCATGAGATCATGACCTGAGAAGAGTAAACTTTTCAAACCAGATAAGTTTTTATTTTGGACTTCAGGCATACAGAATTAGAATAATCTTTAGTCCATGACAGACTGGTTTGTGTACATATTTTTAATAATGTAATAGAAATGTGACTTCCTCTCCAGGACAAAATCTAGGATCTGGGAAATAACTTAGAATCCAGCCATTTGGTGTCCCCATCTTCCCCCACCCCATCCTAGCTCCTCCAAGATAACCTCATCCTGAATCCCATGTTGATCTCTTCATTTTTATGTAGTCCTAAAAATGAGAAATCTTTGTCTACCTGCCCAAAGATTACAAAGATTTTCTCTTATGTTTTGCTCTAGACAATTTATAGTTTTGACTCTTAGGATTTATTTACAAAAAAGATCTGTTTCAATTTTAGTGTGATGTATGGGTCAAGTTTCATTTTCTTTCCATACGTTCATCCAGGTGTTTTATCATCATTCAAAAAACTTCCTGTTGGATTGCCTTGTTCGCTTAGTTAACCATTATTCATTATTTGCATGGGTCTATTTCTGGCCTCTGTTCTGTTCCATAGTTATTTGACCTAACACCAGTACCATGTTGTCTTAAAAATTGTAGCTTTGTAGTGAATTTTGAAATTAGATAATGGAAGTCCTTTATCATTGTCCTTTTTAAAAACTTTTTTTTTGTCTTTTCTAGGACTTTGGCATTTTCATATATATTTAAAAATGAACTAGTCTATTTCTACAAAGAATTCTGTTGGAGGGCACCTGGGTGACTCAGCTGAGCGTCTGATTCTTGATTTAGGCTAAGATCGTGATCCCAGAGTTGTGGGACCAAGCCCTGCACTGGGCTGGTGCTGAGCATATGGCCTGCTTAAAGTTCTCTCTCCCTCTGCCCCTTTTCCCCTCTCGTACTCTCTCTTTCTGGGGAAAAAGAAAAATTCTGTTGGCATTTTGATTGGAATTACATTGAATCCATAGATCAATTTGCGGAGAATTGACATATTCCTTCTTTCCCTTTGAAGGTTGATCCCCTCTGGTTTCTATCACCTTTTGGTTCCTCTCCAATGGTTTCAAATAGATTTTGTAACATTTTTGTTCTATGTTCATAACTATCTGTGGGAGAGTTAGTCCAGTATAGTCTACCCTTAAGAGAATCAGGAACTCCAATGAATATCATAGGAAAATTTTTAGTCACTGCTTCCATTTCTTAAGTTATTTTTTAAAATTGCTAAGTCAATTCTAGGGGTACCTGGGTAGCTCAATTGGTTGATCTTTCGGTTTGAGGTTTCAAGCCCCACATTGGGCTATATACTGACATCTCAGACCCTGGAGCCTTCTTCAGATTCTGTGTCTTCTTTTCTCTTTGCCCCTGGCACTGTGTCTCTGTCTCAAAAATAAACATAAACATTAACAAATTAGTTAAGCTCTGTACCTGTCATCCAAGTATAACTTAGAATCACTAGTTTTATCTGTTTCCCCACTTAACCACTCAACACTGATTACTGTGAAGCACAATATAGGTGTTTCCTCTGTAAATATTTCAGTTAAAGTAATTATAAAATAAATTTTTAAAGTATTGTTACTCTTTAAAATATATAATCATATCTATCTGCTGAGAGGACCAAGAAATAATGATACCTCGTAACAAAGAACATGCCTAATGCCGAGTTGTTGGTTTCTAATGCCATCCATTGAAAGGATCCAGGACTCCTTAGAGAAACAGCCGACTCAGACTAGGGCAGAAAATAATACAAGATGAGATGCCTGGAGCATCCTACAGAGCCAGGTAAGGAAGTGGTTTGGAAACAAAAACATAATAATGGGAGTATGTCAAAGGACATGGCCAACTAAAAGAATTCCAATAGCCAAAGTTGGATTCATTTGAGCAACAAAATAATGTAGTGTTGGATTGATTATAACCCAGTCTGTGAAATATCTGAGTTCAAGGCTGAATGACTAAATATATGAAGAATAATTTTAAGTAATTTATTTGGATATTCCATTTTCAAGGCTATGAGCATAACTCTCCATCCCTTACATGTGGGCTCTCTACATAGTGACTTCTTGTCAAGGAGCGTAGCATGGAAAGGAGGGTAAAAGTTTAACTACAGTGGAGAAACCTGACCAGCAGCACCTTGGCCAGGTGAAGAAGGTTGAACAACTGTGTCATGCTGATAGTGTATACCTCAAAATAGGAGTGGCACTTTACCTCTCTGGTCTTTCCAAAAACCTATAACCCCAGTTGAGTATAAGAAAAACAGACAACTCCCAGTTGAAGGACATTCTACAAAATACTAGTACTTAAAACTGTCAAGATTATCAAAAAGAAGGGAAGTCTGAGGACCTGTCTAGAGGAAACTAAAGAGACACAACCACTAAATGTAATGCCCCCAGGATAGACTGCTTGAACAGAAAAAGGACACCAGGTAAAAACTAAGAAAAGTCTGAAGGATCTAGTTTATTTATTATGGATCAATGTTGATTCATTCATTGTAACAAATGTACCATAATAAAGTAAGATGATAAGCAAAAACTGAGTGTAGGGTATATGGGAACTCTACTATTTTTTTATACATCAAACTATTAGCAAATAACATTTTTTAAATATATCATCATAATTCAAGTATCACACTAAAAGACCTAACCATTCTTAATATCAAATACCGAGTAACTGTCCAGATCTTCCCACACTTGCTTTTTTTTTCCCCCTGAGTTTGTTGGGAATAAGATCCAAGCCTGAGACACACATTGCATTTGGCTGGTGCATCTCAAGTTTGTTAGTTGACTGGTTTTTTTCCTTTTTTATTTTATTTTTTGCAGCTAAGTATTGAAGATACCAGGTTTCTGGTCCTATAGCGTTTCCAATATTCTGAATTTTGTTATTGCTTTCTTGTAATGTCATTTTATTTCATTTGTGCCTCTTTTATTATCTCTCTTTATTTTATGTCTTAGAATATTTTAATAGCATACAGGGCACCTGGGTGGCTCAGTCGGTTAAGCGGCCGACTTTGGCTCAGGTCATGATCTCACAGTCTGTGAGTTCAAGCCCCACATCGGGCTCTGTCCTGACAGCTCAGAGCCTGGAGCCTGCTTCAGATGCTGTGTCTCCCTCTCTCTCTCTCTCTCTTTTTTTTATAGTTTCCATATAACACCCAGCGCTCTTCCCCACAAGTGCCCTCCTCCATGACCATCACCCCCGCTTCCCTTTTCCCCCTCCCCCTTCAGCCCTCAGTTTGTTTTCAGTATTCAAGAGTCTCTCATGATTTGCCTCCCTCCCTCTCCCTAACTCTTTTCCCCCCTTCCCCTCCCCATGGTC
>CM053578.1:85961541-86060143 GCA_028646485.1 Cryptoprocta ferox
ATGGTATCTCAGTGTGGTTTTGATTTGTATTTTCCTGATGATGAGTGACACTGAGCATCGTTTCATGTGTCTGTTGGCCATCTAGATGTCCTCTGTTAAAGTGATAGCTGTAGTTTAATGATTTTTTCTTCAGTTTCATCTATCAACAGTAGAGAAAGATCGGTTGAAACTTCCCTCTGTGAAGATGAGTTTACGTTACTCCCTGCAGATTTATAAATGTTTCCTTCATGTATGTATATTTGAAGCTAAAAAAGTGCACGCATTAAGTTACTATTTTTCATAGTGCTTTTATTATGTACTAACTTCAATCCTACTAACAATTTTCCTCTTAGATAAAATATATAAAATAAGTTATTTTATCTACTATGAACATAGCTAGACTAGCTCTTTTTCTGATTTATATATGCCTAATACCACTTTTCATTCTTACTTTGGTGCTCTTATGCTATAGGTGCAGATATATCTGGAACCTGTTTTTGTTTTTAATGTAGTTTGCCAACTTTACCTTTGCTTTCAGCTCATTTATATTCATTTCAATTATTGATATATTTGGATCCTATTTCTACCATCCTATAAAGTTCAGACCACTTTTATTCCCTTCCTACTATTGCTTTAAACTGATAGCTATATATTTCACCCCTCATAAGAACTTCCACCTTCTTAAAGAACATTTCCCCAGACTCCCATAATGTTGATCCTAGATTTTCAATTCTAGGGTTAGAAAGAGACATTTTCTCTTACCTTTTTTTTTTTTTTACTTAAGACAGGCTTTCCGGGGAGCCTGGGTGCCTCAGTCGGTTAAGCGTCTGACTTTGGCTCAGGTCATGATCTTGCGGTTCGTGGGTTCAAGCCCCGTATCGGATTCTGTGCTGACAGTTAAGAGCCTGGAGCCTGTTTCAGATTCTGTGTCTCCCTCTCTCTCTGCCTCTCCCTTGCTTGCACTCTGTCTCTCTCTGTCTCAAAAATAAATAAACATTAAAAAAATTTTTTTAAAAAGGCAAGCTTTCCAAGGTTTCTGTTAACCATTACTTCACAAACCTTGCCGTTTCTCCTAAGTTTTTCTCTCATGTAGAAATAGTATGCAGTGTTGTGGTCTCTTACACAGAAATTCATTTTTAAAAATAAATTGTAATAAATCATGCCTGTGGAAAGTGCATAAAACATATACAGTTTAAAGAATAATATGTAAACAGGGGCTTGGGTAGCTCAGTCAGTTAAGCATCTGACTTTGGCTCAGGTTGTGATCTCATGGTTCGTGAGTTCCAGCCCCGCATTGGCCTCTGTGCTGACAGTGCCCAGCCTGCTTGGGATTCTCTCTCCCTCTCTCTCTGCCCTTCCTCTCTGCTGACTTGCTCTCTACCAAAATAAAAACATAAAAAAAAAAATATGTAAACAAACACCTATGTCTCCATCAACCAGATCAAGGAAAGTAATTTTCCCAGCAGGCCCCCCCGCCCCCACCCTGTGCCCATTCTGGATTATTTTCTCATTTTTCCCTACAGTAAACTACCTTGTGCCTTTTATGATAGTCACTAACTTGTTTTGCCTCTCACCAGTTGGGTGATCTTGGGCATGTGGTTTGAACTCTTGCAGTTCTTTCCTTCCTCACCTGTAAAATAAGGATGGATTTGCTTCTGGAAAGGCTGAGTAGCTCTTGGTTAAAAGTATTTCTGCTTAAAGACACATGAAGCTAGTTTGTCAGGTTCAAGTCACAACTCTGCTACTAGCAAGCTGAGGGATGTTAGGCCGTTCACTCAGCCTTTGCCTCATCTTTCTGTCTGTATGCACCTCATAGGGCTGTTATGAGGGTTAGGTGAGACAACGTGTGTAAGAACACTGAGAACACCACCCGGAACATAATAAATACTGTAAAAAATGCTAGTTATTATTCCTGGTGCTTTTGTGTGTATGGAGGCATGGAACGTAGTGGAGGATAACATTAATGTAGGGAAATTGCTTAAAAAATAGTAAGTGCGTATTTATGGAGGATTTTATTTCAGTTTCCAAATAGGTAGCCAAGAGATGTCTGCGTTCCTTCAACCTTTCATTGACTGTGTCTCCCCACACCTCACTTCTTACCAGTAGGCAAAAAGATATTGCAGAGACTTTCTGTAAGTAAAGTGGCATTTTCTTTTCTTTTATTGAAATAAGATTCACATAACACAAAATTGACCATTTTAACAATTTCATAGTGTACAAATCAGTGATTTTAAGTGTGTTTATTCACAAATTTATGCCACCATCACTACTACCTAGTTCTAGAACATTGTGTTCACCCCAAAAGCGAAGCCTGTCCCCATTAGCAGTTACTCTTTATTCCTTCCTCTCCCTCCCACCCCCCCGCCCCCCCGCATACCCTTTAATCTACTTTCTCTATTGGTTTGCCTATTCTGGACACATCATATAATTGGACTCGTATGATATATAGCCTTTTGTTCCTGACTTCTTTCACTTAATACAGTGTTTTCAGGGTTCATATTGTAGCATGTATCAGAACTTCATCTCTTTTTACAGTCAAATACTATTCCCTTGTAAAGAGGCACCACATTTGTTTATCCATTCATCAGTTGATAAATATTTGGGTGCTTTGCACCTCTTGTCTATTATAAATAAATAATGGTGCTATGAACATTTGTGTACATGTTTTTATGTGATCATATGTTTTTGGTTCTCCAGGGTATATACCCAGGAGTAGAATTGCTGGGTTCTACACAATTATGGGGTTAACTTTTTGGAGAACCACCAAATTTTCACAGCAGCTGGACCGTTTTACCTTTCCACTGGCCATGGATGAGGGTTTCAATTTCTCTACCAAAGAGCATGTTTTTGAGTCAAATATAGCTTTTTAGCACTTGGCCCAGCATCTTACAACTAATACTGAATTAATTATGGAGATCAGTAGGTTTCATTGTAAAGTCTTGTTCAGCCGTTTGCTGGCAGAGGCAACGTTTCCTTCTGGAACGAAATGGCAGTTTCCAAAGTACCGTAATGCAAAGAGAGAAAAGAGAAGGCCAAGGGAACATGCTTGGCTGTCACTGCATTGTATGTAAGAGGAGCCTACTGTGGCGGGCAACGTGCGGGACGGGACGTGTGTTCTCAGGCCAGCGAGCACAGGGTGCCGACAGCCCCCCGCGCTGGCTGCCTCCATGTAGCGCTAATTGTGAGTCTTCAGGGAGCCCCCCACAAGAACTATTTTAGAGATAAATTTGGCTCCTAAGATTGTTAAAACGCGCATGTCTCTAAAGAGTAAGTAAAAAGGAATTCAAGGAAATGTAAAACATGCTTTAATATCTCCTACCTGACTCTGCTGAGGAACGTTAGAAAAGGAATTTCCATTCTTGGCTTTCGGCTGAACCACCATTTCTGCACCGTTTCTCTTGCTGTTTTATTACAGTATTTTCTTTCCTTCTTTTGTGACTTATGTGGATGTTTATTTGCAATTTAAATTAATCTCTTTTATTTCAATGAAGTTATGGAGTGAACCGATGTGGCAATGATAATAACTCTCATTTCAAATATGAGTGCCATATACTCTTTAAAAATAATGTGCTTAGTCTGAAAAACCCACGGCAGTGCAAGGTCATCTTTGTGCTCCTTCTTCTCCTCTATCAGCCTTTATGCTTATCTTTAAATGTTCCCGAACATGAGAAGTCCCAAGAGCGGTCTTTTTTTTTTTTTTTAATGGTTGAAATGTATCTCGCGAAAATGGGATTTTTTAATTGTAGCCTGCCACTTTCCCTACCACGGTAATGGGAATTTACTGAATAGGAAGCAATTTCAGCATTTAAATGTGCTGATGTGATGTTTCTTAATCACTTTAATGAGTTTCATGCAACTTCTTAGAAATGGAATAGAATTTTCTGTGGAAATATAATTAAATAGAAAAGTCATTTCCTATACTTGTAATTTCCACCTGATCATTTCTTTATTCACCGCCTTAGAAAGTGAGCCTTACAGACTTATAGTGATATTATTATACAGACTAATTTGCATCATTCACTTAGGTCATTAGAGCTGAAAACAATATAAATACACAATAAATTTCATTGCAAGTCAAATGCAGCAAGGTAAGGAAAAGCTTCAAACCTATGATTTTTCTTTTAGAAATCTGATATATTTGCTAGTTTTACCTGATATTTTCTTGAATTGGCAATTTCCTGCCTAACTCTAGATTGGTCTTTTTTTTTTTTAATGTTTATTTTATTTTTGAGAGAGGGAAAGCGAGAGAGTTGAGAGAGCATGCGCACAAGTCGGGGAGAGGCAGAGAGAGGGAGGGAGAGAGAATCCCAAGCAGGCTCCAGACAGCAGTGAGCCTGATTTGGGGCTCCAACTCACAAGTCTGTGAGATCATGACCTGAGTCAAAGTCGGATGCTCAACTGACTGAGCCACCAGGTGCCCCCAAATTGGTCTTTTAATTATGCATTTTCAATCTGGTCTATTTAAGACAAGTCTCGGGAAGAAGTATCATAAGTCAGTAAAAACTGCTTAAAGAACTTTGAAAATCCTCTTGGTTCTTGTGTTTGATTTTTCTGAGAAATAGTAAAAAAGCTTTACCATTCTTGCATTGTGATGCCAAAACATAAAAGGCCATTTAAATACGTTTAATTTGCTCTGATTATTTAAATGTAGTTAACTGATTCACTATTGAAAGAGTTTAATTTTTAAGATTAATATATTGCTTTTGAACGTGGTTTATATAATACTACATGGCAATGAGAAAGAATGAAACCTGGCCCCTTTGTAGCAAGATGGATGGAACTTGAGGGTGTTATGCTAAGTGAAATAAATCAGGCAAAGACAGATACCATATGTTTTCACTCATATGTGGAACAGGAATAACTTAACAGAGGACCATGGGGGAGGGGAAGGTGAAAAAATAGTTAAGGAGAGGGAGGGAGGCAAACCATAAGAGACTCTTAAACACCAAGAACAAACTGAGGGTTGATGGGAAGTGGGGGAGAGGGGAAAATGGGTGATGGGCATAGAGGAGGGCACTTGTTGGGAGGAGCACTGGGTGTTATATGGAAACAAACTTGACAATAAACTATATAAATAAATATCTAAAATATATATATTGCTTTTGAGAATCTAGCAGATATTCTGGGAAAAGTGGCATTTTTAAATCTTAAATATGGAGCTTGTGTTTTATACATACCAATGTATAAGTTGTCAAGAGGGTTTGCTATCCATTTAATCAATACAGTCCAAGTGGATTTACCTAAACTCCCATTTGGGAAGATAGTTTTAAGTTTGCAGATAGGTAAGTGGTTTGAAGCACATTCTCAACTGATAGCTGCTCTTTCATCATGTTTTAAAATATAAAGACTTTTAAGCAAGATGGAGCCAAGGTGTAGACCTTGCCCCACATGTTACCTGGGCCTCCTCTTCACAGATGGAGATGGAGGGGCCACTGTGCATTCTTTTAGGCCTGCATCTTCACTGGGACTTCCCACAGCGCAGTGTGTATAGATTTGGATCGAATCACATTTTCTCTTCAGTGATGAATGATAACACATATGTAAGAGAGTCATTTAATATCACTGTCATCTGTTTCTTCTGTGATGTATTTCTCTCTCTCTCTCTCTCTTTTTTTTAAAAAAACATATTCAGAGCTGCTATCTTGGTCATTAGTGGCCTAATAAAGCTGAAAAATTAGGAACATTAAACAGAGACCTAGGGTTTGCTTCTATGTCCTGCTAAGGAAAACTAATCTGAGCGGCATTCTTTATAAAATTAGACTGTAAAACCTTGTCCCAGTGAGACACTAAATGTCAGGGCATTTTATAAACCATAAATCAATTCAAACGTGAGAGGTTTTTTTTTTTTTTTAAACAAATGAACCCTGAGGAAATCTCTTTCTGTATTTAGTCTTAATATTTATTGGCAACTATTTATTGAAATATTTTCTTCCATTACTCACCAGTGTATAAAAAACAGCACCTGGGTGGCCCTGTCGGTTAAGCGTCCAACTCTTGATGTCGGCTCAAGTCATGATCTCCGGTCATGATCTCACAGTTTCTGGACTTGAGCCCCTTGTCAGGCTCTGCACTGACAGTGTGGAGACTGCTTGGGATTCTTTCTCCCTCTCTCTCTGCCTGCCCCCCAACTTGCGTGTGTGCATGTATGCATGCTCTCTCTTTCAAATATAAACCTTAAAAAAATGTTTTCCATGTCTTGTATATTATGAATCATGAATATTTCACTAATTAAAAATTAACTGTTTCCAGCGCCATTATTTACTATTTTAGATGCCAGATGTAATCTCAACGTTTTGTTTCCCCAAAGTTAAACCGAAAAGGAGATGTCCTCTGTAGATCAGGAGTGTGCAAAGTCTGTTCCCTGCTCTGCTGGGGCACCCGGGAGGTGTCAGCTGTCAGGAAGCAAGCTGAGCTGGGTTAAGGCTCTTCTATCACAGCATCTCCTTAAGACAGAAGTCCTCTAGGATACACTATTCAAGTAGTGTTACCATCACAATTCTTTTATTTTCCTTGCAGGTAACCTCTTTGAATTGGTGTTTTTTCAATGAGGATGGAATGGAGAGGGGAGGGAAGGAAGAATGATAGATAGTTGGAAAAGAACAACTAAAGGTGCTTTCGATCCCACCAGCTAGCAAGTTAAATATTTGAGTCCACTGAAATCTGGTAAAGCAGAAATATAAAAGTAGCTCCATTACTTAAGAGATGAAATGATAAGAATGAATCTGTTTTTGTAGTGACAGATTTAGTAAATTTTTTATGTAAATCACCAACGAGGAAGCTGTACACATAGGTTTTCCAATGTTTGCTGAATTGAAAAGGAAAATTCATTTATTTTTATTTTTATTATTGTTTATTTTCGAGAAAGCGACAGAGTGTGAGTGGGGGAGAAGCAGAGAGAGAGGGAGACACAGAATCTGAAGCAGGCTCCAGGCTCTGAGACATCAGCACGGAGCCCAACACAGGGCTTAAACTCACGTACTGTAAGATCATGACCTGAGTCAAAGTCAGACACTTAACTGACTGAGCCACCCAGGTGCCCCTGAAAAGGAACATTCATGGGCATTCTTCTTTACCCCAAATTCCTTTATACAAAAAAGCCACGACATTCAAGTTGTGGAATGTAAATCTTTTATTAAACAGTTGTCTTTCCACAGTAGTAAAGCTTTGGCACATACAGTATAAAAAATAATCACCAACCATAATTATACCAAATTCCTCTTATCAACTGCATACTAAGTGTCTTCAGTACAATTTTTTCCATATAAAAATACTGGGAAAAATTGATAAATAACAGGTAAGAGAAACATATTTCTAGACCATTACTAGAGTCATTTGGAAAAGGTGAATACTGTGGATATTTTAAATATCACAGTACAAGGACATGCCGTCCCTACAATATTGCAGGCCAGTTAAGTGGAAGCAGAAGTGCTTGGGTAACTTTCCTACTTAAAATTTGAGAATATCATTTCAATACATTCTGTATGTTGGTTGGTGCCTGTGCTTCCCTATTGATCCCAAACCAAATCACAAGTTAGAATCATTTCATTTAAAATACTGAGCGGTATTGAATACTTCGGAGCAGAGCAGGCAATGTACTGCCTCCATTTATAAAAAAAGTCTCAAAACACTCCCAGAGTGATGCTTGGAGAAGCTGTGAGTTGAGCTGAAGCTGGAGAAGTCACTCCAGAGCAAAGGGCTTAAGAAAGAAACACTCTAAGATGGGGTCTGCTAACTCACTCCCGTTTGGATGGACCTTGGCAAAGAATGCATGCTTGTTTCTCTGGGTTGAAAATATTACTCTCGGGAATCTTCTCTGTCAGCCTGGACATCTAAAGGCATGAAGCACTCAATCGGGCAGTTGACATTCTGTTAAAACAGAAAAGGAAAAAGTAAAAGCAGAATTCTGTTAAAATAGAAGAAACATTTACAAAAAAAAAATCCTGTAAAGTGTACAGAAAAGAGGTGGGGAGGCTTTTATGATAACTACTTATAGACAAAAGAAGATTTCTAGCTTCAAGAACTTATTAGCAATGTACCGGGCAATAGGAGATGTTCAAGAGTTTATTAAGTTTGAACCTAAATTTTGTCATAGGGTACAGTATTCTACTCAAGTCATTTAAAAAATGTTTTTAAAAATTAAGAATATTTGGTTCATTCAGAAGAAAGGTAGCTATAGGAAGAGACTCCCTACTAGGCGTCTAACTGCGTTTAGGGGAGAAACACTCAAAGTGCAGGTGCACGTACAGTGTTTGTTCTCTGATGGTATCTCTGAGAGTACTGGTTGTAGTGGCCGGTGGAGCCTTCGTGACCGGGTTCAGCCCCTGGTCTTCGGCAGTTGTCACAGCGCCAGCCCTGAGAGAACACAGGCATGAAGTCAGATGGGGAAAATCGCAATCAGTGCTTGTAGTAAAGAAGACGTCCAGGTCTTACACGTTGGGAAAGTATAAGCTATAAGCAGTTAACCACTAAGCGAGCTTTGATGAGGATTTTATGCATTTATCACTTGTAGAATATATTTGGGCTTATTACTCATATCTTATGATTGCCCCTGTCTATTTATGCTTTTCCTGAAATGTTTTACCTTCTCTCCCTATTCAATCCCCATGCATCTACTAAGGTTCATTGTGGTCCCAACTTCCTAAGTAAGCTTTCTGCACTAGAAGACAGAGAGGTTTTCCTAGAATCCTAGGGCTTTTTAAAAACAGACTTGAGATCACAGGGACAAACACCCTCATTTTACAGATAAGGAAACTCAGACCCAGAGAGTGACTGGCTCAGAGCGAGTGGGAAAGCCACACGCTGAACTGCCGATGGATTTGGGACTGCCACCCAGCTGAGTGACTCCTGGTCATCTCCTCCTGTTGTCACTTCCTTCCTAAATTTGCGTGGCCAGTGTGCATTGTAGCCTTTCATCTGGCCAGATGTGGGATGTGGGATGAGGCATGGGAACAGGACAGAGGTCGGCCACTGAAACTCCTCCCTGAGATTGTTGCTAGAAATGTTAGGAAACGTGTTCTCTTTCATTGTTGCTCCCTAAGCCTGTAGGTGATAAACATGGACTGACAGATGTCATCTTTCTCAGTATCAGCAGCAGTGTCTAGAAAACAAAGCCAATACAAAGGAACAAAGCATATGCGAGAGCGAGAGACTCTGAGTGCTACTGCTGGAGCCTCCCTGAGGCTGGAAGACCCTGGACTCTTCAGCTTTGTGGGTCTTTTTTTTGCCTAAATCAACCTGAGTTGAGCTTTCCTCTCATAACCAAAAGAGCCTTAAATAATACAATCACTTTCTTTCTTCTACCGTCACTTAAATATTCCAGACATATTTCTCCATTTAAAAGTATATTCCCGGGGCACCTGGATGGCTCAGTAGGTTAGGCATCTGACTCTTGATTTCAGCTCCAGTCATGATCTCACTTTTATGAGTTCGAGCTCTGTGTCGGGCTCTGCACTGGTGGTGCAAAGCCTGCTCGGGATTCTTTCTCCCCCCTCTCAGCCTCTCCCCTGCTCGCTCCCTCTCTCTCTCTCTTTCTCTCGCTCAAAAATAAATAAATAAAACTTTTTAAAAAAAGCATATTCCTCATAATACCTAGTACAGGTAAATACCTACTTACAGAATCACTGAATCTGGCTTTTACACACATAAAAATTTAACAGTTTCCACTGCTGTCTGAAGCATTTCATTTAGCACTTTCTTTAGAACAAAACAGGTGTCACAAATGAAAGGTTTCGTGTGCGTAAATAATGAGGAGATGCTGAAGTGAGACCACAGTCTAAAAATTAACTTTCCATCACACATTTCTATACCAACCACTTACCAGAAATGCCTGAGTTCTATGATCACAGTCTTTGTAAGTGTTAATGAGAGACGGAGGGTACCTCATAGCTTCTCTCCATCAGAATGGGGGGCTTCTCCCTCCCCACCTACCTACTGGGGGTGGAAGAGATCAGAGTAGTTTCCATGGGCTGCCCTAGGTCCTCAGGTGGGGACAGAGCCAGATCCCTGAAGACCCTTCCCTACTTTTCTAAAAACCATTTTCCATCATGTTCCTTTTCTTCTTGGATACCTACAGTTGGCTAATACCAAAGGCATCAACCAGTGAATCTAACCCTGGGGTGGGGAGCATACTCTTCATGTATCAGAATGTGAGGAGCTGTTGGAGAGGGTGTGTTTTCATTGAAAATAATGTTACGTTCTGTTGCTTGTGAGTTATAAGAACCATTTTATTTTGAAATTTCAAATAATATTAGCAAAAGGCACAGACAGCATTTTCTATCATACCTGAGGTAGAGCACAGATAAGAATGGTTAAGGGGCACGTGAGTGACTCAGTCAGGTAAGTGTCTGACTCTTGATTTTGGCTCAGGTCATGATTTCACAGTTCGTGGGATTGAGCCCCAAGTCGGGCTCTGCACTGTCAGTGTGAAGCCTGCTTGGGATTCTCTCCCTCTCTCTCTGCCCCTCCCCTGCGTGCACATGCACATGTCTCTCTCTCTCTCTCTCTCTCTCTCTCTCTCTCTCTCAATAAATAAACTTTAAAAAAATGGTTGAGAAGTTCCATAAGTGGCTTCCCACTTCTTCTCATCTGATTTGTTAACCATAAGACACTGGGCAGAGTGTTGGCTCCCTGGAACTCACATATGCCAGCCCCTTCCCACATCAGGTGCTTTACTCTGGTCTCTGCTTTCTCCTCTTCCCTCAACCTATTTTAAACAATCTAGGGGTACCTCGTGGCTCAGTGGGTTAGGCGTCTGACTTTTGATTT
The DNA here is from genome assembly GCA_028646485.1 of Cryptoprocta ferox. NCBI lineage: Eukaryota > Metazoa > Chordata > Mammalia > Carnivora > Eupleridae > Cryptoprocta > Cryptoprocta ferox. The sequence goes on from CM053578.1 coordinate 85,972,285, forward strand.
TGGCTAAGATCATGATCTCACGATTTTGTAAGTTTGAGCCCCCATGATGGGCTCTGCTCACTAACCGCATGGAGCCTGCTTGGGATTCTCCCTCTCTCCGTGTTTCTCTGCTTCTCCCCACTCACACTCTGTCTCTCTCAAAATAAATAAATAAACTTAAAAAAATAAAAACAAAACATCTAAACCCCAGCCAGTTCATGTTTCTCTTTCCACGGAAACTTTCTTGCTGATCCCAGCCTACCCGGAAAGTATTTGTCAGACCCAGTAAGAAACTTAATTAGCTTGACTTTCCATGTATGCTAATTTAATGTTTCCAATTATATCATTAAAAGCCAGGACCATTTCTCATTCCCTCTGTTTGTCCCATATTCCTTAAGCACAGTGCTAGACCTATAGCAGGGATCTATTATTGGATTGAGAGAGGGTACAAGAAAGTGGTAATTTCTTAGGTCCAGGATGTTATTCATAATATTTAGTAGCAATGCCATGGGGACACCTGTCTATCAGACTGGATCTAGAAGCCTGCAGCTGCACAGCATTAAACACTTTAGTTTAAGCTGAAGAATTGAGACAGCCTTAGAACAGTAGGTGTGAGGGGGGTGGGGCTGCCTTGGAGGGGAGAACTGGGAAGGGGTATAGAGGGCCCAATGTTGGAAGCTATGTGCCAACAGGAAACAAGGGATTTCTACTTTCATAAGGGGCATACAACACCTTTGTGTATAGCACACACAGGACGTGGACCTCTTAGTCACCGGTGCAGGAGCCTCCCCTTTGTCTTATCTAAATTGCAGGGAGGCTGGCCTTACCCGCTGGCCTCCGAAGCACGTGCAGGAGCAAATGGCACCAAGATACTCCTTCTGCCACTGTTCTCCTACATGATATGTCTTCCCATCATCATAGCACGTTGCCTCATCTGCATGGAGACACAAGTCAGAAACTCATGTAAGACAGAATAATACATACTTCACCTTTATACACAGGGGTGGGTTCTGTTTCTCTCCAAAATTTGCATCATCGCAGCCAAAATCCTACATGTTTGTGGGAACCATTGTTAAGAGACGTACTGCTATACAGATCGTAGGCAGCACTTCCAGAAACTAAATCTGATAAACTGGATAAGGTTCATATTTTAAAAGTTGAATCTAAAGAACCATAAAGCCTCCTTGTAATATTTCACTGAAGATTATGGTCAAAATACTCAGGCAGGAAAAGTGCTCACGTGCCCTGTAATAACATTAAATCATGGCTCATGTTTGAAGCTTGTCTCCACTTTCCCCAAATCAAAAGATTAACAAACCCACTGCTCACTCCTCAATTTTGAGACCTAAAGTCTCCAATCATTTCTGTGAATGAGAGCTACGGCTCAGTAATAAAAGTGGGAGTGCTTCATAAGGCCCTAAAAATGATGTGTGGCAACGTACGAGGATCACACTTGAATTCTCCTTTTCCATTTCCAAGACAGGTGCAGCTCATCATCTGGCCATTCTCCCCCTGACGATCCCACTTCTCTCCAATCTTGTAGTTCACATCATTGTCATGGCACCATTCTGCAGGGTGGGGAAAATCAGAGGCAGAGTTACCAGTGTGTTCTGACTCGCAACACAGTGCGTGCGCTGGGACATGTCACAGGATTTCAAAAGCCAGGCACCTGGAAGGAGTGGCAAGAAAAGTTGAAAGTCATGATCTCCATGACAAACCACTTTTTGGTTGGATTTAAAAACATTATGTTTACTGTTTCACATTTTCTAGGATATCTTAAGAAGCAATGTATTCTGCCAAAATCATGTCACAAGAATTGTCAGTGACCTTCATGTGCATTCTCACTCTTAAAGTTTAAAGTTACTGAAAACCAAAGTAGCATTTAAATAGTCTTCTGGGAATAGATCACAGATGAAAAGTCACTTTTTGGATTTGCAGAGAACCTGGATACAAAGTTGTCCTATTAACCAAAAAAGAAAGCTCAGCTGATCTCTACGAGTCACAGCCTGTTTCTTGTAAAGAGTAAACGAATAAGTATGTATATCAAGACAAAACAAAAACAAACAAAATGATAAATCACTGGTTATTATCCCTACAGACAAGGAAGGTTCTGAGGAACATCTAAAAGTGACAGTTCTATATCTTTACTATACATAAAAGATGTCTTTTTAATCTCCAAGGTTTATACTAAAACAAAACGCACCCCGGAAGTATGTATAATAGCACATCACTTCTTCCCTTTTATCAAGTTGGTCCTTCCTTCAATTGACAATTATGACATCTAAGCAAAGGATATGTAAGTTGAGCCAAAGAATCCCATAATCACCTTATAGCTCTGCTCCCACTATTGCACCTAAGTCCTTAGCTTGGTAATAAATATACAAACTTAATATAGTTCAGAAATGAAAAGTCACCTAAATGATGCCAAATGCTAAAACCTCCAACCCCTACTAAATAGCATAGGACACATCTGCCTCTGTCTTTCCATTTTCAGATGGTCAAGCACTCCAGTCTGCATTGAAAAAATTAGTTGTCTTAATATGTTAGTCTAAATTAAACCATTTCATATTTTAGTCTGAAAATCTCTTTAAAATCTATGATGTTGGATTTCCCCAAATACGATTTCTGGGTATGTCTGTAGGAGGCTTGTTTATAAGCCATAATGGTTAACACCTATAAAAAGAAACCAATTGTCCATAATAATCTCATCCTTAAAGCATAAATGAGAGTTTTATAAATTCTAATGTCAAATCTCAAAGCATAATAAATCATTCCTAGGATCATTTTAACTGAAGATATAATTAAAATCTTTTTATAGTTTGAGAATCAAATATGTTACAATTGAAGTTGATTCTTAATTATGTATAGATGATTATCTCTTCTCTCTACATTACATAGCAAGATTCAGGCTACCTGATGTGTATACATATATGTGTGATCTGAAGGTGTGTATGCATGAGAGTGTATATATATTATGATATGTGTATGTTTGGTTTGTGTTGAAAGAGGGTATGAGCATTAATGTTCTCCTATGAGCTCACTCAACATTAAAGATTAAAAAAGATTTAGGACCCCTTTGTGCCTCTGATACTGGTCATTAGACTTGGCTCCAGAGAGTTTGATTTTATTATCTTAACAGAAAATTTTTCTAAAAAAATCATATTACCATCACAAATATATTCTTAATTAACAGTCATATTGATCCATGACCCTGAAAATGAGGCAATAGTCAACAAGTAAAATTTCCCATCATTTTTTATGATGCAAAATGTTACTTTGAGTCCAGCAGTCTCCCCTCATTTGCTTCATGTTTGGAAGAGCCCGTGTCTGCCAAACATGCTTGCTTGGCACACTGTGCTAACGCCTGGAACTGGAGGAGATGGACAAAGCAAGCTACTCACTAGAGGAGTCACATCTGAAATGCCCACTGCCAAAGCCCAAGCACTGGCACGAGAGCTTAAAGCCAGATTCAGACAACCGCTCCCACTCCTCTCCAACGGCATAATGGGAAACCGTGTAGGGGTCGAAGCACGAGTCATCTGTAGGTTGATTTAGGCCTTGGTCAACTACATGAAGAAAAGGAGGAAAAAGAAAAAAAAAGACATCTTATTGGCGGTTTTCGACCATAAGGAGAAAACTGAATCTTTGTTGTAATGATTTAGTATAACATCCCAGCAGCACTAAGAAACGTACCTCCATTCTACCCAATGCAGCAGCTGCTCTAATAAACAATGCTTAGATGCTGCCAGTGAACACTTACCCAAGCACCTTAAAAGGAGCCCACATTTCATTTTTGCCATCACTTCTAAAAAATCCTCATTTCTGGCAAAAGTAGTCTATAGCACATGGAACGCATCTCAAGGCATTTTAAGCTAGTTCAGAACCTGAGTGGGATGCAGAGACTGGAAGGTCTCTCCACATGTACCTGAATGACCTTAAGCTAGTTACTTCACATTTCTCTGTCTTAACTTCCCTCACCTGCAACATGGGATAATAATAAAAATACATCTACCTGCCCAGGATCTTGTGAAGATGACATGATATCATGAATTCAAAGCACTGGTCCATTGCCAACACTTAGAAAGTGCTCACCGAGGAAAAAACATTACAGAGCATCTTTTGCATTTTCTTTCTTTCTTTTTATTTATTTATTTATTTATTTATTTATTTTTAATGTTTATTTTTGAGAGAGAGAGAGAGAGAGAGAGAGAAAGAGAGTGAGTGAGCAGGGGAGGGGCAGAGAGAGAGAGGGAGACACTAGAATCTGAAGCAAGCTCCAGGCTCTGAACTGTCAGCACAGAGCCTGATGCAAAGCTCAAACTCACAAACTGTGAGATCATGACCTGAGCTGAAGTCAGATGCTTAACCGACTGAGCCACCCAGGCACCCCTGAGAGCATCTTTTGTTTTTAATGCAAAAGTCTCAGCCATTCTTATATACCAATAGAATGCAATATTCACTTTTATTATTACAGCTTTTGCATAATAGTGCAAAAATCCTAGGTTTTGTACATCATTATCATAGTAGTAGGACTGGTTTACTTTAGCAATAAAATCAACTGTTCCAAATAAGAGAAAGCAGAGAAAACAAAGGATATGAATGACTTAGGAATGAGTAATGAGGTCTCTTCATGTTGCCTAAGATATTGGTCTTCATGTTTTGAGAAAGCTTAAAGTGATCTGTGCAAACAAAGCATGCTTCCCATGATTTTCTAAAAATTAAATAAACTAACTTCGGTGACTTTGAATCCCACTGGGTCTATTTCTTTTTATAGTGCAAAAATCAAAAGCTCAAAAGCGATAGATAGTTCAAGTGCCTAATAGTTTAAAAGGCATCACCCTGCAAGAAACTAGAGTTTGGGAGAAGCTAAGAAGTCTGACATGTCTGAAAGCCAGGAGAGCCTGGCTGGAATGCAGAATACTGCTGCTGGGGATACAGGGTTGTAAAGAAAAATGAAAGGACACTGAAGTGTTACTAGGGATTCGGTAACGCTCCCAAAAATAGCCAGGAGTTAAAATTCCTCTGACTTAAGTTATGGAGATGGAATCTTAAAAAAAAAAAAAAAAAAAAAAGAAATGATGTGGAAAAGCACAAAGACCTCTGTGCTTTTGAAAACTCCTTTCACGTGGCTCGCTACTAGTAAAACTACGCAAGGCAGAAGGTGTGCATTACCATGGATACATAACACAAGCATAAGATGGTTCCCCCACCAACCAGCCAACTGCGTAAATTCACAGGCAGTTTTACATGTAAAATAGTATAGTCATCCGGCACTATACATTCGGTAATGACCCGAGGAATAAAGCCTGTCACTTGACAGGGATAGAATTTAGCACTCCCAGCTGATGTGGAATAGAGAACCCTCTGGTGGGAAGATGGAAGATTCATGGTTTTGATTATTCCCCATCTCGTGCTCCTTGGTGAATCTTTAGCTGATGCAGGTTGGAAAGGCAGGTGATACACTACTGGCTTAAAAGGACTTTGCCGGTGATACGAAGAGGAGTCAGTGATCATTTAACCTCTGTTTTGGCTTTGGGCGTATATAATCAGAAAAAGAAATTGAAATAGCATTGGAATAAGGGAGCTCTTTGAACAGAAGTGGGCTATGTTGGTAGCGTTCTACATGAGGAACAAAAACCAGCAGTCACTAATGTCTGCAGACAGGGAATTTCCTTTATAGGTAATCAGTTCCGGTACTTAAAAATCACTGAAGAGGCAGCGATGTGGTGAGATGCTGAGGGTCTGGGAAAAGAGATCAGGAGACTTGTGCCCTGTATCAGTTCAGATACTCACTAGGAGGGAGTCAGAATGTTGGATTAAATAATATTTGAGGTCCCTTCCAGGCCTATTATATCACGGTTTGAGACTATTGATAGATGCATTTTACAAAGATACTAGGATACTATGAGGGAAAAATCATTGCATTTAAAGTTCCTCATTTACTTCATGGCATTACCTCCCAAAGTTAAAAGACGATAGCAGCAAAGGAACAGTCAGTCAAGAGAAAAAGGGTCTCTGGGATAGTCCAGAGGGGAGCTGGTGCCTGCGTGACCAGGCATTCACGTACCAGAGTTGCCCACGGTAACGACCTCCTCCCGAACCTTGTGCCTCTTGTGGTCTTTCAGTGCCTCCACTATGATGTTGTAGGTGGCCCCTCTGGTGAGGCCTGTCAGGGTGGCACTGGCCGAAGTTCCAGGAACTCGGAACTGCAATTATCGGCACATCCAAAGTGACGGAGAAAGCGTTATAGTGAGAAGTTGATGTGACTTGCCCTATTCTCTCATCAGTAACCCGCACTATGTAAATATAGCAAACAAGGAAGGATGGTGGAAAGGTCCCAATCCAGCCATGGAGAGAAATGGAACTTGGGGGAGAGCCCATCTTTCTGACCTGCCAAAATTCTACCCTATGTGCTCCCTAGTTACCAGGAGCCCTCAGTAATTCAATAGCCAGCCTCCTCTTCATCCTGCTGTGCTCTCAGGTCTGTGGAAGCCTCACCATGTCTTTCACATAAAATGTGGACACTGTCCCGAGAGGGAGATCTGTTCATCCTATGCAAGGTGGCATGTGACCCCCATATGGGAGCCTAAAAGCATTTTGGCAAATCCTCAAACTCATGTTTCTACTAAGCTCATAAGTCTTTCACAGTGTAGTCAGTTTTAAAATTTTGCCACTTTATAAAAATGAGAACACAATAAAAATTGCTATCAGCAAGCCAAAGAATAAAAGTTTTAGAGGATCCATCACTTGTAACAGCTGATATGCATGGCTTCACTTAAGTTCTTTCTCCTTAGACATACTGTAGATAATGGGATTCTTCATGGACAAACTATAAGGTGGCTATTTATTTATTTCTAAAGATTTCATTTTTAAGTAATCGCTACACTCAATGTGAGGCTCGAACTCATGACCCCGAGATCAAGAGTCATATACTCTTCCAACTGAGCCAGCCAGGTGTCCCAAGGATGGCATTTTAGCCCTTCTTGCACGAATGTAAATTCGGGCAGGATATTTATATTTCTTTTCTCAGATAATTTCTTTGTCCATATTACTAAGGAGCCTCAAATGTGTGAGAATAATAGAAATTATTTCATTTTCTCTCCTAAACAAAAGCTAATGATACTCTTTGGCACATCCCCCAAAGTAAGGCATACTGAGATTTTAAAAAGAAGAATCAGAGCTTAAGCGTGCCACCTTTCTAAAAGGTCCTAGAAATAGAGCCTCTTTCTAATAGAGCTCCGGTCACTTCCTACCTCGCGTACTTATTTCCAGGCTACTCAGATGTAAAGAGGAAAAGCAATTACCTGTAAAGGTTCTTCATCAATGCCAACTGGATGACATGAAATGATATACTCAGAGCTTTCTTGGAATGGGGTCCAAGAGATGGTTGTCTGAGAGAGAGCTTCTTGTCCTGTAGAGGCATTTGGATTGAGTCCCAGAACGTGAGGGTAGAGGTGATGGTCTACGTCTCCCCTGGGGACATGACCAACTTGGATCTCCTCATTTACATTCGGCGGATATGGTCTTGGCCTATGCCTTACAGGGGTGGCCGTTGTGGGCGGTGTGGTGCGCCTAAAACCATGCTCCTCAAAGATCATTTGTTGCCCAACACTGGGCTGCTGACCAGAAGTGCCAGGAAGCTGAATACCGTTTCCAGTGTCATACACAGGGTTGATGAAAGGGGTCTTTTGAACTGTGGAGGGAACATCCAAGATCTCTGGTCCATGAAGATTGGGGTGTGGAAGGGTTACCAGTTGGGGAAGCTCATCTAGCCGAGAGAGGTTAGAGCCAAAAAAGCAAAGCGTGTTAAGCTCCCAAAAGTAGCAGCAGTAGTCTTTATCAATTCAAGCAACAATGACTGTTTATCAATCTGATCAAAGCCCCTAGAAAATTAGCAGTTTTGAGATCACAAAACACTTTTTCCAAAAAGAAATCTTTATGATTTTTCTCAAAGGTTTCTTTATAGTTTAGAATGAAAAAGCGTTAGTATGAATTTATCATACACATAAAGCTTTGAACCGCTGAGCCCCATAGACGCTACTTCTGCTCAAATTAAGCCGAATGGAACTGAAATGTGCGGGCTTTTTTCTTCTTTTTTACATTTGAGAATCCAGACTAATTATTTCAGCATCTGAAGTATGAGAATTCCAGAGATTTGACTCAACAGTTTTTCACGAATTGAAATGGTAAAAGTAGATAAAAATACATACATGTTTGTTTCTAAAATTCTCCTATCAGCATAAATATAGCATTTTCTTCAAATTAAACTGAAATTGGATTCGTAAAGTTGAAAAGATTATTTAGTTCAAGTTTCAGAAACCAAATAATAAATAAAGACCAATGGGAAGGATTATTCTCTCTACTTTTTTGTTTTTTGTTTGTTTAACATTAACTTCAACAAAAGGTATAGAAGAATAGCAATAATAGCAACCTGGTTTTTACATTTTAATACTGGCTTAAATTTTTTTAAAGGTGAATAAATACCTTTATATTGACTGGCTAAGAAAAAAATAAAACTGAATGCTGCCGATTAGGTTATTTGTGATATCAAAGAGCACAACATATATGCTAAGCTGTTTAAGAGAAAATTTCCATGAGAAAGATATCAAAACCTCGAGAACCTTTTCACCGCAAAATTGATCACTTATAATTAGTTTTGTCTTGATTATCTTCCTACCCAGAGGTGCCCTTTACCTGTCTTTTTCCTTCCAATCAGAGGCTCACTCTTCTGGTTGTTCTTGAGGGCAATGACTTGGATGGTATACTCGGTGCCTGGTTCCAGACCTGACGGAGGACAGATGATCATGTTAGGTCTATGTGCTCAGCTAGTCAAAGGGAAGTTGATCTTACCAGGAGATGCTACTGGGAAGCAAGCATCCTCTCTCTAGCTGGCCTTTGGCCTCCTGAAAGGTAAAAGAGACTTCACTTTTTTCCTACAAAACCCAAATGCTCTGCATCTGATGACCACTCAGTAAATTAATACTATTCCTACCAAATCTGACACCTGAGTAAACAATTTTATGCTAACTTTTTGTGGGTATTCCTTTAACACGTGGTCTTATTTGCCCTTTTGAATTTACGAAAATCTATCAGCATCATAAACCACCAGTAGAATATATATTTGGGAGAGATCATTGCAGATTGTATACATGTATCTACTTAGGCCTAATAACCAGATGGTCCTCAGTGGCAGGATCAATGGAAAGTTAGACTACAAGTAAGTACTCTAGGAGAAAGTGGCCAATCTTTGTGTGGTCCCTGTAGGAAGTATCCAATTCAACTCCTTCCACATATGATTCTATTTTCCTGCCCCCCAAGTTTCTAAAAAAGCAGTGTCTCTTTTTGGTTTTTCTGTGTTCTATAGGATTTTAAAATCCAGATGATATCCTGTACATACTTTAAAATTTTAATCTCTTGGAACAAAAATAATACCAGAGGCTTTTGATCTTTCCCACTGAAATGGACAACTCTTATTCTCCATTCCAGCATTCTCTCCAGTTGGGAATCACTTTGCCTTCAAGACTCAGTCTGTGAAACTGGAAAATGAGGGCAATGGCAGGTGACACTCTTCCAAGTCCTGTAAGATCATCAGATCTTTAGGGAGCTCATGGGAGGACAGGATGCCAATAAAAAGATTCTAGTTATGCCATTATGACAGTATTAGAATTACTGTGTTTTCATGAATTCATGCCTTTTGAGATGTATTGAGCTCTACAGCCCCTCCACAGAGAATGCTTTTTGAAGGCATCAGAAACAGGGCTTCTTGTTCTCCTGATACAGCATCAAAGACAGAGTTGGAATCTGAAAAGCATTTTGTGTGTTCTAGGGAGTCTGGAGGAAAATGGCAACATGGAAACCCCAATACCAGTAATTGTAGCCTCTGTGACACCAGGGCGAGGACGAGGGACCACTTCTCTGGGAGGGGACCCGGGTTTCTCATACTTGATGATGTAACCAGTAATCCTGGCACGGGGTGGCTGCCATGACACCAGCAAGGAATTGGGTGTGGTGGCCAGGAAACGCAGGTTAGATGGTGCATCAATGGCTAAAAGAAAACAAAATTAAGTCTCTCAGAAAGTGAGCAAGGAAGGAAGTTATTCCCACACTCCTTTCCCTCCCTTTTCAACAGACTTGAGAGAATCTGAGAGTTCTAGAACTATGAAAATGATTCACTTGTGATCTGTAATACAAAAATGTCAGCCTCATTTTTGTTTCTTAAGTTCACATCACTGATCACCTCTGAGTCGATGGCATTTCTTCAGTAAAAAAGTAGTTACCAGTGGAGGCATCGATGACCACAGGGGAGCTCCGAGCATTGTCATTCAGGGTGTATAAATAGATCTTGTAGTCCGTGCCAGGTTGTAAACCTGTGATTTGTGAAGAGATGCTTTTAATCTTTCTTAAATTTTTAGGAGGATTTTCAAACTCATCTGTAATTTTCATGGTTCCTCTATCATCCCATACCTATGTAGACCATAGACATGGTCCAGGTTTGAACAGTAAATTAGAGCATGGCATGCGTGCTAATGAGAAACATATCTCAAAAGAAAATCACTGATGCATACAAAGATGTTGGCTAAAATACATTTAAAAATTTTTAAATGCTATGTTAGAAGTGGTCATCTTGGAGAATTAGGGGCAAGCACCTGCTGAGTATGTTTTCCCTTTATTGTAATCAGTCACTGGTTGGTAAGTAGACCTAAATTGACCCAGATATTGAACATTCTCTGACTAACACTTTGATTTTTATGTAGTGTTGTTTGCTTTTTAAAATTTCATTAGGTTTTATAATCAATGTTAATGTTACTAACTGTATGCCACTATTTAGTTTCTTTTGGTTTCAAGCGTTATGTTACATTTTTTTTAATAAGGAAGGATATGTTGATGAAAGTTAAATTTAATAAATGAAACTTGTGCCATTTTTTCTGGCAAACATTAGACAAAATCAGGCATTCACAGAATACAACTATTTCTAATCATGGTATGAAAGTGAGTTTTTAAATATTATATGTGGAATATTGTAAAACACTGACAGTAAATTTAATCAGTGCAAGTGGTGGAGTAACAGAAGCTAATTTATGTCATGAATAGCAATCAACAAACATGGTCAGTACAGTGAGTTCCCTGACCTGTGATTGTGTAGCTTCTGACATCCGGCTTGATGGTTCTCTGGATTGGAGTCTGGCCGTTTGCCGGGATGGCATCAACTTGGAAGCCAGTGATTGTCTCAGTCTTGGTTCTCCAGCTGATGGTGATGGTGGTCTCCGTGGCATCGGTCACACGGGCCCTTCTAGGAGGGCTGACATCTGCACAAATCAAAACTAGAGATTAGTGCCTGGCTGACCCATTTAGGCAAGATTTTGATATTTTAAAATGTTGCTTTATTTTACACCAAATCCATTCATTTCTATGAATAAGTAATAATGTGTAGATTTTCTCCTACATCCAGAGAGAAAGGTTGACAGTAATTAGAAAATATGAAGATTCACCTGTCATACTTCTTTTTTTGCAAAACTAAAAACCTTTACAGATATTACCAGTGTTCTCTGAGTCTGACTTTATAGTTTCTACAAATACCTCAATAAGTGTTAAAATTACTAATTTATTCTAACATAAAATATGTGTGGTAGGAGTTACAATGACATGGCCAGCCAGCAATAACATATATAGTATTGCTAGTACTTTGTCCTTTTTATAAGGCTTCATTTTTTTCTTTCAACATATGCAATGGTATACCTATTTTATAGATGAGGAAATTTCGATACTTTATGTGATTTCTGAAAGAGCATACTATAAATTATTAATATGGCACAAAACTATTTTGGCCCAATTTTGGCCAATACTCATAGTACTGCTAAGGTATAGCAGAAGACTGTGTGTCTGCCCTCTCCAGACTTTATGAAAACAATTTCCACAAATAGAGCATAAACTAAATATGAGTCCTACCTCATAACACTAACATCATAACATTTTGAAGTGATTCCATTTATGTGCCAGTACACCATTTTCTGGAGGGGCATACAAGGTGACTACAGGCAGTCAAAAAGATGGGCAAGCAAATCAGTTTCCATATTGGGAATGTTTCTATTAATTTGGTGATCTAGAAAATCATTTACCATTCTTTCATTTTTGTTTATGCAGAATATCTGTCGATACTAAAAAGCCTGATTACTCACTCTCCAGGGTAGTGATGACTCCCTGAGCTGGTCTGCTTGTCAAACTGTCCTTAAGGGCATAGACGCTCACTTCATATTTGGTGGCCACCTAGAAAGGAGGACACAGTAAGCTTTAGTAACATGATCTACTGAAGCCCAAGCATTTTCAGTACAGCTTTCGAAAAGCACAATGGTTATAAAGGAAAATGTAAACTAGCAAAACCCACAGCGCCATAAATTCCTAGATGAATTCCATTCCTGTACTGCAGATGATCAACGAGACGTGTGAATTACATGAATTTAAAAATGTGCTTAGGGGTTAACACCAAGTAAGCTATAACTTACATACTTACACTGAGCTGATACAAAGTGGGGAAAATGGGTGTTAGCCTGTTTTTCTCCTTTATGATCTGACAGCTGCCAATCATGAATTTTTCTGACCATCGAGAGGCAGAGAGAACACTCTATCTCTGAACGCTCTCTCTGTCATTTCTCCTAGAATTGGCCTTATGTTAAGAAGTCTGTCCATATCTTAGACTCCTGGCTAGTGTTCCATATGCATGTCTAGAAGGATTAAAAATGTCTCTGTGAAGGGAGAGTCAGGCTGGGTTGGTACACACTGGAGAATATTACTTGCCAAGATAAAAGAGCTCAGAAAATGTATAACCAAAGTGAATTTATGCATTCACCCTATGGATATATGAATTGCCCCCCTCAATACACACAAATACACACATGCAATCTTTTAAAATAAACAGAATACATTTAAAGGGCAGTGCAATATCCAAAGCTATTTATAAAATTCTGTCCCAGATAGTCATCTGGAAAAGCTTACATCACTATAGATAATTCAGATACAGAATTACAAGAAAATTATTTGATGGCAGAGGCAAAAAACACAACTAGATTTATTATGATATTTTATCTCCACCACCTTCAAATGTGTAAGAGATGACTACAGTTGATCCTTGAACAATGCAGGGGTTAGGGGTGCTGACCCCCCTGACTAGTTGAAAATCTGTTTATAACCTTTGACTCTCCCCCAAACTTGACTAGTAATAGCCTACTGTTGACCAGAAGCCTTACTGATAAGCAGTTGATTACCACATATTTTTGTATGTTATTTGTATTATATACTGTACTCTTACAATAAAGTAAGCTAGAGAAAATTGTTATTAGTAAAATCATAAAGAAGTGGGAATAAATTTATAGTACTGTACTATAAAAAAAAATCAGCGTATATAAGTGGACCCACACAGATCAAATCTATGTTGTTCAAGGGTCAACTGTTATTTTATTCCAATGAAAAAGGGTACTTCATACCATGAGTCCTGATACAACCACAGATGAGCTGTCAGGAGCAAGGTTGATTTCTTTCATTGGTCCGGTCTTTTCCTTGGGGGTCACCCGCACTCGATATCCAGTGAGCTGAACATTGGGCGCTGTCCACTGGGCAGTCAGACTTGTTGGTGTAACCTGAGTGAACTTCAGGTTGGTTGGTGCAGGAATGGCTGTCGGGATGGTCATTGGTTAGAGGTTATCTTATAGGAACTGGGGAAAAGGGAAAATAAAGTGAATTCCAAGAAGTAGAATAGATTGTGCTTGTTTTGGTGAGGTGGGTTCCCTGGTCAAGCCAAGATTCAGTATGAGAAAGTACAAGAAGTGATGCAAAATAAAGAAAAATGTTTGCTGAAAAAATGTGTTTTATATCCACCAATTCTCAGAATCACTGGAAACACTTGGATAATTGCCAGAAGTCTAAAGATTTTAGGTTTGAGAAGTTGTGTGTGTGGTGTTTTTTTTTTTTTTTTTTTTGCTTTCCCTTAAAAAAATAAAAATTAAAAAAAGTCAAGTTGGCTTATTGGCCATTAGGAGTGATTTTCCATTTTGTATGGAAAGATGAGCAATAGCCCTTTTCCTAGAAAAATGATCTTTGTATGGAAAACCATTTCACAGAGTATTCCATCCCCAAAAGACAGAATTATGTCTTTATCCTCTTTATTTGAACCCCACGGCAGATAGTGCTACTAAATTTGAAGTATTCTCTGTGGTGTAGCATAAGAAGAAAATTGGCTCACAACAGAAGCAGAAAAGAGAAGCAAAAAGCAATAATACAGATAGTCACCTCCAAGGTTTATGGTGCCACAAGGACACACATTTAGCATTCCACTCTGCTTCAGAAACAAAGCACAAGCGGATAAAGTATTGTGGAAAGCATTTGCCCTAAACCGTTTCCTCTGTGTCTGATTCTCAATCCTTTAAGCAAATTGCATACCCAGCACATGATATCTAACCAGAGAAGGAAGGTCTTACCTACGTGTTCTCAGAACCATGCTGCTAGGAAATGGCCCACTTTCCTTTTTTAGAGTAAGCTCTAGGATGCCAAACACCTTTGCTTTATGCACAGCGAGTGCAACCACAGGGAATCCCAGTTTAAGAAATAATCCACAATTTTAGTATCATCTTCAAATGTCTTACTTTATGGCCTTATTTATAAGGCAAGCCACTCTAAAACTTCTCTTTATAAGACTGTATCTGAATATCCCCTAAACTTTATTGTTTTTTACTATTCCTTTCTAAAGAGGGTCTTTCCTATTAAAGAGGCTGAATTTTTTTTTTACCCCCTTCCAGGGAATCAATAGCCCGAGAAAGTATAATTCATTCAGCATGGCATAAAGCCGCTGCTCCCGTGAGCACCCACTGGTGCAGTTACCGATATACCTGTGGACTGGGTTCCAATCAGGGGCTGGCTCTCCATATCATCGTGCAAGGCAACCACACTGACTGTGTACTCAGAACCCGGCCTGAGGCCTTGCAGCTCTGCTGTGTCTTCTTCACCATCAGGTGCAGGGAATAGCTCATGGATTCCATCCTCAGGGTTCGAGTAGGTCACCCTGTACCTGGAAACTTGCCCCTGTGGGCTTTCCCAAGCAATTTTGATGGAATCGACATCCACATCAGTGAATGCCAGTCCTTTAGGGCGATCAATGTCTGTTAGGCAAATTAATGGTAAGAGGTTATGTGAAAAGCAAGTTGTGAAATAAGCATTTTTACAACATGCAAAGCAGTTTTGCAGACACCATTTTCTCTGATGAATTAAATTCCAATGATCCCACTATTAAATGAAAAATTACTTGACACCTGAATAGGTTGTTTTGGTTTAGAAACTATTCAGTGGTACATCACCTATTAAAACATAGGTGGATGTGAGACACACAGACACCGGCAAAATGTCCCCACAATGAGGATTTATTTCTATTAATTTTACGATATTCTACCCAGATTTGCTTTTGCAATGTGATGTTAGTCTCACAGACCTGGATTTTCTATTCCTTGGGAGTGGTAAAGTTGATTTTCAATGTTAGAGTCAGATTATTATAACCTTTCTTTAACTCTTCTCTCCCCACTCTATTGTTTACATTAATCGCTGGTCCAGACCAGGTTTTCCAGATGCTCAGAACATAACCGCTTCACGAAGCATGCCACAATCAACTTTACCATCCAGTCGTAGAAAACGAGGTCTGGGCAAAATATTTTGTAGATTTGCTATAGGCAAACAAGATTTTGCTGAGGCCATTTGAGCAAAAGAAATTCAAAGCACAGCAATTATGATAGCTCCACAAACTTCCTTCCCTATATGTTCATTGTTTGGCATCAAGAAGGAAAAATGTTTGTAAAGGGCTCAGCTCAAGATTCAGACTAACCAAGTTGGCTTTCTCTAGGTATAATTGCAAAAGACATGCAGAGGGCATTCAGTTGCCTAAGAACACAACTGACTTTGAAAATGGGAAATAAGCATTGGTTACGTACTGGTTACTGCAGTTTGAACCAGAGGCTGACTCTCTCCGTTTTGATTCTGAGCGTAGACACTAACCACATACTCCACTGTGGGCTGCAAGCCTTCAATGGTCATTTCTGTTTGATCTGCAAAGGGAGTGAAAAGGAAATGCATCTATGTCATCCATTGTAAGGCCAGCTGAGTGACTTTCAGAGTTCTGTAGTTAACGCATAGTGGCCCAGAATTTTCATTTGCAGAATTACCATGAAAACATGGATGAGTCAGATATGAATTTCTCTTGGACA
Source organism: Cryptoprocta ferox (assembly GCA_028646485.1). Lineage (NCBI taxonomy): Eukaryota > Metazoa > Chordata > Mammalia > Carnivora > Eupleridae > Cryptoprocta > Cryptoprocta ferox. Next base: position 85,988,502 of record CM053578.1, read on the forward strand.
ACATGTTCTTTGCTAATACAAACTGCCATATTGGAGTAAAGTCAAACTAAAAGAGACACTCTAAAATTTAATATGATGTCTCCAACAATGAAGGATGCTGCTCTTGGAAAAAATGAAAATGAGCTTGTCTTCAAGATACTACCTTGAGATCCTAATTTCACCAGCATTTTATATAAAAACAGAAACAAGACTTAAAAAGATCTTAAAAAGTTAGGCCATCTCTCTCTTTGGTGTGCATGATAAACGAAACCACAAAGATAGATCTAATCATGTAAGATGTCCATACCATCAAAGAGAACTATGCATGTAAAAGTAGAAACACACATCCTAAAAATTCTACTAGGAGGGAGTTTGTAACAATCTTGAGCCCTGAGTTCACAAGTGGGGAATCTTTGACACATGATACAAAAATGTATAGTACTCAGACTTAGGTGGCCATTTATTTTAAAAATCATATTGTGCGACCCTATTCTGTTTATCCTGATGTATGCTGGTTATTCTTACCTGGACCTGCAGTTTTAGTTTTTGATGGTCCTGGGACATTTTTGGGAGTCGTGGTCACTCTGTAGCCAGTAACAGGGGAACTTGAAGGCAGCCATCTGACACTAATGCTGTTTTCCTGAACATCAGTCACTTGCATCTGGGCTGGCTTGTCAATTTCTACACATAAAAACAAAGAAAAATTAGTGGAGCCGCAGTCCATGGGGACAAGAATGGACAGTCTTGTTTCCAGTTCTGTTATGCACAGAATGATCTCTTATTACCATTAATGACTCCCAGGTGTATCTTTTCCAGAAACACAGAGATTGCCTTCGGGAGGTGGGGCATGCATCCAGATGCCATTACCTATTTTCAAGATGGCTGCTTCATTCACAAAGAAACTATATTCCAAGCAGGCGTTTGTCTTCTTACCTTATCAGCTCATTCCTTCATTCATTAGTGCATATATTGAACATGCTCTATGCCTGTCTCTATTGTAGGCATATGGAATATACCCATTAACAAAATAGACAAAATCTCTGACCTTTGCGATACTTGTTTGTATATCTGGCTCAAAACTCCATTAGCTGTCTGTGTTGTTTTTTTATTAAAAAAGAAAACTAATTCCACAATGAGTAAAGTACCTTGGGAGAACTTTGTAAAACTGAGTAAATATTCCCGTGTCCCCTCAAAGCAGGGATTGGTACCTGTTCGATAATTGATGGAAACTGGCTTGCTGCTTGCTGGGCTGTCTCCACGGCCAGTGACAGCATACACGGTGATGGTGTAGTCCACTCCAGGTTTCAGGCCACTGATGGTAGCTGTGGACTTGCTCCCAGGCACAGTGAACTCCTGGACAGGGCTGTTTCCTCCTGTGTGAAAAGGGGTTAGTTCAAAGTGTGTGGGGCTGAGAAATAGTTGGGGATTGCTGAGTGACCACAATAACATATTGAGACAGCAGTTAGTCACATCTTTGCTTATTCCTTTTAAAAGAGTGCTATTAATAGGGCCTAAACAGAAACATATTTATTTATGCACGTAGTGAACTTTCGTAAATGTGTAAAAATTGGGAGAAAATCACAGTTAATGCTATTTTAACATTCCAGCTTGAAAATGTCACTGAATTGTGGGTTAACGTTAGAAGGAGAAAGAAGGTGAGTCCTAGGTGCAGGATTGCATAGATTGTGCTCCCTTTTTCAAAATATTAATGCAATATATTCATGTTAAATAAAATTTTGAAGGAGTGCCTGGATGGCTCAGTCGGTTAAGCATCTGACTCTTGATTTCAGCTCGAGTCATGATCTCATGGTTCGTGAGTTTAAGCCCCATATTGGGCTCTGTGCTGACAATGTGGAGCCTGCTTGGGATTCTCTGCCTCTCTCAATGTCTCTCCCTCTCTCTCTCTCTTTCTCTCTCTCTCTCTCTTTCAAAAATAAATTAATAAACATCAAAATAAATAAAATTTTGAGAATTTGGAAAGTAAAAAAAATACAAATCACTTATTTCACCACTGATAATGTATTTGTGAATTTTTAATTCTTTCTTCCTTAGCCCTTCTGTTCCCCCATTAGTATTATACAAAGATTTTTTTTTCTTGATTTTGCCACCCATTTTAGCATACAAATTTTTTTCACATAATCTTGGAAAAGACAAGGCTCCACTGAATGGACTTGCCAAAATTACTTCAAATATGTACCCATCGCTGGGAGTTCAGGTTACCCACAACAGAATTCGACTTGATCAGAGTGAAATAGCATCTTACTAACCCACCTGTTTCTCCATAGGTGATCCTGTAATATCTCACTGTGACAGCGGGAGCATCCCAGCTGATCAGGAGGCTGGTGGGTGTTGCAGCGATGACTTCCAGATCCCTTGGAACATCAGAAACTAGAAAAACATGGGAAAGTTACCACATCTGTAACTTTCAAACAGTGCCCAGATTCACTCTTCGCTGATTTTTCAGGCCAGCGCCTTTATAATTCTCTCATATAATAATGTAAATACTATGCAAGATTAGCAGAATTAATAATTATGAACAATTCAAGATAAGGGGTTAAGGAGGCAATTCAAATTGTGATAAAATGATTATTACAAATTTATCATACTGTTTTTTTCCTTCAACTTATTATTTAGAAAAATTGTAAAACAACAGAGAAGTCACAAAAATGATATACTGAACACCTATATCCCCTTTTCACAGGCATTTGCTAATTGGTAACATCTGCCACATTTGCTTGTCTCTCTGTGTCTCTGTTTTTCTGTTAGTCCATTAGAGACTGAGGTACAGGTAAAATCATGCTACTTCTCCCCCAGATACTTCAGTATCTATCTCCTAAAAATAATGACACTATTACATTAAAATAATTATGTTTTTAAGGGAACTTTGAAACAGGGATTTTCTTAATATTTTGAATAAAACTTTAGGTATTAGAAACATATAAATATCTAAATTCAGTGAGAAATTTTTTACAATAAAATAATGATCTTCAGGGTGCCCGCGTGGCTCAGTTGGTTAAGCGTTTGACTTCAGCTCAGGTTATAATCTCACGGTTTGTGGGTTCGAGCCCCCTGTCAGGCTCTGTGCTGACAGTTCAGAGCCTGGAGCCTACTTCAGATTCTGCATCTCCCTTGCTCTCTGCCCCTCCCCTACTCACATTCTGTTTCTGTCTCCCTCTCAAAAAATAAAAACTCAGAAATTCATTAAAAAATGATCTTTGATATACTCTAAGAAGATTTTCTCCACATATACTCTCACTTCTCTCTACATATCTCATAACCACAATCTATTTTTGTAAGAGATGTTGACTCAGACAACACAAAGCTGTTTCACAGAAGATACCCCCTGCACAGGAAAGTAATCTGAGGTTCTTTGCAGACCAGAAAACAAGTTACCTGTTGACTGTTGGCCAATCAGGGGAGGACTTTCCTCTCTGCCATTGAGAGCAACGATGCTGACCACGTACTCTGTGCCTGGATTGAGATTGGTGAGGGTGATGGAATTCCGAGATGGGGGCACCCGATCTTCCCGAGGTCTTCCACCAGTGTGCTCAGGGTGATGGCGAATCCGGTAGCCAGTGATGGTGGCTCGAGGAGCAATCCAATGGACGGTGAAGGAGTGGGCAGTGATATCAGAAAAGTCTATGCCAGTTGGGGAATCGAGACCTGTTTTTCCCACCCAGGAGAGAAAGGGCAGGGGAAGACACCATCAGTTTAGGAGGTGAGGAAGAATGTAGGGAGAGTAACACAGCCAATGTGTCTGTTCTTTCTCATTAACACAATGAATTGCCATAAACCTCAGGTTATGATGGAATGATTCTAAGCCACACATAAATTTCAAAATTATAAATTAACTCAGTTCCAAGTGGCCAACCCAAGCTTTCTCTTTTTACTTTTGCTAAGTAATCCAAGTGACGTATGTGTGTTGTTACTCTAGGCTTCTGCATCACTCTTAAAGATAGGTGTTTAAGATATTATGGGAATTATTTTCAAGTATTCTATGTTTCTGTCCTATAAGCGTGTCTCTCAAAATAAGGCAAGTTATTTTGCCCACTCTCATGTTAAGTGTTTGACTCTCAAAGAAGTTTTCTATACTCAAGAGGGCACTGATAGGTCAAAGGGGTGGTAATAATGCCAAATATAAAACTCTCAAAAACTAAAACAAGACATCATCTTGGACAAGTTACAATGCAGGCAAATCCTCATGAATTGAAAATTTAGTGTACTGCAGAAAAATTAATCAGAATTTAGAGTTTATCTCAAATTCAAATCACTTAATCTCTCTGGGACTTCTGGAAAATTTTATTTTAGTATTAATATTTACTTAACCCATTCAATAATATATTTAAACCAATTTGAAATATCACAACTTTTTTTTTGGAAACAAGTGGATGATAACACATAAATTAATGGATATATCACATTGCACTTTCTTAAAAGGACTAATTAATAGAAGCCCTCATATTTAAGAAGAAATGTAATATGATGGGATTCAATTCAACTTCTTTACATCATGCATGAATATTTCAACAAGTAGATAAAAGATATAAACTTGTTGGCTTAGCAAAGGAGGGAAAAGACTTCCATGACAAAGACAGTGCTGGGTCAGCCTTAGACAGAGCTGCCTAATGAGAAGGAATGTTCACTATCTCTAAATAGTAGAGATTATATTATTCTTGGGAGATCTTTTTAAAAGGACAGATAACAAAGTTTCTGGACTATTTTGAGTCCTCTCTGGAAGCAGAGAATATAATCTCAGTGACTGAAAATCAGGATAATACTTGAAGAAGTAACATTTAATTTTTAAGACCAGTGATCAAAAAGGAATGAGAAGGTTAGAAGCACCACTACCACCACAAAAATGGAGATGTATTTTTAGAAGCAGTATTCTACTTTGCTATTTAAAATTGGTAGGTGAGAGCTATTTGACAAGCACACTGCCAGCACGACTCACCTGTTTTCTGTCTTCCTCTTAGAGGTGTGCTCTCGTGCTGTTCGTAAACACTGGAGACACTGACCAAATATTCGGTTCCAGGCAGGAGATCTGAAGAGGCAAGTGGCACTTACTTTTAAACTGTCCTCAAAAGTGTGAAAAAGCAAAGCACCCTTAGGACTATTTCAACTGATAAGATACAAAAAAGTTCAGTCCTATAACTGACTTATACCAACATGACTATTGCTACCTGGAGATGGGCTGTAATGAGGTGATAAGGAAAGGTCCCCTCGCCCTGTGACATCTCTAAGCCCTGCCCTCGATTCTACTTCTGAAAATCTGATTCAGCCATATCTGCAATAAGATGGTTGCTGCCATGTATTATTACCCGTCATCCACTTAATATGACGTCTGTTGAGGGCATGTAATAATAATGACCATGGCACTGTGGATTATCATTTATCCTCACCAACAACCCTAGGAAGTAGTTTGCCACTATTAAAAGCAGACTTATGGCCGTACAATAAACTACAAATATTTTACGTGTACAGTTTTGACAGGTTGTGGTGTATGTAGGAACCTGTGAAACCATCACCACATTCATGACAATGAAAGTACCCATTTCTTCCAAATGTTTGGTTTACAACCATCCCCATTTTACACAGGAGAAAACTGAGGTGCAGAGAATTCATTTTCTTTGGCCCGAGATCATATAGGATTTGACCCAGACCAAGACCAGTGGTCTTAATAATTAACTTTTACTGGAAAAGAGTCATATTCCATGAGGAAAGTGATTGGTTCTGCCATATTGAATAAAGAACAGAATAGTTAAAAACTTACATACACATTCCTGAGTATCCGCTACTCTTAATTTTGAGGTCTCCAAAAAGGTACAGAGTAGGGTTTCTAACCTTTGAATTCCTACTCAGTAGACCTCATTCCTCTCCACACCATTTCCCCTTCAGCCTTTGTGCAGAGGCCCCTCAAGGTTTGGAAAAGCACCAGACAAAAGGGCTGGATACTTGGACTCTACTTCCCTTATTTCTGTTTGCCCAGGAGCAGTTTACTTAACCACTAGAGACCTCGGTTGCTTCATTGGGTAATAATGGCTTCTCTGAGGGGTGTGGGGGGGAATGGTACGTTGTAGTCTAGAGCAGGATCTACAATAAGATCTTAGAACACATGATGAACATGTGACCAGTCGGTGGGGCAGAGAGTGGTCCTGAAGCAGGAGCTGTGTAATGAGTGATGCTGTAACTACTGACTCCACAGTGCTCCAGAGCAGAAACAATAGCCCTGTAGACAGGCAGACATAAGGATGTTCTCGCTCTCAGCCATGAAACGAGAAGCCATGACTATAGTCATGTTGAGGTGCCTTTCATTCTCTAAAATGTGTCTGCAACATAGAGGATGTTTTCAGACCATCATTTGATAATGTACCTAAATGTGAGACCTTTCTTTCCTTATGTAGAAACCTATGCTATTCTCACGTGCTTAGTTTACTATTAAGGTGAAAATAATAAGAAGCAACATTTACAGGAAACACAGCACCATGTTGCAGCTTCCTATTTTCATTAATACAAGCAAGGTCTATTTCAAAAGGGTCGGCTCCAGAAAGACACATAAATGGTTGCTGCTTATTTGAATGTTAGCTGTTTTCTGGGTCCTCAGCCTTCAGAGAAATCCTGCCAAAAGATTCTTTCTGAAGTACCAATTACACTTCTGGCTCTTTCTTCAAAACAGCATCCCGATCTATCCTGGTAACAAGTCACTGTTTCTGTGTTCTCAGAAGCTAGAGATTACCTACTGATACTTTTTTTTTTTTTAATGAGAATAAAACAGATATAGTGACACTATTCTCAATCCTCATTGTTTCTCTCTCCAAACATCTAAATTTAGTCCTCTATTTCCTCTTGACATTCATTTATTAGTATGTGCTTATTTGGAAGCAGAATTCATTTAAAGTCTTAGATCTTTGCTGCTGGTGCTTTTCTACTGTGATCTTTAAAAAGTTGTCGATCTCAAAGATACATACATTAAAATAGCGACAAATGTGACATCTTTCAAAGTGTACAGAGCTGCACACCAGATTTGGGGCTTCGTTTGTAGTTTTGCTGTAGCCGTCTTGATCTTAGCTGCTCCTCCCTGAGAACCTGGAATTCTCTCCTCGTGCTCTAGCTTAGCATTTGTGGAACAGATAAAGTTGACTGCTTACTTGTTAAGACCACTGCATTATCTGAAGGAGAGATTGACAACTCTGCAACATCTTCCTCATTCTTGACAGGGGAGTAACGCACCAGGAGGTTGGTCAATTCAATGGATGGAGGTGGGGCCCAGGTGACACGCATAGTGTCTGGACCGATATTGGTGAATCGCAGGTCAGTGGGAGGAGGGACGGCTGGTTTCAAATAAGAAGGAAGACTGAGTCAATGTCATTTTAAAATTAAAGCTGACAAATACTAGCTGGAAAGGCAAAACCAATAGTTCATGCATAAAGGAAATGAGTCAGAATCATGCAAACAGTCTAATCTAAATCTGATCTAAATCATAGTGAACTACTGTTAAAAATAAAACACTGCACACAGTACTGTTAGGCCTCTTTAACCTTTCTGCCATCAGTACATTTCAAAGAATACTTTTCATCTACTTTCAAACATGTCGATTTTAAGTGCATTATTAATACCACTGACAGTTATTTTATCCCAGGCTGAAGAGGCTGAAGTTGCCACACAGCAAAGAGGAACACAGCGGTACTTTCCAAAGAAACACATGCACACAGACAAAAAGACAAGAGGGCCCTACATTTCCCCTGAGGTGAGAGGACTATAGCTACCGGCTACAATCCCACTCCGTGAGTCCTTCCTACGAGTGCACAGGGTTCATGCAGATTGGTTCTCAGCATGTTTCTTACCATGCAGGGCAGAGAACCTCCGGAATGTTGCATGCTCGGCCCCAGACTGGTTAAAGAGGAGTTTCTTTACCTAGCCATGGCAATGCAATCCACAGTTCCTTTTTCTTTTTCTCCTATGTCAAAATAACCCCCTTCCAATCCACCCTAAATTTGACTGGGTTTTTAAGTCAACTGCAAAGAAGGAACACGGTAGGGTTTATCAAGAAGTCGAAAGAAGAGCATAATGGCACATTTTGTAAGTGCCCCTCTCATTAGCTGGTGCTCACTACCCGATTTGGTATTCATGTGAGATACTTTTTAAAAACTCCAAGTCTGCAAATTCATTTAACCTTTGCCATTTTGTGTTTAACAGATCTCTCTAGTTTTCTATACATTTGTGGCTTAAATGAAAGTATATTTAAGACCACTTGCATATGCCTCCATCCAATCAATGTAGCATATACATTCAATTCCTTCGCCCCCGCCTCAACCCACCCCTCTTAATCGTTGGCGAATTGCTGGCTTTTCCCATGAAACGTCCATATTTAACCAGCGACAGGTGGCAGCATGCAACACCGTCCACGTCTCAAACACAGAAGTTTTCAAAATTCACCCGTTTGCTGTGTCAGTGTAGTAGGGGCACTCTCTCCGCCATTAATGAGAGTGATAACGCTGATGTCATAGTCAATGCCCGGCTCCAGCCCTGTCACTGTGTAGTATCCTACTGAGGAGTCCACAAAATCTTCAAAAATAGGGATACCTTCTCCTGCCGCAACTACTGTGATGCGGTACCCAATAATGGTGGAAGAGTTTAGCGGGGTCCACCTCAGGCCGATGCTTGAATCGGTTATATCAACAAAGCTTAGGTCAGTGAGTTGGGGCACCTCTATTGAGTTACAAAGCAAAGAGGGGCAAAAGGAAAATAGAGGCAAAAAAGAGGAAAAAATAAAGCAGGGTACATCAGGTTACCAGTGGTAAAATTGCTGGAATGTGAAAGCAATGATGGTAATATGCAATCTTTTCCAAATTTTCTGAAAAGACATCCTAAGCATCATGAATAGTTTGCTTCCCTGGGAGGATAAAACATGTTACAATATTCTTAGGGATTTTCGTGCATTTTAGAAGTGACTCTAAACAGTAGAGTTTGAACCTCTCAGATTCTTAAAAATTATAGGCCTGTCCAGGATGTCAAAACCATTCTTAGAACCTAGACATAATATCTGTAGTAAGTATCAACAATGTTTTTTTTTCATCCAAACTTTTTTAGTAGGAAAATAGAGCTTGCATGAAGACGGTTAAAAAAAAAATCAGTCGGTGAGATTTTCTTTCTTTTCCCATACAAAAACTCATGACAACATTATGGCCATAATGCTGATGCATTATAATTGTATGGTGTGAAATGTGCCATTCAAAAGCACATTCAGGTGGAAGACAGACTTGAGGCCAAGGCCATTGCCCATATTTTGTTTAATTCATAATCAAAGTTATTTAATTAGCACTAGTAAAAGCATTCGACCACACAGTGCAAAGGAGAACACGGTCTGTCCAATGCTTTCATTCTGTCACGATCCAATTTTAGGCAAATGAAAAACCTATCCCTAGATAGGTCTTTTCAGTGTTGTCTTTCAATCCACCAGAAAGAACGCCCGAAGGTATGGCCTTTCTTTTTCAATTCAGTTTTATAAAGGAAGGATTTGAAACTGCAAGATGAGGAATTGGACGTGTCAACCAAGTGCTAAGCCAATGCTCACGTGTAGAGACAGGTACGATTGTACAGACCGCTGTTGAAAATGGACATGGACTGTAAGAGCAGGGACACATGTACCGATGGGATGCATTTACCACATTACTTTTAGCCTGTCAGTACAGAGGACAGACACATGACATCGGTTTAGTAATATTTCCACGTGAGCGGACAGTACAGAGTGAAGGCCATGGCTGCCACTCCATTACATACCCATCGCAACAAACAGCATCCCAGTGAAGCACAGAGAGTAAAGCGGTGTTAACAGCAAGCATTTGTCCAAATAGTTGCTTTGACTTCATGGTTTTCTAGAGTGTGGTTGGGAAGTCAGAATTGAACCTCAAATGTATCTGACACACTCAACCATCTGGGGATTAAGATATCAGTCCCCACTCTCATGGAATCTGCCGCTCTTAGGATAACCGCTTATTGTTCCATTACCTGGGATGATGGTATCAGAGATAGGGGCACTTTCCTTGTCATCTTTGACAGTGTAAACACTGACATTGTACTCCAGGCCAGGACTCAGGTTTTCAAAAGTGCAGGAACTCTGATCTGCATGGACCACTTCTTCCAAAGAATATCCCTGTTGGCCATTTGTAGGGGTGGTGGTAATTCTGTAACCAGTAATGTCTAGAGAGGAAAGAAAGGAGGAAGTTACTGCACAGAGCATTTGTGACCCAGGGTGTATCAAAGTAGACCCCAATGATGGACCCACAGAGGGGAATGGGGAAAAGACCCAGCATTTATTGAGGACTCTCCTGTTATTCAGTGCTACAACAACCCTTTGAGGTGGGTATTAATATCCTCGGTTTAAAGAAAATCTTAGAATGGGGGAGTGATTACCATAGGCTTGTCTGACTCCAATTCCAAGCTCCTTCTACCACTCTACCCTGCTTTGCCTTAACAGATCACCTGCAGGACAGATGAGGAATATTCCATTTTACCTGCTTATTCTGGAATGGTCCTCAACCTTAAGCATAATCCCTAATATGGGCTCTCCTAATTTACAAGGTCTTAACCTATGAGATTTACAGGAAGGGAATAAGGAAAGGAGACAAAGCGAAAAACAAAAGTGCTATACTTATATTGTATAAAAAGAATGCTAACTGCAGGAGACTTCAGGAACCATAGAAACTGGGCATTTTGAGGGGGAGAACAGAGACATTCAAATTAAAGCAGTGATCATTAGAGATCCACAGGGACAGACTAAATGAGAAAAATACGTTTAAGTTTAACTTCCTAAAGGATGAGGAACAGGCTGGAAATGAAAGTGGTGTCTAGACAAGAAAGTCCAACTAGATGGAAATAAAGGTTTAGGTCATTACGTTTGTTAGTGACCATCCAGACAAGCATGCTAGGCTGTCCACGAAGACTCATTGTTAATGACCTAGCTTCAAACAAGCATACGACTTGCCAACTTAAAGTTTCAAACTAGAGGTCATTTCTGTCGTTCATCACCTTTAGGTTTTTGTGGTGGATCTCATGACAAAATATTTGTGAAACTTCATTGAATAGTATACATAGAATCTCTAATAATTGACAAAAGGAAATTTCTGCAGTATGATTTCAGCCATTTTTTTTTGCACAATTTTGAGTGTGACTGAGCAAAAGGTACTATCCAGAATGGTTTCCATCAGCCCTCATGATTCTCTACAGCTTGATAAGGATCCACCTTGTTTGCTTTCCTGTTATCTAAAGAAACTTGCAGTGAAATACTCTATGTGTCACTCTGATGTATATTCATGTACTCCTATATTTTTTATGGAAAGCTGGGTACTTAAAATGTTGACTCCTTCTCTGTAAGTTTCTAAAACCTTTGTCCTGCGGCGGTACTGCATAGACTTGCCCTCTGATACATCCCAGGCTTACCCGGAGTGGTGCTCCTCTCCCAGGAGACTGTAAGCACTCCGGTGTCAGGGTTTGCCTCTAGGTGCAGGTTTGTTGGTGGAGACAATGCTTTGCAGAAAAAAATTTTAAGATCAAAGTTAAAGCTAACACCAAGCACTTGACCCGTGGAATGTTTCTTGTTCCCCTCCCCTTCCCTCCCCTTCCCTCCCCTTCCCTCCCCTTCCCTCCCCTTCCCTCCCCTTCCCATCCCTTCCCTTCCCTTCCCTCCCCTTCCCTTCTCTTCCTTTCCTTTCTCTTCCCTATCCTTCCTTTCTCTTCCCTTCCCTCCCCTCCCCTTCTTTCCTCTTTCCTTCTTTCTCTCTCCTTCTCTGTCTCCCCCTCCCTCCTTCCTTCCCTTCTTTTAAGGAATCAGTAAAAACATAGAAGTTATACTATGAAGCCATGGTGAACAGCAATTCTCTGAGAACATTTTTTTTACAATTAACAATTTTGAAATACTATTGATATTCTTTCTGTCTTTCCAGTTCATAAATATTTTTGACATTGAAAAGAACAGTTCAGATGCCATGGAATATATGTCAAGAGTTGAACTTGTTGCTCCAAATTTAGAAATAGCTAACAAGATAAGGAGACATGGGATCTTCCCCTTGTGCTGTCATCAGAAGCAAAAAGTGATATTGCTATCAGCTATTTTTACAAATTGGAACAGTTTTAAAAACTAAAAGAAAAGAAGCAAAGGACTCCTCTTACGTGTCACCACTTTCTTTACAATTGGTGTATCTCTCTCCTGCCCATCTCTCAGGACTGAGATGGTGTAAACGTATTCCACGCCTGGAGTCAGGCCAGACACGACGATGCTTCCTGACTCTGAAGTCACTTCTCGTGGTGCTTCCCCTCCCTGGCTTGGTCGTACACCCAGCTAGAAGAAGGAAAGCAAAATAAACACCAAGGACAAATATTTCCGGAGCTGGGTTACTGCCCAGAGGTTTTGGTCACGCTTTGTATAATGTGAACTCCTATGCACATTGCATGCTGTACTTTTATTAGGGAATGAGTTGGGGCCTGCCTTTAGCTCTGTTAGATACTTTAGCTGGAAACTCCCTGGACTGGGGGGGCAAGGTGGGAGAGGTGTCTTCCAAAACTGCATTACATTGGCTTGTAATGGAAGGTTCTGGAGAAATGTCATTACATACAGTTTTGCTTGGTAAATAATCTCCCGATATAAACCAGAAGTACACAGGGGCTTTGGGCCACATGGCAGTTCATTTCTATTGTCCTTTTTGCTGGAAGAAATCCTCTAGCGCTCTCTAATGAGTTATGAACGTTCAATGTAAAGGCAGTAGACCCTTTAACATATTGTACTTCAGAAACATTTCTTTTGAAGAAATATGTTCACAGCTTAAACTGCAGGACAGTATATTACAAAAGAAGAATTAAAATCAATGTGTCCATAATTTTCAATTTTTTAATATTTTATTTCAAAACCTAGGCAATACTGTATCATCAAACAGCGTTCAACTCTAGAGACATCCTTTGTAGGTTATGAGGCGTCTGAAAGTCAGAATGACACGATTAGGGGGAATTTGAAACGCAATCTTCAAAAAAGGCTTCTCTATATTTAAGTAGCATAATCATCAATATGACTATTTGCATATTTCAAAAAAGAAGTGACCTTTGGTGTATTTTTTAAACAAGAAGTCATGGGGATTTAGCCTTGATTTCCAATTATAATAAATATTTCTCTCCCTACACTCTAAATGCCAAAGAAAGGAATTCTTTTAAACATATTCATTTGTATTCATCACTTCCCTAATATCATTACTTTAAAGAACATGAATCCAGATATCTACAGGGAAGACCTTAATCTTAACTTCTATTAAGAGACTCACCCAAGGGGCTTTGAACAAGTTGAGATGAAATGATTGGATGAAAATGTGATTTTTAAGTGACTCTGATTTTAATTGGTCTCCCTAAATTGGTTTTTGTGAACTTGTTGACACCCATTTAGAACAACACAACAAATGGCATTTCCCTATATATTTTAAAATGCAGTTCCCTGGGGGAAAGGATAGAGAAAATCAGATAACAACCACAGTTCCATACTAATGTTTTATCCTTTTGCAAAGCACTTCCACAGTCTCAGTCCATCCTTCCAGCAATCCAGTGAGGCCACAGTAATGTTATACCTGGACAGTGCAGTCAGAGAGGCACAGACAGAGCAGATAATAACACCCAGATCTCCTGACTCCTAAACATCCTGTTTCTACCATATCCAGAAACATGAAGCCACTTCACGGCTCTATCACAAGACATTAGGAATATCTGCAATTTACCTTAAAACCAATCCTTGGAGCAGGTGTCCATGTGATCACAATGGTGGTCTCAGTGACCTCTGTGTTGTAAGGTGGAATGGAGCCGACAGGCTGCACTGTGAAATAGAATCATGCATGCGTTCAAACCTTGGAATCACAGACAATTGCAAAGAATGTATGTAACAAGTATTTTTTTTTTCCAGAGAAAGAGAGAGAGGGTGAGTAGGGAGAGGGGCAGAGAGAGAAAGAGAGAGAGAGAGAGAGAGAAAACCTCAAGCAGGCTCCATACCCAGCCTAGACCCCAATGCAGGGCTGAATTCCACAGCCCTGGGATCATGACCCGAACCAAATTCGAGTCGTGTGGTCAACTGATGGAGCTACCCCAGTAACAAGTATTTTTATTGAGAACCTCCATTTACTCAGCTAGTGGATCCTGAATGTAACACCCTTGACTGAGTGAGAATCTGGAGTAGGTCAGTGCAGTTATCTGACACCTGGCTAAAATGCAGGTTCTGATTCTATAGGACCAACATGGGGCTAGAAGTTTGCATTTCTGGAATGCTGACGCTGAGTCCATGCATCGTACTTGAGTAAAAAGGAGCTGAATGACCTCAGAGGACACTTTCAAGTCCTTGGAGTCTATGATTTGTGTCTTTTCATCAAATTTGGGATTTGAGTTTTAGGACAATTAACTTGCCTGTAGAATCCCATTTGAAATATAAAACTGATCACAAATTGATTATCATTCTGCTTTTTAAATCATTAATTTGAGAACAATAGTTAAATTATAGATGAGATCTGAAAATAGCTTTATGTTGAATTATTCCATAATGATGGTCAATTATTTCTGGTTGCAATAAAAAATGCCATATGAAAGTTAAAATCTGCCACTATGGACAGACTTATAAATTCTAAAGATGCCTTAAATATGTGATTACCTATTTAGGATAATCGGACTGCAAAAATTTAGTACTCTGCCACTAGAATTAAGAATTATAACAAAAGTTAATTTTGCATCTCCTAACCTCACTGTTATTTCTCTTAATGAAAATATTACTTTAAAAAAACACACAAGGAAAAAGAACTTCCTGGGTGGCTCAGTTGGTTAAGCGACCTACTCTTGGTTTCAGCTCCGGTTATGATCTCATGGTTCATGAGATCAAGCCCTGCACTGGGCACTGCACTGAGCGTGGAGCCTGCTTGGAATTCTGTCTCCCTCTCTCCCTGCCCGTCCCCCACTCACGTGCACGCTCTCTCTTTCTCTCTCTCAAAATAAATAAACATTAAAAAAATTTAAGAAGAGAAAGGAAGAAAAAGTATGTGTACACAAACAAGATAGACATTTTCAGGGTGCCTGGGTGGCTCAGATGGTTGAGCATTCAACTCTTGGTTTCAGCTCAGGTCATGATCTCAGTTCATGAGTTTGAACCCCACGTTGGGCTCTGTGTGGACAGTGTGGAACCTGCTTGGGATTCTCTCTCCCTCTCTTTCTGCCCCTTCCCAACTTGCGCTGTCTCTGTTTCTCCCAAAATAAACAAACAAGCAAACAAACAAACAAATAAATAAATAAATAAACTTTAAAAAACAGACATTTCCAAGAGTCCTACAAATCTTACTACAGATTTAGAATCTCTAAAATATAATTGGCTGAACAACTAAATCTTGTAATAAGGGAATGAGCATTTCAATAACTGACTGCTATGGGAAAGGTGAGGTCTCAAAAGCCAAGACATTTGAATAAGTTAAGTGTCAAATTCAAGGGTTTCAAGTGTGTTGCCAGTCTGGGTCACATGTTTGGTGCCTTCATAATTTCCTCCTTTTTCTGTACCAACCAAATTCTGTGCCCACTGGGGAAAACAACTATTAAATGCATTTATGCTAAATTGTCAATGGCCAGTGAGACAGTTACCCCACAGAGGTACACAAATGGAAATTACAAGTCTCAAGACCCCACTCACTACTCAGCTCTAGTCACTCATTTTCCCTTTGAGCACATGGGAATTCAGGCACCACTGCAATTCTTCCATTTTTTTTTTCCAGTCTGGACTTTCATGTGTGATTTTTTTTTAATTGTTTTGAAAATACTGTGTGGGGAAAAATAAAATATGTGTGTGGGCTACTTTACAATGACTACTATGACTACTTTAATGGCCAAATTGAAGTTCTACTGGTTTAGCGAGCTGTTTCCTAACTATGTTATTATTTCAAGGGTGTTTTGGGGGGAAACCAAGATGGGTAACCCATGGTGCCTTCCCAGAGTCTCTGAAATCATATGCCACTTGGCTGCTGCTGACTGACAAAATGCCATGGCCAGCCCTGCGTGACCATGTTAATGGCCACAAAAAAACAATTCAGAGAGCAAGCAGCTTCTTGTACTGAACATCTGTGAAAGCCACAACTTTTTCACAAATTAATTCTTTTCAATTGTCTTCGACTTTAAGACTGGGTGTTTTCTATTGCTTGAGCCAGCCAGCTAGAATCTTCCTAAGTTTAAGATGAAGCTCTCTGCCTGGGAAGACCATTACAGGAACATCTCCAAACCACAAACCCACAAACTGATGTCAAACAAAGGATGTGACTGTAAGTATGAGTTATGGGTTCTGGAAGGTCTTAGGTGAAGAACAGCCTAGCTGGTAAAGAAATAAAATTTGCCCTATTTATAAAGGAATAAGCTGTATTTTCCCCAGAAACAGCCCCTCATCCCCCGCCCTCACATTTGCTTTTAAGAATTTGGCACAAGTTATAAAATCCCGAAAAGTTCTTCCCAGAATTAAGCTTGGTAAGACAGTAAAAAAGCTACAGAAACTTACAGCAGCTTCAAAAAAATGCAAGCCCTACTGATGTTTATAGCCTCAGAGAGTACTCCAAGTTCAAATGAAGTCGTGGAACTCCCTACTTAAGTAGGTTTATTTAAATTGAAGCTTGGTTGAACTGTTTTCGTTCTCATTCTTCCCTCAACCATCTATTCAGTGAATATTTTTTAAAAGTGTACTGTGTGCAAGGCACTAGGTTAACGTTTACCTAACATAATTAGTTTTGACTATCAGTACTCCCTTTAACTCAAATATAATTTTATTTTATATAAATATACTGTGCAGAGAACAAAAATAACATGTCCAGTATATCAAATTGACCCCCCATACTCTACTTAATTATTGTTAGTACCAGTGAAAATGTTTTCTCTTTCATGGGCGCTCAGTCCAACAAAAGAAACTACATAAAATATGTCTCATGTTAAGGAGTGAAAAAGTAAAAATGATAATTTGTAGAATCATATGTGGTCAGTAAAAGGCTAAATCTACTGAAATCTCCATTCTAATTCATGAAGAGCATCTGTAAGAAATAGATATTTACAAGAAATACAAAGATTCTGAGACTATACAAATACAAAGATACTCTATAATCCATTAATATCAGAGTATCTTAGTAACATGTAACATAAAATAGCAAAATTTAAAGATTAATTTACAAATAAAAAGATTTTACTTGCTTATAATTAGCAGTTACTTAAGAAAAAGACTTCACTAACCAAACCAAAAATCATACACCAAATTTAAATGGAATTAAATTTTTGGTAAATTTTGAATTCCTACAGGAAAATGAATTTTCTTTGGGAAGTAAATTCCATAGTCATTTACAACTAAACTTATATTCACTTTTTGAATGCTTATTAACCTCTGTATTCTTAAAAGCTTTTAGAAAAATGTAAATTGGCTCATAGTTGTAATATATGTCAAAAAGTGTTGCGTGCTTTTGTAATTGAAAATGTTGACTTAAAAATAACAAATAATGCTCAGCTAGAAATTAGGGGTCTCATAATTCTTTGTAATATAGGGTCTCATAATTCTTTGTAATATAAATGAGAATGTTTTTAATAGAAATCAGTTTATAAATACAGGTCGTTATTGTGATGTAGATACATAGGAGATTTAAGGCCACTTCCTATAAAATGTTGAGTAAAACAAGATAGATGTGACCAAAAATTGTCGGTATTTTCCCTCTGTGGAGCTTCAAGAGTAATTTAAGAAAGATAAAAGGAAAAAAAAGTTATTCTGTTCTGCTGCAGTCTCATAAAGAAATCATTTTTGGGGGAGCCTGGGTGGCTCAGTCGGTTAAGCATCGACTTCAGCTCAGGTCATGATCTCATGTCTCCCTCTCTCTCTGCCCCTGCCTCCTTGTGCTCTGTCTCTCTGTCTCTCAAAAATAAATAAGCATTAAGAATTTAAAAAAAAAAACAAGAAAGAAATCATTTCCTTAGCTTCTTGTTCTGTTGGTTTCCATTCGGTTGGTAAATGTTTTTATTCTACACTTACTGCTATCATTCAACACCCAGAGTATTAGGATGTAGACCTAGGTTCTATTTCCTTGCCTTAACTAGTATTTGGTAAATTCACTTACTACAATAGCATTCAATTTTCAAATAACTAGGTGCTTTAAAATGTGTTCCTTAAAGCAGTCCCAGAAGAAAGAAGAATCTTGGGAACATTTGTAGTTTAACATGCTGCTACCTTCAAGAAAATCTTGCTTCCAAAAATAATCACCGGAACTGAATGGTGTGTTTCATAGTTTATATTCTAGCACAAATTCCTTATTGTCCAACAAGAAACAATTCATGGATCAAGTAGCTGGTCCATAACCACATTTTGAGTAGCACTGGTTTAAATCTTCCTTTTTTTTTTTTTAAGTTTGTTTATTTGTTTTGAGAGGGAGAGCATGAGCAGGGGAGGGGCAGAGAGGGAGAGAGAGAGAGAGAGAGAGAATCCCAAGCAGGCTCCACACTGTCAGTGCAGAGCCCGATGTGAGGCTCAAACCCTCGAATTGTGAGATCATGACCCGAGCCGAAACCAAGAGTTGGACGCTCAACCCACTGAGTCACCCAGGCGCCCCACAAATCTTCCTTTAAACCTTGTACTAAGGTTTTTTTTTTTTTAAGTTAACTTTTTAAAAGTTGGATAAAGAATAGAGAATGTAAATACAGGTAAGAGAACCTATGACATCACTAAGAAAAGACGGTAAACTTTGGCTTACGGGTGGTGAAGACTCCAGTGGCTTTGGGGCTCTGCTGATTGCCTTTGACAGCCACGAGGGTTGCAGTGTACTCAGAGGCAGGCTGCAGATTCCTCAGGGGGTACTGCGAGGCAGAGGGCCCCACGTTGTACTGCTTGGGCTGGCCTCCCCGGGTCAGGCCCACGGTCAGTCGGTACCCGGCTATCCGGGCCCGAGGTGGAGTCCAGGTCACTATGACAGTGGTATCAGTTTCGTTGGTAAACCGGAGATTAGTGGGAGCATCCAATTCTAGAAAAAAGATTAAATATAGCAAGAAATATTTGAATTTCGGTCATGATCATACTGAAACGTAAAAGCCCAGCTGAATTTTCTAAAGTTTTCTCAAGGCTGAAGCTAAGTAAAAGTCAAAACCTTGAAAACGTTGAGCCATTATGAGCTGGAGCACTATGCAGAACTTTGCAAAATTGTGTCAGTCATGAGAAATTGCTGCTTTTTTTTTTTTTTTTTTTTTTGCTGGACTTTGATCCTGAGGAAGGTCTAATTTTCTAGCCTGACTTTCCCATCACCCTCCGAAATTATATTAACATTATAGGGATAGCATTAAAAAAACAAAAACACTTGTGATGGCCACAACTGACTCTGTTCTGAGCCAAACAGGTTAAGAAATGAGAGACAAGCCCACTAAAATGAGGGCAAGAAATAACCTCTACAAGGAACAGAGATAGTATCCTCTGCATTTACTGAGTGCTTAGTCCTTTGCTAGAGAAATAAAAGTAATTTTCCCATGATTCCTATCAGGTAATAATTATAACACATACGTCAGAATCATGGTAGGACATTGGTGAGTGTGCACTATCAGAAAGAATCACACACATCATGAGTTTCCTTGAGTATGATTACCAGCGGTTTCCCTGCAGTAATTTAAATCACTTTTCAGATGAATGCTTCAGAGGTAGTCAAGGATAATCACTGAAAGAATGGGATATGGAGTCAAAATGCCATTAAGTCTTTGTGGGCCCAGCTCCATCACTTCCTAGCTCTGGAACTTTACAAATTGCAGAATTTTTTATGAACTTCGATTTCTTCATGAATCCAATAAGGATAACAAGACCTTCCTCATTAGATCCAAAAGGTATTAAATATAAGGACAATGCTTGTAAAGAACTGAGCAGAGGACCTGGCACTTAATAAGCAGTCAATGTTTTAGCAATTACTATTTGTAAATAATTCTCTCATAAAACAGTTAAGAGCATACATTTCAAGTTTGAAGGAGACCAATGTAGTTATAAAAAAAATTGACTCAGGTTTACAATCCATGTCTTTGTTAGCAAAGAAAATTATGTTCTCTGAAGTTGTCCTCTCTCAGTGCCATCACATGAGCGCATGCATTTGGGGAACGGGTTACCATTTAGCATCTGTGGAGCGGGTCTCAATTTTGCTTTCAAGCGTAATATGCTTTATGTCCACCCTGCAT
Source organism: Cryptoprocta ferox (assembly GCA_028646485.1). NCBI lineage: Eukaryota > Metazoa > Chordata > Mammalia > Carnivora > Eupleridae > Cryptoprocta > Cryptoprocta ferox. The sequence goes on from CM053578.1 coordinate 86,008,689, forward strand.
TCCCTTATCCACTGGGTATTTCCCTATTTCTAACCGTACACCTAGGAGTAAATGGTTTGCTGCACATGCACCACAGACTGGGAATGAGGGTGGAGAATTCGTGGTGGAGATGGTCAGGAGCGGAACATACTGGTTGTCTGTTGTGCCGTCAGAGGCTTGCTCTCCCTCCCTTGGTTCACAGCGAAGACTTTGAAGTGATAGGTGACCCCGGGGGACAGTCCGGTGACCTCCGCAAAGGTGTTCCTGTTGATGGGTAGCCTCTGCCCGTGCTCCCCAGGCAAGTTGACGGGGATCACGTCCACACGGTAACCGGTCACAGGACTCTCAGGGGGTGTCCACATGATGGTGATCTTGACGTCAGTCACTTCCACAAACTGCAGGTCCCGGGGAGGGGGAACCTTATCTAACAGACAAGAGTCAGCTGGTCAGTCACAATTCCTGCTGAAGACTATTTTTTTAAAGCCAATTTCCCAGATGTATATAAGGAAATTCACAGGGCCTCTCATTCTGAAGTAATGCCAAGTGTTGTCTGTTAACCAGAAAATATAAGTTTTTTTTCTTATATTTTCATGGTTCAGTCATTCTGCTTACACATGACATTTGAAGTTTTTATCTAAAATATGTAGGTAAATAGAAGAGTTTCCAAAATATTAAGTGTCCTATCAAGGAGTTTAAAATACAAATTTTAAAATTATAAAAAATACAATACAATACTATACAATACAATACAATACAATACCATAAACCCTTATAGAGACAACAGAAAAAAATACGGTTTGCATTTTACTGAACCATTTTATAATATTTCAAAGTGACAGAGAAAGTGACCCTTAAGTTTCTGGGGGAAAATGTGAGGACATTTAGGTGTCAGTTTTTAATCAGGAAGCCCAAGAGCCAGCTTTGATAAGTCAGTTAATAGTGTGGACATTTCAGCCAAATTTCTTAAGTTTAGGGATAAACTAATCTATATGATTATTTGCATGGAGGAAATGTTGACAGAGACAAAGCAACCCTCCCACAGAAACAACAATTCTTTCGTCCAAAATTTCTGGTCTTCTCTAGCAGGCTAAGGAAATGAATACAGTCCAGGATGGTTTTATTCCAACAAAAGAGCAGTTAGTCGTGTTTCCTTGTTAAGCTCTAAGAGATATGATACCATAAGAAGTGACTTTAAGTTACCTGAACGCGGGACGCCAGTGGTTTCTTGTTGGATGAAAACAGGAGTACTTTCTTGATTTTCTTCCACAGCATAGATAGTGATGTTATACTGAACTCCAGGTTGCAAGTCACTGAGAGTGACGGAGTTGGCGGTTTCAGGAAGGTTAAGTTCTGTGCTACTACCTTCTACTGATGGTGAGTACACTATTCTGTATCCTGCAGATTCAAGGGGGAAAAGTTAGCCACACTGTTTTATGAAACAGAGGTTTCAAAGTCATAAATCTCTTATCAGAAAAGCCCTTAGCATCTTGATTAGTTAAGAACTAGTGATTCTTTCTGACTCTTTAGATGTTGCCACTTCTTATAAGGACTATTCAGTACAAAGATAAAATAAGAGCAGCAGCTGTGCAAACCTTTTATAATAATAAATATCATCCTTGAAGACCTGATATCCTTAATAAATGTCTATTAGAAATGCCATGAGGTGAAAATACTCATGTTAAAATGATTTCTTCTCTTTGAGCTTTGAGCACTGAAAGCAATTAGCGAACTACCTTAAACACAGATTGTCTAGCACTGTCTGTGTCCTCTAGAAACTTCAGAGGCAGCTGAGTCACTTAATGAGCTAAGAAGGCAACTGAGCTACCTCTTTAAGTCTTAGGATGAGATTTTCAGAAAAATTAACCCTCTTCGACCTCAGAAATGCCTGGTTAAATAAGTCCATGAGCTGACTTTAGAGATTGTGTGTATGTATGTATGTGTGTGTGTGTGTGTGTATGGGGGGAGGTCAATAAAATGGATATGATGGGAAATGATCTGTAAGAAAGTTGAGCTGTAAGCCTTGATGATAATCACATTCTGAATTACTGTTACACACACACACACACACACACACACACACACATAAACACACGCACCCCTCTATCCTAGACTAGTAATTATGCAGAAGATTCAAGTAATCTCCCTGTCCATAGGTTAGAATCAGCCGCCTTACTATCTATGCCATCAAGACTAACATGGCAGCCAGGAAGAGGAGGCCAAGCTCACCTGTGATGGGCGCCTGGGGTCTGCTCCAGCGAACAACAATCGAGGTGTCATCGACTCGGTCCACGGCAGGGTCAGGAGGTGCATCGGGCGCTAACAAAAAAAAGAGCAAATGAGGAAAACAGTCAGGAAATATTGCTCTAGGCCTGTTCTACAGACAAACGATTCTTCTCACAGCGTGTAGTACACATGTACCTGTTGTCTGTGAAGTAGACAGGATCAGACTCTGCTCTCCTTCTTCAGATATCTGATAGACATTTACAATGTATTTTCGGCCAGGAAGCAGGTCAGGGATGCTCACAGAAGTGGCTGTGCTTGGAAGATCTTTAAAGTAAAAAAGGAAAGATTACTAATCAGAGCAAACCAATCCCTCAAATCACTCCACAGACTATAAAAAGGATATTTTTAAAACTATAGATTCATAAGGGAAGGGGGAAGTCTAGAAGGAAGTGTACTAATGGAAAATAAATAATTATCAATACATTATGGGATTTTTCTTTTGTTTACCATTTTTCTGATTTCTTTTTCTCTGAAGATATATAATTTTTGTAATCCGCACCCAAATTTATAAAAATAGCTCTCCGTAGTTAAAATTCAGCGTAGTGGTTATGAGCAGGGGATGGGGGGGTGTGGGGTAGGAGGGATTTTTTTAAAGATTATTTATTTTGAGTGGGGGGAGAGGGAGAGAGAGAGAGTGGGGATGCGGCAGAGAGAGAAGAAGAGAGAGAGAATCACAAGCAGGCTCTGCTGACAGCCCAGAGCCCAACTCAGGGCTCGATCCACAAACTGTGAGACCATGACCTGAGCCAAAATCAGGAGTCAGAAGCTTAACTGACTAAGCCACCCAGATGCCCCTGGGTGTTCTTTTTCTTGATCTGGGTGCTGTTCACATGGGATTCTTCACTTTATAAAAATTCATCAAGCTCTATGCCTATGATATATTATACTGCAGTAGAGTTTTTAAAAAGGCCCCTAACCATGAGGATTTGAAAAGCATGAGTGCACCCCCAAAGGCTAACATTTTCTGCAGTGGTCCTCATACTGGCAGTCACTTCCTAAAGAAAGCACTATGGTTGTATAGACTTGTGCCCAGGAAAATGGGTAAGGCAGCTCGTACTGGGACCAGGAAAATGTGAGCACGGCTAGGGAAAACTCCAGCTCAGTTCTAGAAAGGGTCAGCTGCTCCCCTTCCTCACACTGAAAGTTTGTTCGATCTGAGCTGTCAACTAGTTCCAAAACTCACAGACCATCAGCTTGGAGCCCCATCCCCCACAGTCACCACCAGCCACTCAAAAGCTATCATGGCAGCACGTTTAACTTACCAAGGTACTGTGGTTCATCTCCCTCCTCACTTAGCTCATATTCCACACGGAACCCTGACACGGTGTCTGAAGCCGAGACCCATGAGACCACAAAGCTGCTGGCTGTGATTTCGGTCACAGATTCGGAAGTGGCCACAACAGGAGAAAGGGGTGTCGTCTCTCCTGTCACAGTGTTGCCTAGAGAGTCACGGGAAGGGGAGAGGGAGCCTTCAGCCATCGAGAAAATTTACTGCTGTCATCTATAGAACACCATTTATTAAAAATAATGTTGGTGCCATTCATGGAAGAATAGGACTCAAGAAGCAAACCACTCCCTGAGGACAGCACAGCTCTGAGGAGCACAGGCACAGACATGAGGATGGCTCGGTACGTACTGGTCACTGCTGTGCTCGTGCTGGTGGTGGTGAAGTCAAAGCGGGTCACCTCTCTGTGGCCGTAGTGCTGAACACTGATGAGCTGTCCCTCATATACCACACCTGGTGTCAGGCCTTTGATGGTGTAGGAATTCAAGTGGCCAGGAATGGTGGCTTCCTTCCAACCGCTTGGGGAATTTTTCTAAAGATTTAAAAGAAAAGAAAATCACATAAGTATTCACAAGGATGAACATTCAGAGATGATAATGAGTAATCTCCAAAAAGCGAGGGACCTGTACAGCTCCACTGTGGAGGAAAAGCGTGGAAAACTGAAATCAGAATAGGGACCCATAGCAGAGTTTAATATTAATAATAATTATTAGTATGGCTAATATTTACTGATGGCTTACTATGTGCCACGCCCTGTGCTATTTTACTTGCATTCTCTCATTCAGTCTTCATCTCACCCATCTCTGAGTTAATGGCATAACTACCCTCATTTTACCGGTGTAGAAACAGAGTTATATGACATGCCCAAGGTCACACAGTCACAGGCACTGGGCACCTTCTTTTTTGCCAGACTAATTTATTTCTTTTTTAATATATATTTTTTTACATTTGTTTATTTTTGACAGACAGAGTGAGACAGAGTGTGAGCAGAGGAGGGGCAGAGAGAGAAGGAGACACAGAATCCGAAACAGGCTCCAGGCTCTGAGCAAACATTCAGCACAGAGCCTAATGCCGGGCTTGAACCCACGAACCATGAGATCATGACCTGAACTGAAGTTGGACGCCTAACCGACTGAGCCACCCAGGCACCCCTGGACTAATTTATTTCTTATTAGCAAGAAAATAGGATGAGCCTAAGTTTTGCCTCTCCCATTTTTTAAATGTCCACAGTGAACAGAGATATATTCTTCTCTCAAGTGGGAAAAGGCCATATATTCTACCTCTCACTTAGTAGGATACAAATTTCTTGCCTTGCAGAAATAGTCAAGGGTATAATATTACTTCGTGACTCAGTCAGTGCCTGCGACCATCACATATAAGGTTCAGCTGGTCTGGCTGTATGACTCATTCTTGGATATGATTTACCCCATCAAAAGCGGTTAGCCAACTTTGGGCAAGACTGCAGAAGAATGTGATTTCGATTTATTTAATCTTTGCTTCCAGTTTACATTTTCACATCCGTCCAGCTTCATTAATATGTCATGGATCACAAAACTCATTGCAATAAAATGTGCGGAAAAGAAACACACTTACTTCAAACAAGATGAGATCCTTTTAAGTGTAAATATGCTAAAGTTAGTCAAAATACATTTTTAATGCCCAGTGACTTTTTAAAATAATCCAATCAACCAGTTCCTCCATAATTCACTCGTGTCCATTTATATATATTTTTTTAAATTTTTAATGTTTATTTATTTTTGAGACAGACAGAGAGAGACAGAGCGTGAGTGGGGGAGGGGCAGAAAGAGAGGAAGACACAGAATCCAAAGCAGCTCCAGGCTCTGAGCTGTCAGCACAGAGCCAGATGCGGGGTTCGAACCCACAAACCACCAGATCATGACCTGAGTCAAAGTCAGATGCTTAACTGACTGAGCCACTAGGCGCCCCCATTTATATTTTTGAAATAAATGAAATGGATCCTAGTATATTTTAAATTTAAATTTTAACTCAAATACATTGAAAAAAATCTGAAATTAGTCATTATAATTAGATCGGATTTAATGATAAATGTTTTATTCAATATGAACTTTTCTAGAAGCTTAGCCATCAGAAGAAAGTATTCAAAAATACTCTCAGGTAATATCCATTGAGGAAAAACCTGAAGATTCTTAATTGTTAAAAATCTTAAAGAAATTAATCACTGTTGCTTCTTTGAAGACTTTCCAATTCAATGTACATCTTATACTTACCTGTAAATGTCCCTTATTACAGTGATCTCACATAATACTTCAGAGTTAGCTTTAGAGTAAATAAAACTGGGGGTCAGATGACAAGCTGAGAGATAAGAAGGTATTGAAGGGGAAAATATAGTGATCCCATTGGCTAACATCACTAAATGCAGAGTTCTAGAAATGGCTGCTCCAGACTATGACAAGAATACTGAGTATGCTACAAAAAAGAATGATTTCACAGCTTGATTTTTTTCCTAAAGAGTTTAAATATAACTGCCTGAGTTGGTTTTATCTTCTTTTTATCTTGTTTATCTTGTTTTTATCTGATTTTCTTTTATCTTGTTTTTAATTGCTAGGATTAACAGCTGTGACTAAACGTGGGCATTTTTCTCCTGGGTTTAAAATAGTGTTTCTTAAGTTATGAGTCATGAATTTTGGTGGTCTAACAGGCAGGTTTGAAGGATAGGAAAAACTAAAACTTACTAGACCAACATCTTCCTCAGTATGATTTCTTCAATTTCTAGATGCTTCTTATTAGAAAATCACAAGGTTCACTTTTTAAACAAGCCCACTATCACCCCTCATGAATTCTTCCCTGGCTTCATCTCTTTCCCCGCTCTGCTTCAGAGAAACAAAAGTAATGTTTTAAGAAGTGATCCCTTAAAAAGTGAACCCCAATAGCTAAATATTAATTTTCCAAATCATGGAAATGATGCCAATAATTGTTTTCCTCTGAGAGAGTTGCAAGACATATGAAGCCTTTAGAGTCCCTTCCCATATTGGGGAAGAATTGTTTCAGGCATTATCATTTCTAAGTCCTTGTTAAGAAGATCTTTCTAAATAATAAATCTTTCTAAATCCTTCTAAATACCAAAAAAGCTAAATCTATATGTCAAATCACAGAGAGTTCATCAGGTCTGTTGGCTTGAAAGCTGAAAAACAAATGTTTAGAATGTGTTCATTTCAGAACTCTCAATGTCCCCAGTTTGTGGGTGGGATACTCACTGGTTTCCATCTGAGAATGTACTTGGAAATGTGAGATGGCTCTGGGGCACTCCACTGGATGGGGTGAGAATTGGGCTGACTGGGGGTCTCAGTGATGATGACTTGGACAGGACCAGTTGTGCCTGAAAATGAGAATGTGAGATTGGTGATCTTGGGTATTCACTTACTTCAACTTAAAAGGTAGTGCATGTGGATGGCCATCATTAAAAGACAGTTTTGCTTATCAGCAAATGTGAGTATAGTAAAAAAAAAAAAATTCTGGGATTACTTTTTTACATGTTTCCCTTGGAAATCAATGCAACAAAATCCTTTTTTAGTCAATAAATCATTGTCCTTCACATGAGAAATGCAAATAGAACTTGTTTATAGCAAATAAAATAAAATTTGAAAAATGCCTCTTAGTTTGATTTTCTCTCCATTTTCAAAGTAAGAATTTTGGGAAAATTGCCAAACTACCCTAACCCAAATAAAGTAACACAGAACCCAAACTCCATTTATGTATCATACTAAGCTTCTTTAAAACAAATTCTCATTTGTGAAGCCTTTCATTTAGAATGAATCCATCCACTAAGAAGGAAATAACATTCTGAAGGTTGTATGACATGATATAAAACAACATATTTCTAAATAGGGTAGAATCCTAGATGAATACACAAAAGCAGTAATTACAGGCTCAATTTTATTTCTTATCAGCCTACACATCTCATTAGGGAAAAAGTTTTCATTTTATTTTTACTTAGTAAGTATACTCTAAAATCATACCACTGATGGCTCAAGTTATTAAGAAATCAAACTTTTTTTTTTCAAAACCAATTATCAGCTGAAATGACAGTTTGAAGTATACAAATTCAGTATTTCCACATCCCAATATGTATGACTGTTTCTAACAAAATTTAGGTTTTTTTAAAGAAAAAACAATATAAGGAAAGTGGAATTAATTTATTAATAGTGTAGACTCCATTTAGGATAATAATGAATTAGCTAGAAAATTTATGCCTGCAGAACAGAACACCATCTTTTCCCTAAACACTGTCTTTTTCATGATGTCGATGTTCTACTTATTAGAAATAAAAATAAAGTTTCTTGTCATAACCTTTCCAAGAATTTTTAACTGCCACTCTATCAAAGAGAGCAAAATTTTGCAAGTTTAGTAAAGCATTTCACCAGATTGTTCACAGATTTAGGTTTTCTGAAAGCTCTTAGGAAAAGAATATTGATTTTCAAACCTAATTATTATCTTTGCTGTCAAATTCTTTTGAAAACAAAGTTTTCTCTAGCAGAACAAATATATAACTTGCATATATGTGTAGACTCAAAAGTTTTAGAATAATATACTCACTTCCACACTGAGAATAATTCAAAGTAGTTGAAGACTAACAAATTAAGATTCTTTGAATCTTAATTTCATTTAATGCACACATTTCTAAGCCACATGAATATCAAAATCCATGTATAAAATTCTTAGTTTTCTATTCTAAAGTAGTGTATATTTCATAGAACATGGCAGGATGTTTGTTTTAATCAATTGGCAGAAGTTAATTCCATGTCACTCTCTGAATTACCCCTTCTGTTCATGAAGCTCCTCAAAAATACAAATACATTTTTAAAGACAAATAGTGAAGCAAAATGTTAGACTTCCATGAACACCAGTAAATACAGGAATATCAGGTCCTTAAATGATTTACAATAATTGGCTACAATACAATACAATACAATACAATAAGGTTGTTTAAATATTGATCCCTTAAAGAATTCCTACTATATTTTCCTTAGGTAAAGAGACATCTGATATTTATTTTATTTAGTTTGACAATCATGCTTTTGAGGGAGGAAAAGGTTTATGATGCCATAGAATGTACAGTACCAAGAGTGATCCTTCATGTAAACCATAGACATGGGGTGAAAATGGTGTCTCGCTGTAGGTTTATTGATTGTAACAAATGCACCACTTGGATAGGGAATGTTTGTAATAGGGAAGACTGGACACATGTCAGGGCAGGGGCTGTACAGGAAAGCTCTGTATCTTCCTTTCAATTTTGCTGTAAAACTGCTTTAAAAATAGCTTTTAATTAAAAGAAAAAGTATATGGTGGTTGAATGTCTATTAAGTTTTAGAAAGACAATACAAATGACCACCTTTAATCCTAATCCTGTTCCTGGGTCCACAAGGTAATAAAAGAGAGGGGAGGGGAAAGAAAAAGGTGACTCATTTGTTTTTACCTCAGTGATAGAGCAAAACTACAGAAGTTTCTTTTCTTTCTAAAATTTCAAGCACTGGTTTGAAATTGTAGGTTTTAAAAATTTAGGCTTGTACCATAGCCCACTGAACAGCAGTGTGGATTTCAGGCATTTAGTATGTTTTTGTTCAGAAGGTAAAGAGACTGTGTCTGTCATTTGTAAGGCCAACTAAATTCTGATTATGACTTGACTTGAATCTACATATGGTTTGAAAACAGGAAATCTGAAAATTCTGACATCATTGGTTAGACATCATTACATTGGTTAGATTTGGTAAAACTAAAATTAAACTAACTGGTATACACTAGCAATTACTATGTTAAAAACTTTACTCCCTCTCTTATTCAATCTGATCAGGCTAACCATAAAATACTTAAGTAAAGATATGACACAGTGTGTATGCTTTTATAATCGGTTAAAGTGGCGCCTGGGTGTCTCAGTCAGTTAAGCATCCGACTTTGGCTCAGGTCATCATGATCTCACAGTTCATGGGTTCGAGCCCCTCATCGGGCTCTGTGCTGACAGCTAGCTCAGAGCTTGTAGCCTGTCTTCGGATTCTGTGTCTCCCTCTTTCTCTGACCCTTTCCTGCTCACGCTGTCTCTCTTTCTCTCAAAAATAAATAAAAACATTTTAAAAATTAAAAAAAATAAAATAAAATCAGTTTAAAATAAGGCCGAAATGAATCATTTCCAGTACGATGACCCTGGGAAAGTTAAATATTTATGAGTTTGTGACTCAGTCCTTTTTTCTCTATTTTGTTTGCTGAGATCTGTGCTTTCTGGGCTGTTTATTGACAAACCAAATGCCTCTTATCTTCTCTGAGTTTGAACAACTCCACCAAATCCTCTGTAGGGGCGAACAAACAGGGCAAGGCTCAGAGACAGTCTACTGGTCATCAGTGGTTCCTTTATTCTTCCCACACTCATGAAGACCCACACGCTAAGCATGAACCATTGTGCAAACTAGGCTTCGAGATAGGCACCCAAACACCTACTGAGGGCAAACACCAATCCCCTGTCCAAATCTCCTCCTCTCTGTTCCCTGGGCATTCCTCTTACCCTTTTTAAAAACTAAGAACAAAGTCAACATGTAAAACTCCAAAGGAGAAGGATTCCTTCCCATCTAGATTTCACCACTGTCCTGTCCACCTAAATGCTTCCGGCGAGCAGTTTTGTGAACAGGCTTATTGTAAAAGGGTGAGAAAAAAAAATTCTCTCTAAATCTTTGAGGATGATTTTCGGTAAGTTGCCACACCAATAACAACCATAAACATAGAAACTCAGGAACATTTCTTTTAGAAGCTTCTACCTTTTATTTGCTTCATTAAAGGAAAAAATATATATTTAATTTCTGAACTTAAGGTTCTTCTGCAATCAGATTTTTTAAACATTATTAAAAAAATATTTTAAGTGATTCCTACACCCAAATCCACCATGAATGCAATTTAAGAGCTAGGTCAATGTGTGCTGTGAGCTTGTTCAAGCAAAGTCACCTTGTACGGCCCTGGCAGGGACTGAGGGTTGGGAAGAGTAGGGTTTCTTCCCAAGTTTGTTGGAAGGGTGTATCTGGGTGGTTAGTATTTAGGATCAGAGGTTGTTAGATTGTTAGTGCTAGAAAGAACTTTAAAGGCAATCAGCTTTAATCTCCCCATTTTACAGATGAGAAACTAGTGAGTGAAGCTTGACATGGATCTCTGGCCTACAGCCAGGACCCACGTCTTGGCAAACTCCACCTTTGGCCAAATTGTTCTCTATCTTGTTCTCTATGATAGTGAATCTCTTATTACATTATGGAGGGATTTAGTTTACTTAATCTTTTTTTAAGGTTTATTTATTTTTAAGAGAGAGAGAGAGAGCACAAGCAGGGGAGGAACAGAGAGAGAGGGGGTCAGAGGATCCTAAGCAGATTCCTCACTGACAGCAGAGAGCCTGACGTAGGGCTCAAACTCACAAACCATAAAGTCTTGACCTGAGCCAAAGGCGGACACTTAACCGACTAAGCAACCCAGGTGACCCTAGTTTACTTAATCTTAATTTCTGTCATAGGCAGAATCTGATGCTCTCAAAACTCTTTTTGTTTCTGAATGTGGCCCATGTTTCAAGTGTAAGCTTAACAGAGGCCTAGGAGGCTTCGCCATAGGCAGAATCTGATGCTCTCAAAACTCTTTTTGTTTCTGAATGTGGCCCATGTTTCAAGTGTAAGCTTAACAGAGGCCTAGGAGGCTTCGCACCTCAGTAGTTGCTCAAAGAACTGGTGCCTAAAAGTTTGAGCTTCATAATTCACCATGTCGTGTTGCAATCACTCAGCGAAAATTAAATTAAAAAATACTTTTCTGTCTAAAATGAATTAATCACACCTCCAGCTAGGCATTATGTCCTGTGACCTTAAAAAAAAAAAAAACCCCGGTAATAAACATTTGAGAATATTTGAACTGCGTGGGCAGAAAATTGACCAAATTACTCAACTCTTGACCCAGGATACTTTGTTCTAGACTTCAACTGATCAAACAAATGAAAATTTTGACAAAAAGAGGCCCTAGATGAAATGGTTAACGAACACACATACTCTGTATTGTATTTCACGTAATCTCTCTAGGCAACCTCTCTGTTAAGAGCTGTAACATACAACCCACACTTTACTCCCAGTATGGCTCACTGCAAGGGTTCTATTTCCCTGTGTGGACAGGAGATGGAATTAGCCAGAGCCTCTGAACCTGATGAAACGCTCTATAGTGTTCAGAAACAAATTCACACACGGGCACATTTTCACAGCCTAGTACACCTCGTACTTGACGGAGGAGAAAGGAAAATTATTTTAGTCAAAAATCTGATTATTAGAGACATGAGAAAAAGATGGGAGAGACGAGGCCAATCCAGGCATCAGAGTATTAAAAATACTGATGCTGCCCTGTTTTGGTAACTCAGTTAAAACCTCTCAGTTTGCATTATGAAAGTACTTACCTGGATAGGTCTGCAAAGGTTGGCAATGCCACTCCCCAATGCCACGGCCATAGCAGTAGCACTGGTACCTGACACCGTGCACATACTTCTCCCAGGAGTCTCCAATTTGATAAAATGTTCGGGTTTCTGAATCCTGGCATTGGTCTAAAATATAAACGAGTAAAAGAAGCAGCATTGAACACATGGAGTTATAAATTTAATTTCACTGTGCTAGACCATATATTCTTTTTTTTTAATTTTTTTAAGTTTTATTTATTTTTGAGAGACAGAGAGAGAGAGAGAGAGATCATGAGCAGGAGAGGTGCAGAGAGAGAGAGAAGGAGACAGAATCCAAAGCAGGCTCCAGGCTCTGAGTTATCAGCACAGAGCCCAACGCAGGGCTCGAACCCACAAACCATGAGATATGACCTGAGCCTAAGTCGGACCTTAACCGACTGAGCCACCCAGGTACCCCTATATTCTTTTAAAAAAATGTTTTTAACGCTTATTTATCTTTGACAGAGAGACACAGTGTTTGAGGAGGGGAGGGGCAGAGAGAGAGGGAACCACAGAATCTGAAGTAGGCTCCAGGCTCTGAGCTGTCAGCACAGAGCCCGATGCAAGGCTCGAACCCTTGAACTATGAGATCATGACCTGAGCTAAAGTCGGATGCTCAACCAACTGAGCCCAGATGCCTCTCCCCATTTTTTTAAAATTTCAGACCATATATTCTTAATTTTAATGGAAACTTGCAACTGTCCTTACATTTAAAAAAATTTTTAATGTTTTGTATTTTTGAGAGAGAGAGAAAAGACAGAGTGTGAGCCGGGGAAGGGCAGAAAGGCAACCGTCCTTACAAATACATGTGGTTACAAAATGTTTTGTTCATGTCTTTTACCTTACAGGGCAATTAGTAGTTAAAAAAAAAAGTACCCATTGGGAGAAATATTTAACTTTCCAAAAAGACAATATTTCTAAATAAAAATTTTATGATTTATATTTTAGTATATACTGACATTCTGAATATCAATTTGGGAAAAATAAATTAGATATTATATTTAACCTATATTGATGCAACTGATTTACCATTTGAATAGTAAGAACAAAGGATTGCATTATATATGTCTTTAAATTTTGGAGTACTTAATTTTACATGCACATGATGAACTAGATTTTAACTATGACTATTTGCTGAGCTGTTTCTAAAAAAACCTCTCATCCTTCTCCCTCACCTTGTATAATCTCATGTCAAACAAACTCATCTGATCAGTTTGTTTTCTTAGTGAGCAACAGGTCTCCTCTTTGGTAAGGGAATATTAATGGGTTACCATAAAGCTGGCCACATAGCTCTTTTAAGACTCAACCTTCACTGTTTGCTTAGATCTATTATAAAGGGCAGCCAAGAAAAATAAAGTCTTTGAAAGGTGGTATTTACTGTCATGCTCACTTGCCCGTGTTATTGCACAGTCAGCAAAGGAAAGTTCTCTTTCATAACACGGATTCTCTTTGTGATTCAGACCCAAAGAACTAATTCCATTCCATTAAAATAAACCTGCATGTATTACCAAACTCAACAAAAATAGATAACTGCCAGTATCAAGTTGATATATTGGTCCATGATTAGAGAAAAGACTTTGCAAAGCTCTCTGCAAGCCATTGATCAAAGTCTGGAGTCAACTTCCATTATGTAATATCAAATGGATCTCCTTATCTGAAACTTGCTAACTAGTCACAGCATCCAAAACCACCTAGAGACACGAGGCTAATTACCAACGGGATCGCACTTCCATCTGCCCCGGCCCTGACCAAAGCAGGTACAATTCAGCATGTGACCCTCTTCATGACGCTTGTGGAATGTGTCATTCACGTTGTAGGTGATGTCATCAACAATGCACTGATCTGTTTAGGAGACAGCGGGATGGTGGAGAACTTTTTAAGTTTCATGGTGAAATAATAAAAAAAAGCCATGCTTTTCAAAGCATAGAGTTTTTTTTCTCACTAAATTATCAACACCTCCCACTAAAATAACTTTTCTACTAGAATAGAATGAACATTTTTCCAAAGCTCAGCCAGGTACAGTATTTGGAAAAAAAAATAATTCTCTCTCATATCAACATTTTTATAAATATAAATATCAGAGGTCAAAGTCTATACAACTAAAGAATGTGGTAAAATACATCTTCCTGCGGAAAGGCAATTTTTAAACAAATATATGTTTTACTTTTGGAAAAGTTCTTGCTACGTTGATAATGTCCTTTAGATCTCTGCTTGCTATGAGAAATAGGAGGAGGATTAAATATACTTAGGGAGTACCAAGCATGGTGTGATGGTCTGATCTCCAGAATGGCCGGGGTGGGGAGATATTTGGATTTGGGAAATAAAATAACATCGATGGTATTTGTCAAGTTAAGCACACGCACACACACACATAGGCCACCTGTGTTCCTAAGTCTCTGAGAGATCCTGAGAAAATTATCCCTTTCTGGGTCTCAGCTCCTTTCTCTGTAAAATGAAGAGTTGGTCTGTATGTCTTTCCTTTCTGTTCTGCAACATCATATGGAATTATTATTACTCCTGGATTGTGCGACCCACAAAAGGAGAACAAGTTCAGGCCAATGTCGACACACCAGTTATATGGACTGTTTATTAGTTCAGAGTTCTTCCTAAATCATACTCTTCGAATCAGAGAAACAGAAGTACCAAAATGGTTTTCATAAATCTACATCCCTATATTATATTCCAGGATCCAAAGGAAAAAAATTGAGCTGAGAAAAAGAAATAGGTCTCTCTGATTGTCACCTTCAATTTGGATCTGCAAGGATCTGTTTTTAGAAGAGCAAAGTCTCTTTAAGTTACAGAAATTATTCAATCTTTTCTAGACATGAATCCAATGGCGTAACTAAAAGTTAACAGGATCAAATAATTGTGTTCTAGCCTTTGAAGTCATCTTCTCAGCTCAGCCTAAGTACTTACATCCTGGGAATGTTTCAGAATTTTAGATGTGCTCTGCCAGCTTCTCTCCACTGTCTGCCTAACATGACAAACTTATCCAGCATGGTAGACTAATGGCGTGGCATCACACATTTCCTCTCCTGCTTTTGGAAAGTACAAGTTTTCATAAACAAACTTGGTCCTCTCTGTAGTCTTGGTCCTCTCACATGCTCTCATTAATAAGCAAGCATACCTCGGAGCTGAGAGTAGGCGACACAAGTCCATTCTCCACGACCATTCCCGACACATGTGCACCTCATCATGTGGCCCATATCATGCTGTTTGTCCCACTGATCTCCAATGCGATACATGACCCCTTCATTGGTTGTGCAGATCTCCTCGTGAGCTGTATAGAAATGGATGGAGAAATCTCACAAGGTGTAAAAACATGTGCAGTATTTTCAGTCCTTAGGATAATAGGGTAGCCAAGAATTGGATGGAAAGCAGTCTGGGTGTGCCTCAAAGAAGTCTCAGGGCTGCTCTGTGCATGTGTAGAGCTTTGAGTACCAGAGAGAGCAAACATAGTCCACAGGTGAAGTATGTTGTAGGGAATAATTACAAGAAAGGCTGGGGGATGTTAGACCATGATAATGCATACACATTCACGTAAAGAGTTTGCATTATTGTAGAAGACTGATGTTGACTACTGCCCCATAACTTTACTACCTCCGGCTTATTCTACCCCGAAGGGAAACTATGCATTTGGGTATAGAATTGTAAGCTAAAGTCTGACATTCTCTTGTGTTGAAAGAAAGAAAAGCTTAATTAGTTTTCTTATGTTTCATGGCCTCACACTCAACGACTCATGGCTTCTTGGCTCTACAACTGGATCAAATATAACTTATGGGGTTCTTTAAATTTGAAAACAAAGAACAGGTATTGGCTCCCCTTTCTCTATCCTTACAAACTAGATCCTCCTTTAAAAAAGAAAAGATCCCATACTTGATAGAAGGCATAGAGTTTTGGTCATTTTGATATTTAATAAGTGACAGAGCTTATTCTAATCAAACCAAAATCATGTTGTAAATATTGTGGGTCTGTGACTACAGCAGTTATTTATTAAATGCTGTAAGTGACTCAGTTGTATGCTCTTTACAAAGGACAAACCTGTGAAAAATTTGCATTTCCAGACTTTTAAAAAAAGTATTTTTATTGTATTTATATATTTTCAGACATTCAATTCTATCAAAAGGATTTTATAATTATATACATAGTTATATAATATTGATTATATATGTTATATAGCTATATGTATATAAATATATTTTATGAAGTTGCATGCTGTCTGAAAATTAAGACTTAATGGGTAAAATAGGAGTAAACTGGACACTATTCTTCTGTCTTACTGCATAAATGGGTGTCTACAGGGCTTCATCTTACCAGCCATGGGGCAGAATCCAAACTTCTGGTCAGCATCGTAGTTCTCCGTCGTTCCACACCACTTCATGTTGTCTCTCCTGCCCTCAGAAGTACAGTCTGTGTAGTTGTGGTTGTTGTACAGGAAGGGGAAGTGGCACAAGGCACCATTGGAATTTCCACCTCGAGTCTGAACCAAAACTGCCCAGAATAACAAATAGGAAGAAATAATATGACAACTGAGATCTTCAGCGTACAGCAGGAATTACCACAGGAAGGTTCCGAGCGAGCCAGGTCTCTGCAGCTAATTCACAGGGAGTCTATCCTTCAGAATAAAGGATGCCTGATAATAGAGTCACAAGCTTCCTTAGTGTATTCACCTTCACCTTCAAAACAGATTTAAATCCAATTTCACTCTCATTTTCCCAGCCAAAAGAGAAAAGATCAAATGTTCGCTTTGAATAAAACATAGTGTTAACCAGAGGAGAAGCAAAAGCACTCAGGCATCCGTCCTGTGTATTCTTTAGCCCTGTGGGATTGCCTACAGATTTTAATATACCCGTATCTTTAATCACATCACAATCCCAGTGTGTCAGAAATAATTGAACAGGAGGGCTTTCCCCTCGGTGTCATTTCCCAAGGGTCCTGGGGAACGTGGAAGGGTCTGGGGCTGCTAAGTTCGCTTCACGTCTCCTGGGTCCAGACTCAATAAAAGTGATACTTCTGCAGCCTCAAGATGAATGCCCAAAAGGCTGGCAAGTAAAAATAGGGCATGAGAAATGGGTTTTTCTCACTGCTGTGTTTTCCTCCTGGAGACTCACCGGTATGGTCTGTACAGAAGGAGTATTTCTGGTCTTGCTCATAATTAGAAGTTGTGCTGCACCAGAGATGTCCATCCTGTCGCCCTTCTGTGGTGCAGGAGTAGAAAGTCCTGCCGTTGTAGGTGAATGGTAAGACACACGGCTCCCCGTTTGAATTGCCGCCGTAGGTTTGCGTTACAGCTACAAGCACAACCAAAAGGATCTCAGTAAACAGAGCTGAATTCATCTTCCGCCAGTAGCTGCTTCTTTATAGCTTAATGGAGACTAAGGTTGTGCCCTCAAATGGCCAGCAGAAAGGATCACCTAGTCAATCCAAATGTATTACTCAGCAAACCTAGCTTTTGTGAACAGAGTGACACCTGAGTTCTTCTGCCTATGTCCTTTGTTGCCACCTCTGCTGCCATGCCTCAGTTTCCCCATTTGCAATGGTATATGAATACAGGTTAATTAAGAATGCAGCTCGAAGTATACTGGAGGGATCTATAGGACTCTGTTGGCGCCACAATAATTAATATATGAGGTTATTCTAGGGGAAAAGTCAAGGGTACCAATTGTTATTGGTTACCACCAATTATAGTTATAGCACTATAGTGGCTACTACCACTTTTGTGGCCCAGAAGCAACGCATTAGGTTGTTGAAAGATGTTTATTTACAACACGAAGCTCCAGAAATTTGAGATTCAGAGTATAAAATATGGTTGATTTGCTATTCAGAAAGCAACCCTTTTGTAACAACATTTTAGACAAATAAAGATAAACATAGCAGTTTATCCCCACTACAGGAAAGAAAATACATAGATTAAAAAGATTGGAAGAAAATATATGAAATGTCAACCCTGGTTGTTATCACAGGGTGGTAAGATTATAAACTTTTCTTGGTTGTTTTTTTTTTTTGTTTTACTTTGGGTTTTTTATTTTTTTATTTATTTAATTTTTTGGAGGGGGGAAAATGTACTGCCTCTCAAAAACTAAATAATAAAAAGTTATCAGTACCATTTTTTTGAAAAGATAATACAGACCTGTCTCTTGGCAGCTGACACCATTGCCCAGGCAAGTGCACAGCATTTGCTTATTTCCTTGTGTCTTCAGCCACTGCATCCCCACAGAGTAAACCACACCGCTGTCTGTGACACAGTGACCGTAAGGAACAGGCTGGGGGTGAGGCTGGGGCTGGTAAATGGCGGTTCGGACATCTGTGAAGGGGCCAGATCCTAAGGGCATGAGAAAGGAAAGTCATAAAGCTGGGTAAGAGAAACCAACTAACTACCTTCTGGAGTTGGGATCTTCAGGGTCCCAAACAGATAGCTCTGAAATCCATGGTGTTACTGACCTGGAACTGAAAAGAAATGCCCCTCCCTTTCTGTGTTAGCTTTTACGTTCAGCCTAGGAAATAACCTGTAAGAGTCTAACCAAAGGGTCTCCATCTTCCAGCTCATCTGGAGCTCTTGGGATTATATTTCTAAGTCACAGACATTATCCTGCCACTCAACAGAGCAGATGCCCTCAACAATTCCTCACTCAATCCAGGAAGCACGTGGTCCACAGCTTCATAATCCTCCAAGCTTAAGTTCTTCCAGCTCACTTCTGACCACTTTCTTCCTTGGTGTAGGCCTTATCTCCTTATTCCCTCATTGTGCCTTGTGCTGTCTTCATATTTTTCCCTTCTCCTGGAATGGTCTGCCTCACCCTCACTCTCTTAGCAGCTTCTATAAACTCAATATAACTAGGCATTTCTCTTCCCAATATTGTTTTTGAGAAGTCCCTGACACCCTATGGCAGACCTGTGGCCATCTCTTTAACTCTGAACTCAGTGAAAGTGTCCTGAGGAGACACTCTGGATTCTCTAGAAGTTGTTCCTCCTTCCACATTTTGTTTCTCCCCAGGATTATTTGGGGTGTGTGTGTGTGTGTGTGTGTGTGTGTGTGTTTCTAAAACCAATCAATCCTCTTAACACAGCTTTGTCTTCGGAGTAAGAAAACACAATATGTTGATCTTTTCTTTAAACTCTTAGAAATCTGTTCTCCCAAAGGCCAGGCCCAGAAGAAGATTCAGCACAGATAGATGCCAAAATAACTGGTAGACTGAATTCAGCATCTCCCTAAGCCCTGCTCACCCCTAGAACCCAATGACACTTCACATACAGTGGCATGTGTATACACTTATAAATACACATAAGTGTATACAGTGGATCATACACACTGGGGAGCAGACATCTGTATTTATATCCCTCACTTAAGATCCACATACAAAGTAACCATAAAGATCCCATTGAAGCAGGCTCCATTTTGTTTAACCCAATGCTTCTCAAACTTTTTTGAACAGAACCTTTTCCGTATAATATTAGTAATATTAGTAAAAATAGATAACATTTATTGAATCCTTATCCTGTTAAACTTCAACTACCCTTTTAATTTAAACTATTTCAGTAGGAGAGCTGGAGGAGGGGGAAAAAACAAACTATTTCAGTAGATTGATGTTTATAATTGTTCCTTTTTTTGGTTAGCAGTAATTTCACTGACCATAATCAAAAGACTCGGGATGCATGAGTGGCTCAATCAGGAAGTGTCTGACTCTTAATTTCAGCTCAGATCATGATCTCACCATTGTAAGATGGAGCCCTGCTTCGGGCTTCACATTGTGCATGGAGCCTGCTTGGGATTCTCTCCCTGTCTTGCTGTCTCTCTCCCTCTGCCCTTTATCTGCTCTCTCTCTCAGTAAATAAATAAATAAATAAATAAATAAAATAAAAATGAAAATAATCAAATAACTTAAAGATACTATGAAATCTAATCTTGTTCACCTTGGGAAGTACCCAGAACAAGATGAAAATTCATCAAAAGGAGAAAAATCTAAACAAGTAATATTTTTAGCTAAATGGTTGATTGATACTGGGCAAAACAATAATGCTAGTACATTATGCAGTGAAAACTTCGTGAGAGCATAGTAAGAATGATAACAGAAGCACACAGCCGCAATCGCCATATTTGTCTTCAGACTCTTACACAACAAGCAACAATGCAAAGATCTTGTTCTCATGCCAGAAATAATGAAAACTTCTTCTTCTTCTTCTTCTTTTTTTAATGTTTTACACATTGTATCATTCATTTTCATCCCTAGGCCTCCTCGGAATTTCTTGAATTGTAAATGTCAATACATGAAGGAAATGATTGTGCATTATTTTATGGAATGCAACAAAGTTTGCTGGAGCATGGAAACCACGCGTAAAGGATTGTTTCCGCTACAAAGAAAGCTGAATGTCAGGACAAGGAAATATATTCCATTTTGAAAAAGAACAAATGTACTTTTTCCCTTTTCCTAGCCGAAGAATCAAGTAGTCATGTAACCCACTGTAACCTTTTTGTTTCCATTAAAATGCACTTTAGGTATAAAACATGCATATGCATGTGAATGCATATGTGTGCATATATGGAGATCTATCTACATATTTATCTATATATTTATTGTGTAGGTTTTTTAACACTGGCATTGTCTTAAGCATCAGTTTAATCTCTTGGGGCTAAGCCTGCTTTTGTTCCCCCTAGATCTATTTTTATTTCATTTTTATTTAAATTTAAAACCTGATATTAACAAAGTTTAACAACTAACAATCTGTACAGGAACTTGGGTTATTAGCAGAAACACTGCAACTCATCCTCAAATGGCATGTCAAAGGAAAGATGGATTTGCGGACATTGGTTTTGAAACGCGCTGCCGTTTCTGGCTAGTTCTGTGCCTCACCAGCGGACGTGGTCTGCAGCGCTGCGTGCCTCTCACACTTCCACTCTCCTCTGCCATTGCCCGTGCAGATGCACTGGAGCAGGTTCCCCCGATTATCCTTCTTGCTCCAGGTGTCTCCGATTCGGTAGGACGTCCTGGTGTCCTGGTCATTGCATCTGTCTGTATCAGAAAGGAAGCATTTCAATATAGACGTCATGTCAAGCTGGGCAAATGCTGGAGTCAACGTTAAAAAAAGAATGTAGTGGTTTAAAGTTTGGTGAGCTATTCTTCGGTGGTATGTTCATACGTGGCTCTGGTACCATAGGTGTCAACCTTCTGAAAGATGGGATTCCATTTATTAGAATAGAAAGGGATGTGTGACTTTGTAGGATTTAGTCTTGTTCCTCTTCCCCTTTGCCAAAGTACGTTTTCATCATCTTTAGTCCATTAATTAAAAAAAATTTTTTTAAAAATTCACACTGGTGAAACAATTTGATTAAATTCATTCTCTGGCTTTCTGTTTTTCCCTCTCTTTCCTTCTCATGCTCTCCCAGCTTTCTCCCAGTAATTGCTGTATATGACCAGCCTTTCAACAGGGGACTTGCTTTAGAAAACCAGAAACAATAGGGAGGCAAGTACATTTCAAAAGGTTTCCCCCAACTGCCCTAAAGAAGCTATAAAAAAAACAGCAGCATCTCTTCCTTCATTTGTTATGTAAGAAAATTCAGAGGACTGCCAACTTCTTTAAAATACTCTCTTCCGCCCTCCCCCAACACACACACCCATTTAAAATTACCAGTCAAATGGCTTCTTTTGAATGGCTCAGTGTGAACCCTCCATGGAAAAATGGAATTATTAATGTAACATGATAATTTGTAACTAAATTGCCATTAGTCTATGTGTTCAATTATCTGGCAAATAGATTGTTTCAGTTATAATCCAGTTTTGCCCATATGCTACAATGTGAGGAGAGAGGATGTGATTTCTGTATGAATCAGAAAAATCACAGCACTAGGTGAAAGATACCATAATCAGACGGTCAATATAAGCGCACACAAATACACACCCACATTGATCTACCATCAGAATGGAGGTCTAGATGAAGGTATTACAGCTTTTCCCCAAATCCCAGGCAAAAGTATTGTCTTCCCTGAACCCCCGAACTACTATTTTCAGTATTTATCTTGAAGCCCTTAATATTGTACTTTGTAGAAGATGAATATGTGTAAGTCTTTCTCATATCCCTGACCTACTTACTACGTGCTTTTTGGAGGCTGGACTAATGTTCAGTTCATTTTTTGCATTCCTATACTATCCTGTACAAAGTGGGGACTTACACAATTTCATGGACTAAATGACTTTTCTTTGAGGAACGGTCCCCAAACTTGCTATTAGAATAACTTCAAATAATAGATGAGAAAAATATAATCAGACACCTAATCTGTCTTGAGCTAAAACATTGCCACCAAGGTCTTCAAAGTCTGAAGATCGTTATAACATTCCAAATGCAAAAGATCTAATGAACCAGCAAGTTTCTGGGAAGGACTCTGCCAGAATTATTATCACTTTCCATGAAAGACTCATTTTTTTGTCAGCAAAGAATTCAAATTTGGAGGTTGAACATTTTAAGATGGTTAAATACTTGAACCTGGATAAACAAAATAGGTTCAATATATTTAGATTTGAGTTAGGATTTGTTTATAACACCAACAGTTAATGGCTGTTTTGCTCCAATAAACTAGTTGCTGTTGGTTTGAAAAGTTCAAAGAGGAGACTTGACTCCCTAAGGCTACAGGTAGGGCCTCCAGGCAATCTTGGAAGGAGGGGCGGGTGTGCTAGAGGCCAGCTTCTTTAAGGCACTAAGAAGCCTATTTAAGAGTTTTGGGTAAGAGACACTGTCCTTAATCCCAGGTAGACACATAATTTTAACCTATACATACTTTTTTATTTTCATCAATTTTGCCAATGAATTACCCCCGTTAAATTTCAAACATAGAAGGAAACCTAAAACTTTAGAGCTCACTCCATTCTCTGTCAATAGTACCTACATGCCCAAAGATGTATTTGCATGTGATTTTAATGATTTCTTTGCTCTTAATACTTGGAAAATATCTCAGTGATCATTTAAATCAAACATTTGCAACTAATCATCAGGTCCACAGCATATTTGACATTTCAATGCATATTTGGGTTCTTTCTTAGTCACTCATAGCCGAAGACCTTATTAAACTTTCTAGTTTTCTTTGAAGAAACAGAGTAAGTTGATTATGGAATTTTTCCTGACATCCAAATGTTACCAAGGCATGCTGGTGTGTTGGGTATGTTCTAAGTGATATCACGTTACAGGTCTCTCTAGGAATCCAGAAAACAATACCTCGCCTCATCTTGGGTAAAAGAACTGAGACATACTTCTAGAAGTACAGGTGATACGTCCACTGCCTTCCCCCAGACAGGTACAATCCACCATCATCCAGCCTTGATATGGCTTTTCCCAGGTTTCTCCAACAACGTAGGAAGTTCCAGCAGCATGATCAAAACATTTCTCAGCTGTAAGGAAATTTGGATAAAAAACGGGGGGGGGGGGGGAAGGGTTATTTTGAATTGTGCAGGCTCCTTGTAATTTAAAGTATATTGTTTAAGCAAAAATCCAGCCACATTTTTTAAGTGGTACTCTGTTCAAAAAGAAGGGCACACCCTGTAACTAAGCACATAGTAAGTAACCAAAGTGAAAGAAAGCCCAAGCCGAGCCGGCAGGCGGAAATTCTATTCTCCTAATAAGTACGTGGACATATTATATATATTCAGCTAGTAACATTACTCACACAAGTATTTGAGTGAAAAAGATCTGTATATGTATTCGTCTGTGGGAGACTAAACACCCACAATTCTGATCTTTATTATGAATGCATAAAAAAAAGACAAGAAAGCTGTTTAAAATCTGGTTTCTGTAAAAACAACTCCAACACAGAACGTCTTTGATTCAAGAACAATTTCTATATTCAAATCTATAGGCAGAGACTTAGATTTGTATTTATAGAGTTCATCTGAAGATTGCGGCCAAAAGAAGCTCAAAAATTTTTAGCTTGAAAAAACAAATTACCAAGGTGTGACAGAGCACACACACAATATTGTTTCAGTCCAGTGTGTTCCAATAAAGAAAGATGTGAAAAGTGCCATTTTTTTCTTTTAAATAATTTATATCTTGACCAAGGAGAAAGCAGAGATGAGATATTAGACAAAAGAAATGGATTTTTTCTACATCTTTCAATTCGATCTTGTCCTTCTGAAACAAAATTAAGTCTTCTACCAATGTTAGTAATTTTGGGCCTGATTCATTCAGGAGTAGAGTATGAAATATTTCAGTATTTGAAATAAAATTTCCATTTTGTTATTTTTTAAATTGGAATTCAGATCTCATGTCCACATGGATTTTGGTTCAACCCAACATTTTGCCTGTGCCTCCCAACCTCTCAGTCATCCCTCAGAGCCACCCACCTATCGGCTTGCAGGTCCATTCGCCTTTCCCATTACCAAGACACACACACTCTAACATGTAACCGCCTGTCTCATGTGGTCTCCTCCACGTGTCACCGATCTTGTAGGACTGACCCCCTTCATGGCAACGGTCTGTTCAAGATAAAAAGCAAATGTTAGAGAAAAAGACAGAGAATATTTAAGAAAAAAAAAGGAAGAAAGAAAAGAAAAGGTCTCGTGTTCCACCCAGGGTAGGTACTTGGGTTAGCCAAAGTAAGAACAGAGAATAGCTTTCCCATCAGAGGCAGGGGGCAAGTTAACAGGTCTGGTCACTTTGGGTCATTCAATTAAATGTCTCGTGTAAGCACGATGGGAAATCACACAGAAAACTGAATGGCAAAGAAAGAGGTCATAAATCCTGGTTCCTCAGAGAGATCACAGGAAATTGGGTCCCAAGTCAGTAAAGAAAGGCTGGCAGGCAGGTGGAGCCTGAATGAATGAAAAGGCCACATCGGGCATAGCTTTCCAGCTTTCAGGAGTGGGAGAACCCATATTTTACCCCAGAATAAAAAATGTCACATTGGTGGAAATCACATATTCCACCTATCAAGTGTGGAAATCTGGGTACTCTTCTAAGCTGTTAAACACAATGGCACATCCAGAGGCTGAACTGTCCACTAGATTTATAAACACTATGGACCACTGATTCATAAGATTGCCAATAAACTTGAATAAACCCTAACATTAAGTACAGGAAAAGCTGATTGGATCTATTCACAAAGGACTGCTTTGTTCCTTTGGACAGAAGCCTTTCAAGTAACTTATACTTAAAGGATGGATTAAACAAACTAAATCTTTGTTTTGTTATTTATTTATTTATTTATTTTTAGAGAGAGACAGAGAAAGAGAGAGATAGTGGGGGGGGAGAGGGGGAGGGAGAGAGAGAGAGAGAGAGAGAGAGAGAGAGAATCTTAAGCAGGCTCCAGGCTCAGTGCGGAGTCTGATGCGGGGCTCGGTTCCATAACCCTGGGATCATGACCTGAGCCAAAATCAAGAGTCAGATGCCCAACTGTCTGAGCCACTCAGGGGCCCCACTAAATGCTATGTTGAGTCTACTCGTAGCATAGTGAATCATAATGAAAAGACTGCCTTAGCTAAGTGGGCATTAATGAGAGTTAACACAGTCCGCAAATGTCCTTGAAAACACTAGTAGGCTAACCATTCCATATTATCCCTGGGAATAGAGAGATCTGCTTCCTGGGTAAATCCTATAGGTCACAGAGAAGCCAGACTGTATCTGTGAGATGCAAGAGGTCTCTGTGTCACAAGCAAGAAGAGCAGACCAAACAATGACTAATTCACTCTTTTTGACCATCTTCCTAATCACTTGATCAGTCTAGCTTGAAGATGTCTAGGTAATATAAAATGAACAATGCCTCCAAGCATATCTTACTAAAAGGGAACTCAAGAAATCCACTTGGCACTCACAAGTCCATACAAACTAAACACTGTTTCCATCCTGCACACAGGAGCCAGTTGGGTGATCACATAAGAGCACCCAGTCATCTGGGGTAAAGCCCCAAATTAGGAATATCCAGTCATGGATAGCAGAAAGTGACAGTGATGATAATGGAGAAATTCATTTATATGATATTTCAGCGACATTTTCCAGAATGTCTTTCT
Source organism: Cryptoprocta ferox (assembly GCA_028646485.1). NCBI lineage: Eukaryota > Metazoa > Chordata > Mammalia > Carnivora > Eupleridae > Cryptoprocta > Cryptoprocta ferox. The sequence continues at coordinate 86,034,691 of CM053578.1, forward strand.
TACTCGCAATGGTACAGCTTATCCTCCCTCGCCCAGCTCCGATGCAGGTACAGTCCCAGATCATGGAGTCTTTAGGGCGCTCGTAAGTGTCACCCACTCGGTAAGTGTTCCCAGTGTACTTGTCAAAGCAAGTCTCTTCAGCTGAGGAGAGAAGTAAAGTCCATGTGAGCCTCACATATGTAAAAGCTTTTCTATTCCACTAATCCCATCCAAAGAAAAACTCACTTTTCCATTCCATGAGTAGTGCAGTGCAACAGAAGTATGTAAAAAATTAAAATAGGAGATCTAGATTTTACCACAGGCTTCAATGAAGCTCACGTTTTGAACTTTGACCAGTTCTCTAATTTTCAGTAAATTAATTTCTATTGTAAAGGATTCTCAGGCCCTTAGGAAAAAGCTGTATAAAGCACTACTTTAGGACTGGCTAGATTGTGAAGGAATCTTCCATTCTAATCTCTGACTCACTCAAACCAAGGTCCACATGAAAAGCAAACAATTTGAAGATCCCCACCTCCCACCAGGCACTGTCATTTCTTAATCCTACTCTTTCCATTTTAGCTTCTCTCCAGGAGTTGCTATAATTTACAAGAAACAGAACAAGGGTCATAAAAGAACGAGTACTTTGAAGTAAATGGCTCCTGGTTTTGTGTAACTGACAAATCACTTTACAATAGAGTGCCCAAAGTGTTTTCTGCCCCATAATCTTACAGTTTAAGATTTGAAATTCCTTCCTCATAAACTAAAATTTTATAAGCAGTTTTTTTTGGAGGGAGAACACAAAATCTTTCATTTTCTTATCAAAAATTTTGAGAGAATAAAACAAAAAGAAAACTCAAGAAACTACTTCTGGATACACTGGTTCTTTTGTTTTAAAGGAAGAAGTAACATGTAAAAGACAAAAGTAGTTACTAACAGTTATTTAAAGAGGAAATGATAGACAATTCTATTGGGAAAATGGTGTACATAATTTTATTACCAATGCTAAGTTTAATTAACAAGCACCCACTTCTCCATATATTGAAAGATACTAACTGCCAGGCTCCCACCACTTACGTTCAGGTTTACTCTCGCAGTTAAAGCCTCGGCTCCCTCCGTAACACGTACAAACCAAGGCATTTCCCAGGTAGGTGCGCTCCCATTGTTGGTTTATCTGATAGTGTTTCCCATTGTCGTAACAACCAGCTATATATGATTGAAGAAAAAAGTGATTACATCTTCATCCCCTCTTTTTACCAAATTATGGAATTTTCTTGCACAACTAAATTGACGAGATTCAGCAACAAACATAGAAAAATAAGTTAATCATCAGGGCATCAGAATACTCCACTCTAAAATATGTAGAAATTAGCTATCTGAAGAGTTAACCACAATTTGTACGTGTAGATATTTAGGTATTCCTTTTTTCCCCCCTTTAACTTAGCTAAATGTTATACAATGATGTCATTTCCATCTGGCCAGGGGTCTACATCAAAGGAATGGAAACATTTTGGAAAGCAGATACCAGGAAACTGGAATTACATTTTAAAATATGCAAAGACTTCAATGCTTTTTTTGGAGTACTAAGTCAAAAAAGACAACTTTAAGCAGTTTCCTTTAGCCAAGGCTATGGGAGGGTGTGTCTTTGAAAAACTGGAAGAGGAATTCTGATCTCTGTTCTTGGAGAAGTATCCTTAAGGGCCCCAAAGCACTGTGAACCAATCACATCGCTTTCAAGTTAGTTAGGAACAATATAGCTATTTAGCCACCCTCCTACCACCCCCATTTTGAAAATATTTAACCAATTATTTAGTAACAAAGAAAATTTGAAGCGTAAGGATCACACTAATACCAAATGGAAAATGTAAAGGCAGTTTCCTCTTGAAAGGCAAGTTTGGATGAATTCACAGGAGGCCGACTTTAATAGGCACCATTGACAGGGCGCTGCAGGAGCCCCTGTGCTCCAATGCATTATTTTATTCTAAGGCCCTCGGAACCAGGCTGCTCAAACCCCGAGTCTTTTGTGTCCTCGCCCGGTTTCTCTCATTAAGGCGTGCACACACACACACACACACACACACGCACACACCGCACACGCGCGCGCGCAAAACTTCAGCCACAACTTTGGTTGGCTTCAGGGTCCCACCCCGGGGACAGCCTGTTTCAGCCCGAGGTCAGTACTCACGCTTGCTCTGGCTGACAGCCACTGGGGTCTGGGGCTGAATGATTTGCTGAGCTTGCCTCTTGCTCTTCGAGGCTCCGGTGGAGGGCACCGCTGTCCCCAGGGACAGGACGGCCAGCAGCAGCAGCTGGGGCCCCGGACCCCTGAGCATTTTGAGACGGGGCGGGAGGGAGACGTCCTCACCAGAAGGCAAGTTGCCACCAAGTTTGACACCCTTTGCAACCTGCGGGAGGAGGTTCCAGTGCCTCCTGCGGGTGGGTGCCCCCAAGAAAGTAGGGGCCAGGGGATGGGGAAGGGGACGGCCCGAAGGACAGAGGGAAAGGAGAGGACGAGAGAAGTTGTGGCTGCAGGTCCCCTCTCCCGCGCTCGCGCCTGGGGCTCCCCCTCCACCCCCTGCAAAGCGCAGCCGGCGCGGGCGGCCGAGCCCCGAGCGCCAGGGTTTATATGGGACGGTCCCCTCCCGCCCCCCGCGAGGCCCTGGGCGCCGGGGAGGAGGGACGGCCCGGCTCCCCCCACCCTCTGGCCCCCGCCGCCGCCGCCGACCGCGCGCCGATTGGCCCGGACTCCGGGTGACGTCAGGGGGACTGTGGGTTCGCCGCGAACAAAAGAGATGCTGATCGCCCGCCAGGACTTTTTTTGGTTTCCTTTGCGGTCGTCAAACTTTCTTGGGGCTGAGGGGGAGGGATGGGAAGCGGCTGGAAAGGGGTAGACCGGGAGGAAAGGGAGGGGCTGGAGTTGTGCGAGGCGAAGGGGTTGCAAGACACCCCCCTCTTTTCCTTTTCTTTTTTACTGGGGCGGGGGGAAGTTGAGTAATTGCATCACTTCTGAGAAAAAAAAAAAAAGTCTGCTCACTGGAGTGTATTTTGGGGGGAGGAAAAACCATAAAGTAGCCACCACCTTGCAGCTGTAGGAATCTTAGACTTTACAGTCCCAGGGCGGGGCTGGCTTTCCTCCTGTTCCCTCTCTTTGGTCTAATGTGCCCTGACTCGGGACTCACTTTCTTTGCCTTCACGACTTCCCATTCAAGGCTTCTCCCCTTCTGAAGGTCGTACCTGCCAGGTTCTGAGGAAGGGCTAGCCGGGGAGCAGGGGGAAAAGCGATTCTTTAACGAGCTTCTACTAAGTTCTGCGGGGTGTTTGGAGGATCTCGCGGGGGATGGGGGGAATTCACAGTTTTCTTTTTGGAAGGACAAAGCAGCAGTTTGCTTTTTGAAATGTGCGGGGAAGTCTCTTTCCTGAGGATGCGGTGCCTGTTTCCACTCAAAGTGAAATCAGTCGTGGACGACCTGAAAACTGGAGAGAGAAGGGTCTTCATGTCTTTGCCCACGTTCACCAAGCCTGTTGCACACAGGGCAGAGATCTTGTGTGACTCACTAAAAGCTAAGAAAAGACCATTTACAGGCTTGCCTTCCCATAGTCTCTTCCTTGCTTTTATTTGGCATTTTCTTTTGGGAGACCTCAGTTTCATCACAGAATGCCCTTCCCCCAGCCCCTGCTGCCAATTTTTTTTAAAAATACATTTCAATTGTTATATATTCCAAGAATGTGGAAAGTTCCCATTTAAGGTCTCTCCCTCTTTCCCTCTAAATGCAGGGGGTTGAAAGGGAATCTGAGAAGACTAGCATTTAGCAATTCATCCCATCAGTTTGTTTTCAGACAAACACAAGTCACACTCGCTTTGAAAGATCTTCAAAAGGACTCCACAATTTTCTTCAACAACTTCAGAGAGACCCGGACTCAAAGCTCTGCCGTCCAGAAGTTATGTCCGTAGTGCAGACCTCCGGTTTGCTTTGAGAATCTATGAAAAGTACTGGAAAAAATGTTTATTTCTGCAAGTACTTTTTTTCTCCAAAGTTCCATCTCCAGTAACTGCCATGGGGTAAAGAACTCTATGGTTATAAAATACCCAACACATCAAAGACACAAAACTAACATTTGCTTTTATTAACACCGGATTTAAAAAAAAAAAAACCCACAGCAAATATCAGTTTCTTACACATAGTGTAAAATAACTTCTTGAGTAATCTTTGTGACCAACATTTCAAGTTGAGAGACTGCCATGGATTTCCCCAAATTTAGAGCCCCGTCTGGGTTAGACTTTTTTGTTTGTTTGTTTGTTTTTTTAATTTCTCATCATCATTTGACAAGGCAGTTTTCTCTTTCAAATATAAAAGGGCTCCTTGTAAAATGCCTAGTAAATTTCTGGGAAGCCAGAGGGAAGGATACCTGGAAATCAGGATGTAAGCAAGATAAACCTGAAACTAAAGCTTTCTTAAAATACATAGATTCTGGGGGAAGGAAATAAGTGGTTAGAAAAGTATTTTGTCAACCCCAAGCATGATATTTTGATATATTTACTGTACTCAAAATACATTAGAATAATATACATATGAGAGCTTGGAGGAAAAAGGACCATCTTACACTTCAGAAGAAACTTTTATATTTCAATCTTATTGAATATATATTTCAATATATTTCAATCTTATTGAAATATAATTTGTTTAAGGAAATACTGTATCTCTAATATGTTACAAGCAAAATATAAAAATAGGAGACTGAATTTTATAAGGATGTTTGGAAGTTTACCCTTTACTTAGGATTATGTTGTTGTTCTTAAACGTTAGAGACAGAGACATTTCTTTAGTTAAGGTAACAAGGCTTGCTTTGGTATTCTTTCATTATCAAAATCCCTTGTAACTACGTAAGTCTAGTATCTCTAACTAGAGAGATAATTAAGTATTGAAGACCTCACTGACTCTGTTCTAACTCAGCTGATATGCCTGGGGTCCAAGATTCCCTTGCACTTCTTAAGAATGCTGGAGACTATTTGGACAGCGTGGGCTCCTCAATAAATAATATCCTTCTACTTGCATGATATATCCTTGGATTTCTTTTTCTCATCTCGGTTTGGAGAGGGAAATATGAAAAAGGAGACAGAAAGTAAATTCATAGGTGTCTGGGGCTGGGACTGGGCCCAGGAGTTAACTGTAAATGGGCGCAAGAAATCTTACTGGGGTGATGAAAATAAATGTTCTAAAACCAGACTGTGATGGGAAGGGTGTAACCTGGCAAGGTTCCTAAAAATCATGGAGTTGTAAAGCATTACGGTATTTTGTAAATTAGACCTCGATAAAGTTGTTTTTTTTTTAAAAAAATTGATCAAAAAGTAGTATTTCTTTATTCTTTTTACTTGTACCTCTTCTGATTTTGTTTCAAGGATGCACTCCCAAGAGGCTGCAGCCTTATAAAAGGCAGTCTCATTTCTTCATATTTCTGAGAGGAAATTTGCCTTTAATACAGTAGCAGATTCTGTCCTCTACACCAGAAACCCCTTAAAAAACCCAGTTTGTGAGAAGACATGTATTTTTTAAGACAGAACAAATCCTCACTTAGGACTGTGCCTTGTTTCTCCATGGAGGTGCCGTGGTGATAGAATTTTCACAGAATTTAGAGCAACTTAAAATTTCAGTAGTGAAAAGGAGCACACCTATATGTGTGTGGGGAGGGAGGTGTTATTTGGATGTTTTGTTATTAGAGGAGTTGAGGATTATGAGCAATTATGGAAATCTGAATTGAATTGGCTTTATTACTTAAGATTATGGTTAAGTACGAAAAGAATGTATCAGATCCAGTCATTTAGAGAGGATTTAAATTAAAATATTTTATGGGATAAATTATAAAAGACAATTTTTTTCCAGGTGAAAATGAGTTTCCTTTAGGACTAATGTACACATTGCAGACAATACCCTTCCTAGTCAAAACACTTGCCTATTGGAAAAAAAAATCTTGGCTCTGATAAGAAATAACTTCTTGACCCAAAGTTTACTTTAAAGGAAGGTAAGCTGTTTTTCCAAAAAACCTTTGGCTTTTATCCTGTTCTTAATCTCTTTCAGTCCCGTTAAGAGAAGGCCAATGACTAGAGACCTTTGGAACTTTCTGTCTTAAGAGCCTGTAGTGTCTTTTTCTATTTCATGGCTTTCTATAGGAGTGCTGGATAGAGATAAATTACCGTGGTTTTGTTTCTTATCTTGATTTTATTTTTTTGGCAGGAAATCCTTCCCATATTCTTCCCTTGAAAATGGCCAAGCTTGCAAAACTGCTACTCATTAAACACAGGTGTGAGAAGGAAAAATAAACTGCCCCACGGGCAGCCCACATGGGTTGAATGTCTAAGCAGTTTGTCTGTAATTGACAGGGCACCTACGATCAGGGAAAAAATACTTGATAAGGGCTTTAATTTATGCCTTGAAAGCTTTCCAGCTTCCACTTAATAAGCATTTTGTTTATATTTTAAGTTACTTTATTATTTAATCAGCACTTTTAAAAGCCTTAATCTATGCTCTCCCCCCCCCCTTTTTTTTTACAGGAGTATTCTTTGCTCATTAGAGTAACTCCCAAAAGGCTTTGTGAAGAAGTCTAATCCATCCGGTAAAACAGAACTAACTACTGTGTAGCTGGAACACGTAGCCAACACTATGATAGAGAACATTCCAGCTTCCCAAGATGGATAATTGTTTCTGGGAAAATTTTTATTTTTGTGTGTTTCTTCTTTTTCCAGTTTTGCTTTATTTTGTGATTGTCTTTAAAGGTTTGTTTTGAAAGGCTGAAAAAAAAACTTGGGGTGCCTGGGTGGCTCAGTTGGTTAAGCATCCAACTTCAGTTCAGGTCATGATCTCATGGTTTGTGGGTTTGAGCCCTTTGTCTCCCTCTACCTCTGCCTCTTTCTTTCTCAAAAATAAACATTAAAACATTATTTTAAAAAATTAAAATATTTGGGGTGCCTGAGTGGCTCAGTCAATTAAGAGTCCAACTCTTGATTTTGGCTCAGGTCATAATCTCACAGTTTATGCATTTGAGATCCACATCGGGCCCTGCACTGACAGTGTGGAGCCTGCTTGGTATTCTCTCTCTCCCTCTCTCTCTCTGCCCCTCCCCTGCTCCCACATGTACTCTCTTTCTCTGCCTCTCTCAAAAATAAATAAATAAACATTAAAAAAAAGAAATAATAAAAACTTAAAATATAAAAAACTTGAAAGATTTCCACTATTTATATTATTTTATATCCTTTTACATTTACATATTTTCAGTTTCTCATATGCAGCTGATCATGAAAGTTTGTCAGATGCTTAAAAATAACCATACACATTATCTCTTAAATAAATTTTCAAGCCAACAAAAGACTATTTTCATATAGGTGGTCAATAGACACTCTTTGACCAACTTTTTTAAAATGATTAATTAGTAATAATAAATTAAAGACATTCAACTGAATTATAACAGTGAAAGTATAAATATATTTACTTCTAAATCTATGCTGAACCATTTTCTAGATAAATTTAAGATACTCTCTCATTAACTATGAAATTTTTACTGAGATGCAATAAACATTTAAAATCATTACTGTGTCGGGGCTCCTTGCTGGCTCAGTTGGAAGAGTGTGCAACTCTTGATCTTGGGGTTGGAGTTTGAGCCCCATGTTGGGTGTAGAGATTACTTAAAAATAAAATCTTTAAAAAAATTCTAAAATCATTACTGTGTCAAACATGGAAAACTAAGGCAAACTTAAGTACCTGCATCAGGTCTTAAAGATTCTAGCACCAAAAGAGAAAGAAATTAGATAGCTAGATTTTATTAAGCACTTACTCTGAGCCAGACTGATACTAAGTGCTTTATATGCATTTTTTCTTCATTCAACCATCAACAACCCTCTAAAGTAAATACTGTCCTCTACTCACTTACTCTTACAGATAAGGGTCTAAGGTTTAGAAAAGTAACTCGAAGGATGTTTTCTGAATTGCCAGCCATGTTGAAATTGTGATATCACTTAATGCTACTTAAAGGTATAGGCAAAGCAATTGGCTAAGGAATTTAGTGTATGATTTCATCAACAGGAGACTAATTTTTTCAGAAGATGTCACTCAGAACTCTGTTACCTGATATGTTACCAGTTGTCACCTGTGGTATCCGGGGGCATTCTTTTGTGAACCAATTTCCTTCCAACAACGTATGTTCTGATACTGTGAATCGCATGTAGAAGACTCTGACTCCAGTAGACTACAAGCATGGCGGGACAGAGTCTCTGTCTTGTTAACTCTGTTTGCCCAGCACTGGACACAAGGTACCATTGCATAAGTACTTGGAACCTATGAATGAAAGAAAAGAAGGGCAGATGATAAGGGCTCTCAAATTCACATTTAGTGATTATTTATCCAGCTGGTCACATTACTAAGTGCTCTGCATCTGTTATTATAGTTTATTGTCAAAGCAATTGCCAGAAATAGATATAAATAACCTCATCTTTCTCTCTGAGTCTCCAGAGGTTAAAGATGGTTCTTAAGCTGGTATAGTGAGCAAGGGACAAAGCTGGAACTTCAATCAAGTTCTTCCTGACACAAAATCCATGTTCTTTGCCAAGGCGTATGAGGCTTCCCCAAAAAAGATCTGTTCCCTATAAGTTTTCAAAAATTGGAAAAATTATTTGATGTTTACTTTTTTGGTTCCCCCCAGATCTTCATGCTCTTTCACTGCCTTGCTCTGAACCTGGGGGCTGACCTCTTGGACTGTATGGCAGAATCCTCTGCTTGCTGGAAGGCAGGAGGACAAAAAGGTCAGGTGCTTCTTTTGAAGTCTGTTTCCTGTTTCAGGGCCAGAGTTCTGGGGGGCAGCTGCCTCTCTCTAGAATATGCATTCTCCGTGGGAGCAATATAGCCTCCAAGAGGGTGAAAACCGGTTCTTGAGAAGTGAGTGGGGGTTAAAAAAAAAACCCAAACAACTCACCCCTACCTGATAAGCTCTTATTCCTTAGTTGTTAATTTATTTCATCACATAGAATTTGAATTAGGTTTAATTTTTGGAGTGGGGGCAGTTGAGGTGGGGATAACGAAAAAGAAATGGGGAGGAACTCTGCTCTGCAGCCACATCTCCTGCCAGACTGTTCTCTGAGGCTCCAGCTCTCACTGGCTCCCTCTTATGATGACAGCCCTAGAAGTAATAAAACTCCATACCTTGCTGGTCCCCAGGGGCCTCAAACATCCCTTCTTTATCCCTCGGCTATGCCCACACCTCTTTAACAGGCCTTCACCAAAGTCTCGCAGAGGAAATCATTTGAATTCTGTTTCCTGCTGAACTCTAACAATACAGATTCCAACAGTTTCTAAGGATAACATGAATAGTTCACATAAGCTATGCTTTAAGTTGTAAATTTTAGCCAAATAGATTTAGGACACATGAATTCTTTTCCAAACTTAGCAACTAATATGACTCAGTCAATGATTTCTTCTTGCATTTCCCATGCCTTGGCCTTTAATGTTTTCCTTTTCTCTGCTGAATATGTGCCCTCAAATATTATGTCTTTCCCAGAGTAACATGCTCTGATGATAGGAGCACATGACCTAATGATTATAAATTATAAAGAAAAGAAAACAGGATTTTATTTTTATGTATATGTGTTGTAACTTCTTAACTCCCTTGGAAATAACTTGATTTATCCACCAAGCGATTTGGTTCATACAAAGAAATTGAGATCAAGAGACTTACCATGTCAATACTGGAAATTTATGTTTAAAAATCCCTCATAAACCTACAAATGGCATGTATGTAAAAGCTAAAGTTTTTACACATTTTTCATATGTGTAAAGATGAGCTTTGCTTTTTAAGTCATTTCAGATACTGAAATAATTTAGCTGAGAGCTTGCAAAGTCAAGGAAAGCTTATTTGGATTGCTCTACTTCTGTGAGCTGTAAATACCAAGGTCTTATCAATAATTCGTGTAGATAAATTCCTTATGCAGAAACAAAACTTTCTTGGACAGACCTAATGCATCACTAATCATTTATACCTTTCAGAGACTCATCAAAAACAAGCAATAGTCTGTCATATCTTTAATCTTAGAACACAACATGATATTTAGGAATACAACTTTTCGTAAAATGCTTTGAAACTTCCCATAGTGTTCTGTTGATTTTTGAATATACTTTACTCATCTTTTAAAAACTAGAGAATCCAGGGGCTCCTGGATGGCTCAGTAGGTTAGGCTTCTGACTTGGGCTCAAGTCATGATTTCATGGTTTATGAGTTCGAGCCCCATGTCAGGCTCTGTGCTGACAGCTCAGAGCCTGGGCCCAGCTTTGGATTCTGTGTCTCCCTCTCTCTGGCCCTCCCCCACTTGCACTGTGTCTCTCTCTCTCTATCAAAAAAATCAATAAACATTAAAATTAAAAATTAAAAAACTAGAGAATCCATTTATTTTTAGGTTAATTTGGAAATTAACAATAATTATCACGTCTTTGTCAGCTCTGTCTTTGATTAGTTGCATCTCATCCTAAAGATACTTGATAAATTATTCTCTGTTTTTTACAGCATAGTGGTCACATTTGTGTTAATTTGTACAAAATTCTTGAAAGATTCCCGGTACTTCACCAACTTACATATTCAATCAATCTTCCGATTTGCTTCGTCCAATTAAATTTTAAAGCAAAATAATACAAATGTTTACAGACTCAAATTATAAACTCATTTCACTTTGGAAGAGAACAATACTAAGTATGAATTATGATTAGAGCATCAAATTTGTTCTGATACTTTCTAACCTCTCTGAAGAAGTTATTTATTTTTTTAATTTATTTTTTTAACATTTATTTATTTTTAAGAGACAGAGAGAGACATAGCATGAGCCAGGGAGGAGCAGAGAGAGAGGGAGACAGAATCCGAAGCAGGTTCCAGGCTCTGAGCTGTCAGCACAGAGCCCCACACAGGGCTCGAACTCACGAACCGTGAGATCGTGACTAGAGCCAAAGTCGGACACTTAACCAACTGAGCCACATAGGCACCCCGAGGTTTTTAATTTAGGCACACATAATATCAAATTAGAAGGTACGTATTCTCCTTTACTTGTGAAAATCTTTATCATTTCATTCTCTGTTCTTTACCAAATTTGTTTAATTGTGGGCAAATTAAAATTGCTTAAAGTTACAGTCTAGACAACCAACTTTAATATTCCAGCAAATTGTGATTTGGGTTATTCACAAATAATAACAGATTATTTACAGAAAGCTGTATTTAAGTAATTTTTTAAAATTTAAAAAACGGGGACATACTGTTTTCTCTAAAATGTTCCCTTAAGATTCTTTAACAATTTAATGGTATAATTAACATATAATAAGTTGCACATACTTAAAGTGTACAATCTGATAAATGTTGGTATGTGAGTACACCCAACAAATGATCACCACAATTAAGATAGTGAACATATCTATCACCTTCAAAGGTTTCCTTGTTCCCCTGGGGAACACCTTCCTGCCTTGTCTATCCCCAGGTGACTACTAATCTGTTTTCTGTCATTATGGATTAATTTGCATATTCTAGAGTTTTATATAAATAGAACCATACAGTCTATATTATTTGTACCTGACTCTTTCACTCAGTATAATTATTTTGAGATTCATCTATGCTGTTGCTTTTATGGATAGTTCGTTCTTTCTATTACTAATAGTATTCAATTAAATAGTTTTACCACCATATATTCATCTATTCATCTGCTGCTGGACATTTGAGTAGTTTTTGATGGCTAGAAATAAAAACTGCAAGAAAGATTTGCATGCAAGTGTTTGGACATATACTTTCTTTTCTTGTGGGTAAATATTTAGGAATGGAATGGCTGGATCATATCATAGGTATTTTTTTTACATCTTAAGAAAATGGCAAATGATTCTCCAAACTAGTTGTACCATTTTACATCCCCACCAGCAATGTATGAGGATTGTAGTTTCTTAACATCCTTGTCAACACTTACTATGATCCATCTTTTACATTTTAGCCATTCTAATAACTATATAGTGACATCTTTGTGATTTTAATTTGCATTTTCTTAATGACTCATGATGTTAAACATCTTTCAAAGTGCTTATTTGCCATTTATACATCTTCTCTTGTAAAGTGGCTGTTCAAACCTTTTTCTCATTTTTTCGTTTTTGTTTTGTATTGAGTTTTGAGAACTTTGTATGTATTCTAGATACAAGTTATCAGACATATGCTTTGAAAATATTTCCTCCTGATGTATAGTTTGTCTCTTTTTTTTTCTACAGTGCTGTCTTTTGAAGAGCAAACTTTCTAATTTGATCATGTGCCGTTTACAGTGTTTTTCTTACTCCATTTGTTTTGGGTCTCTCAAGGATCATTGTCCCTTGTTGCCTGATGCCCAGTGTCTCCAAGATCATGGTTTCATATACTTTTTCTTTCTCTCTCTCAATTTCTCTCTCTCTTCCCTCACTTTTTAAAAAAGTTGTTTCAGGTGAGATTGTAAATTTGTTTCCCATGATCCTATCTTAGCTGAAAGTGGGAGTACTCTTCAGTTTTCAGGGATTTTAAATATATTAATCAATAACTTGAAAAAATACTATGCCTTACTTCAAATATAACTTGGCATTATATATATTATATGTACATTTTTAGATAGTTTTGTGTCTCTTTTATTTTTTGCCCAATAAAAATATTACTCTGATGGTTTTTTATTACATAGATTCTTTTACTATTGTCTTAATATTTCCTTTTAGCTAATAAGACATTATATCCTTTTCTACCACTTTGCTCTTTGAAAATAAATTTTATTTCTCTTGGAACATGATGTGAAAGACTGAAATTAGAAGAAAGTCTAAACTCAAACCCATGGAAAAGATACCACAGGAAATAAATGTTATAACCATGGGGCTTCTCTAGGTGTTGAATTAAATGGTTATTAAGCTAACTGATAGATAATCCCATTATCCATTATCATTTAATATAATTAGTATGTAAATAAGGTGATATAAATTGTGTTCTGTATGAAGCTGTTACTGATTGTTATCTCTGCTCACAAGTCAGAAAACCAATAGGAAAATAATGATTATTAATGACAATGATAATAATTATAGGCCTTCTCTTATTATTCTGGCCCAATCTGATATTTTTCTTGTCATTTTGATTATACTTACATTCTTTTCCACATAGATTGGCATACTGCTATGGCTTCTTGAAAAACTTTTACATGGATTCTTTTACCCTCAATAGCACTGTAAACTCTTTGATGGTAGGCACTGAATTCACATCTACCAAAAAGGCTTTTTTAAAATTTCTATTATTTGAGGTTTTGTAAGGAACACTGTAGAGACTGTCTACCCAGATCCATTCTCCTCTTCCACAGTTAGTTGCTTTGTGCACAGCTAGACTACATCTCACAGCCTCCTCTTCGGTTAGAAATCACAATGGAAATAGTTCTCACCAATGGAATGTGAGAAGTGATGTGTCCCTACCGAGGGTCTGGGACTTAATTCAATGGGCATACCTCCTCCAGATTCTTTTATTCCTTCCTGCCAGCTGACTTGCAGGCATGGAAGGCATCTAGCTTTTATCCTGCAGATGACGGAAATGTCTTGGGAAAAGGTTGGGACCTGACTCTGCTCTTCATGGGAGGAGAGCACAGCTTCACCCTTGACCTGGACCATTCATACTGGGACTATTGCATAAGAAAGAAATACTCTTCTTTATTCTGTAAGCCTCTGTGTTGTTGATCATCTTTTTTTTTTTTTTTTAGCAGCAGCCCAGCTTTCACATTAACCAACATAGAGGGTCTATCTCAGTCTTCCTTAGATGCCCAGTTGCCATATTGCTGGTGACTCCATGGGCTTTGTTAACAGCTTTGCACTACTGTTTGCAGTTTGGCTTCAGTTGTTGTTGTTGTTGTTGTTGTTGTTGTTGTTGTTTTTTCCTGGCTGTCCATATATACTTGTAGAATTCTAGCTTCTATGGTGAACTTCTCTGATATTTTACCATTTATTAATAAATAATAGATGCAGATCATTCATCAAATATGTTTCAGCATCTGCTAAGAGCACTGTTAAGGGTTGAATTGTTTCCCTCAGAATTCAAATGTTGAAGTCTTAACCCCCAGTACCTCAGAATATGACCTTATTTGGAAATAGGATCTTTATAGAGGTAATCAAGTGAAAATGAGGTCTTGAGCATAGGCCCTAGTACAATACTCTGGAATCCTTGTAAAAAGGGGAAATTTACGGTAGATATATACAGGGAGAATCCCATAGGAAAATGAAGTCAAAGATCAGGGTGATGCATCTACAAGCCAGGAAAAAACACAGGAAGTGCCAAATATTGCCAGTAACCCATCAGAAGGTAGAGGAGAGACTCAGAACAGATTCTTCCCTCACACCCCTCAGAAGGGACCACCCTGCTGACTGACACCTTTATCTCAGACTTCTAGAACTGGGAGACAATAAATTTCTGTTGTTCAAGCCACTCAGGGTTTTGTTGTGCTTTGTTAGTGCAACCCTAGCAAACTAACACACACACACCTAGAACATTAATGCTAAGAAGAGTGTAGCGTTGAATTCAGATTAATAGCCAGAGCTCTAGAGGGATGACAGAATATGACCAAAGGCAAATTCCCAGTCATTGAAGGGCTAGAATGGTTGATTTTTTGGTCCATGCATTTTCCTGCAGATGTTTCTGTGCCAAACATTGAATGTAGGAGACGAAAGCAAGTAAGATATAGGTCTTACTCATAAGGAACATAAAATTTAGTAACGAATTGGCAGGGATGAAAAAGTTTGATTCACATACTATTGGCAAATATGTTAATTGCAAAAAGATATGCATGTGCACAGATTTTGGACATGTAAATTGATGCATTGTTTTCAAAGGGCATTTTGGTAACAATCAAAATGCACATTACAAGAACATCATAGACAGAGCATATGCATTTCCTCTACACACTCCTAAAACCATACTAATATGATAGTTCAGAGATAAAACCAGTAAAAAAATCACAAGAATAAAGAGAATTAAGAAGACAGCAGATAAAACAATCAACAAAAGTTTGGAAGAAGAAAAGCAGATGGAGAAGTAATAACTGAGGTGACAGAATAAATGGCTGCAAGCTGACAAGAAGGAACCTGATTTAATTCAAGAAACATTCAAGAATTCTTGTCAATACTTGGAGGCATCAGAGGGGTGCCTGGGTGGCTCAGTCAGTTAAGTGACCGACTTCAGCTCAGGTTATGATCTTGCAGTTGGTGGGTTCTAACCCCACGTTGGGCTCTGTGCTGACAGCTCAGAGCCTGGAGCCTGCTTCAGATTCTGTGTCTCCCTCTCTCTCTGCCCCTCCCCCACTCATGCTCGTTCTCTCTTTGTCTTTCAAAATGAATAAATGTTAAAGAAATAATAAAAAAAATTGGAAGCATCAGGTACCTCTGAAGGTAGGGAAGAAATGAAGGACTGAGAAGTATTTGAATGTCTCTCTATAAGCAGGAACTTGACCCTCTCTTCATCTCTCCTCTAGTCTACCCAACCAAGGTCCAACTCATCCCTCCCTCACCTCATTGAGGGAGGAGCTAAGAACTTCACTCACTGGATAGATGGAGCCAGAAATACCAAATGCAGTAGCAGGAAAAGTGGTAGAAGGGAAACCCAGTGCTGAAACAGGAGGATTGACTGAAGGTCAACATGTTTACTTTCCACGTGGCAGATGGGAGAATTTCTCTCTGGACTGAGTCTCTTTGGAGAGAGTGATCTGTATATACAATGAAATAGCCAGATGCCAACCCCAATCACCTGCAGTGATGCCAGTTGGTCAATAACCTCCATCATGTGCACAGAGTTTCCAATTAGATCTTTGTTGCTTCAATTCTCAATCTCAGTAGACAACCAAAGGTCACCAAACATTTTAGGAAAACCTCTTACATGAAGAAAGAGCAGAATGGACTTACACAGAAGACAAAATGAAAGATTTGAATGAGCGACAATGGAATAAGTAGGAGAAATGAAAAACAAAACAAATGAAAACTCAAAAATCAGTGACTGTAGAGAGAGAAGAGAAGAGATTTATTGTATAAATATAAAAACAGTAGTAATCTATATATGTATGGGCATTCAGAGAGCAAGAAATAACTCTCAAATTAAAAAAATAGGGCAGCAGAAACTGAATACAGATTTTACTAGAAATTATGGTGTAATTGGTAAGTGTCTTTATGTGAGTGGGTAAGGTGATAGAGGAAAGATGGGGAGGGATGGGGGTAAGAACAGCTGTTTTTCATAATAAACTTTGTACTAATGGGGCACCTTGTTGGTTCAGTCTTTTAAGCATCAGACTTCTGCTCAGGTCATGATCTCATGGTGTGAGTCTGAGCCCTGCATGGGGCTCCATGCTAAATGTCCAGAGCCTACTTGGGATTCTCTCTCTCTGCCCCTCCTCCACTTTCTCTTTCTCTCTCTCTCTCTCTCTCAAAAAAAATAATAAACTTAAAAAGAACTTTGTACTAATTATCTTTTGATTAAAAATAGAATAAAATTATAAAAAAGCAAAATAATAAGGAAAAAGAACTCTCAAGACACTTGATTTAAAATGAATATTTGTGGTAATTCTAGTACTAGAGATAGTTGTACTTTTCTCTCATTCAGTAGCTTTCCAAATTGGAAGGACAATGAGAGGCCAAAACAAACGAGAGAATTCCACCACCCGTCTTTGGCAAACAAGATTTATTTCAACTCTTTGGGAAGGAAGCAAAAGTCTTGTTTCTAGAGCTCAGATACCTCAACACGTCCTGACCAAGAGGACATTTGAACAACGAGGGGATAGTAGACACTAGATCAGAAATCTGAAGGGAGGATTCATTATTATTTCTAGAATGTGCTGATGATCTAATGTATACCTATTAAAAATATTCAAAATTATACCAGGGCTATATTGCGTTAAATATTATATAAGCACTGGAAACAAAATGCACATGGCTTTCAATACAGCAATCCCAAATTCCTGTCTTTTTTTTTCAAAGATACCTAACCTAACCCAAAGATCAGCAAATTTAGAAGCCAAATCTAGCCCTTTTGTTTTTGTGCAGACTATGATTTAAGAACAGGTTTTATATTCTTATTTATTATTATTATCTTTTAATTTTTTTAATGTTTGTTTATTTTTGAGAGAGAGACAGAGAGACAGAGTGCAAGCAGGGAGGTGCAGAGAGAGAGAGGGAGATCTAGAATTGGAAGCAGATTCCAGACTCTGAGCCATCAGCACAGAGCCTGACATGGGGCTCAAACCTGCGCACCACAAGATCATGACCTGAGCTAAAGTCTGACGCTTAACTGACTCAGCCGCCCAGATGCCCCATATATTTCTAAATGGTTGAGAAAGACCAAAAGAATAATACTTTATGACATGAGACAATTATATGAAATTCAAATTTTAGTGTTCATAAATGAAATTTTACTGGAATACCACCATGCTCAGTTATTTAACATATTGTCTTTGGCTGCTTTCTTGCTACAGTGACAGAGTTATATAGTGAGAGAGACCACATGACCACAAAACTGAAAATATTTACTATTTGTCCCTTAAAGAAAAAGTTTGCTGACCCTTGATGTAGATCATCTGAGTGAAGGATCTTTCCAGATGACTATAATATCTCTTCTAATCTTTTTAGTTGTCTTGTTCACACCCAATTTAAAAACAATACTTTAAATTCTGCACTTTATCATCTCTTTTCAGAGTAATTCAAGTTAATTTTCAAGGAAAATGCTCTTTTCACACTTCTGTATCTCAAAGGTTCAAAAATATTTAATTAAATTGCATGATTATGAAAACAAGTAGAAATGGAATAAACAGTTTGGTAGCCAACAACTGAGCCTTGGTAAACCCAACTGATTGGAGCAGAAGAGCATTGATTGACACATTGAATAGGACCACGGGCTTTGAGGATGCATAACATCACTGTTACGTTCTATGGAGAGAAAGAAGAGCACAGGTCAATATGGTGCACAGATGGAGTGGAAGTTGTTTAAGAGATTTTACTTTGAAATTGTAGTCTGGTTATTTTCACTGCTTGGCTTTCTCACCCCAACTAAGGTATGAACCCCATAAGGGCAGGGGGTCATCCTCACATTTCTTCTGTATCCTTTCCCCAAGCATGGAATGCTGATTGGAACATGCCACAAACGTTCAGTCCGAGTGTCCTGATGGGAGGTTAGATAGTGAGGCTTCCACCAGACAGAGGTGACAATGCCTGGGGCAAGTCAGTTCTCAGAGCCCCACAGACAGGCCTGCTCAACTACGGATTTTAGGCCCTCAATCTGTTTCGATTTGTGATGCTGTATTTCTTTTTTGCCATTCTCCCAAATGACACTTCAGCTTTCCTGATTCATGTTTATGCTTTCTCATCTACCGCTTCAATATTGGACTCTTGCCTAAGAAGCACATTCAGAGAAAAGTCTCCTGTCAGAATTGCTGGTGTGAAAGAAGACCATAAGGTTCAAATGACTTCATAGCGCATAAAACATGGGCGTGAAATGGGCACGTTATTTATTGTTCACAACAAAGAGGAAAGCTTGCTCAGTTTTGGTGAGATGGGAGAGCTTGCTGCATGCTGCCTAAAACTGTAGTTATAAGATGTCATTACTACCGACAACAATAACAAAGCTGTCTTGAAAGCCAACTGTTACATATAATTTGAATAATTCTTGCCTTAACTATTTTCATTTTTATTTACTCAGGAATATGATTAAAAATCTAGAGTAGAACAGCCTAGTCTAAGGGTCCTTATTACCCTAAGACAAAAATGCTTTTGGGTTGACAATTATCCAAACATTTTGTATACAGAAAAAGTACATATTGCAATGTATAATTACTCAATGTATAATTAATTGTCAAATGTTAAATATGTGTACTCTGGTAAAGACTGACAAAATTTAGGTTATTAAATTTATTTTTCATTTGCCTTATGATTTCAGGAAAGTACTTATTTTTATCACCTTCCTTTTAAAAAACTGGATAAATTATGTCTGTCTACATCTCTACATCATTAGTATATTGCAAAGATGCATAAGAGTGGTCTGCAGAGTGGCATTTACAGTAGCTTTTAGTTTCATATTTATCAATTATCCATTTTATATAATTGGTGCTCTGGTCCTTGCTTTATCAGTACATATATCTGTGTCTTGATTATGCTTTAAAAAAAAAGCATTTGTGCTTCAGTTTTCTTATGTGCAAAACATGTGTGTTGAATTAGATTATTTCTTGGGAAAAAAATTACATTGTTATAAAACAGCTCTTATCAATTACAATTTTTTAACTTCACTTTCAAAAATGGCTGAATATAAAGTAATGACACATTTACACTTGGTTAGTATTCATGTACATATTTTGCCTATACCCCAAATATTGAAATATATATTTTAACAAGAAATATGGGTTTGTATCTGAACTTGCTTTGTTTCTAAGTAAGAAAAAAGGTGAAGACATAAAGCTTTATCTCTAGCAAGAATAAAAACTTTGTTTCCCCCCTCTGTTTAAGTCATCAGAAAATCTTTGTTGCTCTACTTCATGATTTCTTCTTTTGAGGGTCCCTGGAGGTGGGCAGTGCAGCTCATAAAACAGCCATCTCTTCCCTGGCTGCATCCTAGAGATGGCCAATGAGAGTTAGGATGGAAGTAGTGATTCACAGTGGGAGTGACATGGGCCAGCTAACTGTGCCCAGAATTAGGGAGGCTCATCTGCCGGTTGAAAGCCCCACTGGACTGGAGTGACCCACAGAGGACATGTGACTGTCCCAGCAAGGCCAGATGCACGGAGAAGCAGAGAAACAGAAAAGATTTCAGTGACCAGCCTCCATACCTAGGGGGAAAAAGGAGTGCAGAGTTCAGCCAGCTTGTCTGGTTATTCTTTCCAAATTTACCAATTCAGTAACTCACTTCACTTCTCCAGAGGTGTGACAAAATGAGATAAAGGTCAATGAGAGTTACCAGGACTGTGCTTATGGAAAATCATCAGGAACAGGGTAAAGAAACTTCTTTTTAAACCTACAGTCATAGCCATTACTAGCTATGTTCTCTAGAAATAAACCTTTGTGGATTTTTTTAAATCTTAGAAAATGCTAAGATGTGGCAAGTAAAGCAATTTAATATAACTTTTCAGGTAGATTTGTCCATAATGAAACCACTCTTGGTTCTACATTTGCAGGTGCTCTTTGCAAAGAAATGTGTGCACATGTTTAACATTCATATTCAATAGTAACTGTGTTAGCATTACTATTGCTTACTCTGACATTTTAGTTTTAACATTTCTATTTGGAGGAATTAAAATACCCTTGACTTCAAAGGCACTATAACTCATTTTCACAATCTGAGTTCATGTGAGTGTTTCAGAAGAAACTTCAGAAATGGCTTCACATGAATTTAAATAATGAAATGACTTCTGAGACAATGTTTAAGACTATGCCACTTGGAAATTAAAATCCTACTTGTAGGAATTGCTTCTATGGAAATATATGTCAGTGTACAATGAAGAATATAGCTTGGTAGAATGAATATGTTGGTAGAATTTTCAGTGACTAGGTAAAGATCTATAATGAAATAATAACTAGCAAGATAAGATCAAAATAGCTACAATCTTTAGTTTGACCTTCATGACAATGGATAGAAATGATAGGAAGGGTAAAGATTTTATTTCAACACAAGGATGAACTTCTCAATGGTAGCAGGTATCCAAGACTGAAATGGGCTGCCATAGTTACAAAAAGGCTGTATGATCACTCGGTGATGTTACTTGAAGGAGAATCATTCATGCTTGTATTTCATTGACTCCCAAATTTTCTTCCAATTTTAATATTCTGTAAGAGCTATTGAAATATGTAATGATGTCAACTCTTTCCAAGTTTTTTCCCCCTTTTATGTTAGTTAATAGAATATACTAAAACTAACCATCATGCCTTTGCTTACAATAACAGAAAAGAATCAGGGACATTTAAAATGGGCTAGGAAGAAGATGACCATTGGAAACGATTTCTTACAAATTAAACTATTGAGAACCTTACCTATTTTCTAACAAGATTAAAAGATTCCTGCAAGTATGAAGTATCAAATACTATTAGTATTCCTTTATTACTTCTGAAAATAGCTTCTATGTATTATTCCTAAAATAATACTGTAAATGATCAAAATTTTGTTGGTAAAATTACTTGGTAAATTCTAAAATTTATAAGAGGAAACTCATGAACAAAAACTGCCCAAAGAATGGACACTATTAGTTTGGAAGCATGGTCTTGAGGATTTGCTAAGTAGATAGATGGATTCTACTGTATTGGCCATAATTTTTTATAAATTAGCCACAGCTTCTTTTTATCTAGATGGATGGAGCTAGATTGATTTAGCATCATCAAGGCAACAATGGTCAGAACACATGACTAATTCCTTTATTGCATCTCAGAGTTAAGCTTCACCAGAAACACATTTCCTTATTTGATAGTAAATGCCGCACCCTCAATGACAACTAGGAGGAGCTGTTTGGTCTTTGTCTCAAAATCCTCACTGTGGCATCAAAACATTGTACCTACTTGCACTGAGTTCACTTTTTGAGTCTTTTGGTTCACATATGTGAAAAGTACAAAAAAAATACATGTTTTGTAAAGAAAACATGATTGATGGGATTCTTTATGCCAATGAAGAGTCTTCTGCCCCTTTTTGTTCTTAAATGTTTACATGAGCTATTTTGAAAGGATGGCCTGTTGAATTCTCAGCAATCATCAGCTCTTGGAGACCTGTCTCTGTGTGTAGGACTTACTACACTCCTCAACTGCTTTTTTGCTTTGTAGAAAAAAAGTTTCAATCTACAGTCTCAACTGTAAAACATCTCCCTCCCACCCCACCCCCAATGTGGTCATGCCAAAACAAAATCCCCCATATCACTCTGCAAAACTGAATCATATATTCTTTGAATTTCAAAAGGTCACCATTGGAAACCTAAACATTGCAATATTTGTTTGTTTGTTTGTTTAAGTTTATTTGCTTATTTTGACAGAGAGAGAGACTGGGAGGGGCAGAGAGAAAAAGAGGAAGAGAAAGAGAGAATCCCAGGCAGGCTCTGCACTGTCAGCACAGAGCCTGATGTGGGGCTTGATCTCACAAACCTGAGATCATGACCTGAGCTAAGAGCAAGAGCCAGATGACTGAGCCACCCAGACACCCCTGCAATGTTCATTTATTAAGAGAGTTTTATGTTAAAAAAATTATACTGGAAATAAACACATAGATTCTGACCTCAAATACTTTAAGATTACATTTGAGAACAGACAAAAGCTTTAATATGGCTCAAAGTTGGTAATAACAGTAATTAGAAACAACATAATTTGAGGTAAGAGACGTTTTCTCTGGTATGAGACTGATGAAATGATCAGCATATATGCATTTTTTTTTGATGTGTGCATCTTCGAGAGTAAAAGATAAGGGAGTGAGCAGAGTCTGTGAACATCTTTTTTTTTTTTTTTTTTTGGCTGTCTTCCTAAGATGTCAAGGTTATAAGAACCCATCAGCCAAATAAAATCAGATTGAACACATCCAAATAATACTACTTTGAATGAAATGAAAGCATTATTTCAGTAGATAAAAAACAGTGGATATTGGTAATTTCATATGTTCCAATCAATTAAAAAAAAAAGCCTGCCTCAGTTTTCCATTGCTGTATACAAATTGCCACAAATTTAGCAGCTTAAAATAAGACTTAAGTATTATTTCACAGTTAGGTATATAAGAAGCCTGGGTGTACTTGATTGGATTTTCTGGTTAGGGTCTTATAAGCCCCAAATCAAGGTGGGGCGGGGATCCAAGCTCGGTCAGATTATTGGTAGAATTCAGTTCCGTATGGTTGTTGCCAGGTGTGGGTCTCAGAAACTCAAAGCTGCTCTTTGGTCCTTGATATGGTCCCCTCCATCTTCGAACCAGCAAGGATATGTTGAATCCTTGTGCTTCAAATCTCTGACTTCTTCTGCCATGAGCCTGAGAAAGCGCTCTCTTTTAAAGGACTCATGTGATTGATTAGGCCTGCCCAAATAATCATTTTGATTAATCCAAAGTCAACTGATTAGTGACCTTAATTACACCGGCAAAATCCCTTTTGCCATATAGTGTAACTAATCTGGGCTTGATAGCTCATCATATTAGAGTGAGAAATCATAAGGGACTATTTTAGAATTTTGTCTACCACATATATTAAACATAATCCCAAATGTCTTGGATGTAAAATCCTCAATTATCATAACTGTGTCACCTGTGACTTGGGATCTTTCTCCAGGTACAAGATGTCCACTAGAGGATGGGGTGTATTTTCAGAAATGGTGAACCTTGAAGGATTTTTCTAATGCATTAAATGTAGTCAGTGTTCTCCTAACACATTTCAGTTTTAACCTTAGTTCTATTCTAAATTATAAAATAATACTCATTATTTCATGAGTCAATATTAAAAATAGTTGGAAATGTTATGATAAAAATAAAATTAATCTAATTTTGCAATATATATGTGTATCAAATCATTACATTATACCCCCTAAAGTTATACAGAGTTATATGTTAAATATATCTCAATAAAGCTGGAAACAAAATAAGATGAAATACTATAAATCTGATAAGAATCTGAAAATGTATTCCAGAGAGTCCATGACACATTTTTTATCTGGCACCATTTTAAAAACAATAGCCAAGAATAATACTCAGCCATAAAAAAGAATAAATCTTGCCATTTGCAATGACATGGACAGAGCCTGAGAATATAATGCTAAGTGAAATAAGTCATTCAGAAAAAGAAAAATACCATATGCCTTTACTCATGTGGAATTTAAGAAACAAAACAAATAAATGAACATAGCAGGGAAAAAAAAGAGGCAAACCAATAAATGGACTCTTAACTACAGAGAACACACTGAGGGAGGGGAGGTGGGTGAGAGAATGGATGATATAGATAATGGGGATTAAAGAGGGCACTTGTGGCACCATGTGTTGTATGGAAGTGTTGAATCACCATATTCTACACCTTAAACTAACATTACACTGTATGTTAACTAACTGGCATTGAAATAAAAACTTAAAAAAAAGAAACCGGAATAGTCAAGCAAGAGGGTAACATGTATGTAATAAATAACAGCAAGTCTAATGGCAAAAAAAAATTGTCAAGAGTTGAAATAATTAGTACATTTATGAAACTAAAGAAATTACAAAAGATGGCTGCTTTTTAAATTTGAAAAAAGTGTGCATTACTCTTGCTAATAAACAGTGATATTTAGAATGTCTCCACTTCTGGTCTATTTGATAGATTAAATCCAATAACACATTAAGTGTTATGTATGCCTCACAAGTTGTAGGGGGATGTGCTATGGGGAGAAGAAAATACAGGACATTTTTTTGAGAACCTAATATTGCAATGTAATGATAAAGAAAGCAATGACCATCATTTATTGAGTGCTTATTATGTGCCAGGCACTGTGCTATAAATAAGTGGTCCAGACTAAAGTGCTGTGAGAGGTTGAGCAGGGAAGTGGCTGAAGATGTGGGCTCAGAAATCAACCTGTCTGGGTTCAAAGCTATGCTTGATCACTAATTATACGATATTGGAGAAGGTTTTTTAGCCTCTCTGTGGTTCTGTGAAACAAGTATCATCTTCAGTAACCTACTTGTTGAGTAGATTAATTTACATAATCTATGAAAAATATTAGCACAGTGCCTGGTAAATAGCAATTGCTCAGTGAATAACACATTTAATAAATTACTGATGATGGGAACCTGCGGGGCTCAGTCATTTAAACATCTGACTCTTGACTCAGGTAATGATCTCACAGTTCATGAGTTCAAGCCCCAGGTTTATCTCTGTGTGGACAGCTAGCGTGGAGTCTACTTGAGATTCTATCTCTCCCTCTTATTTCTGCCCCTCACCCTGTCATTCTCTCTCTCTCACTCTCTCTCTCTCTCTCTCTCTCTCTGTCTCTGTTTCTGTCTCTCTTTCTCTCTCTCTCAATATAAATAAATAAACTTAAAAAATATTATTATTGGAGGAAAAGAAGATGGAAAAAATAGTGGAAGGAAATTGATACAGGCAGAGTGATCAAGAAAAGATTTATAAAGGAGATAAAGTTTGACTTGAATGAAATTAAATTGAATTTTTATACAGTTGATCCTTGAACATGAATAACATAAGTCTGATCTGTGTGGGCCCACTTATATGTGGATTTTTTTTCATAAATATAGTATAGTACTGTAAATGTATTTTATCTTACTTATGATTTTCTTTTTTTATTTGAATTTTTTATTTAAATTTTAGTTAACGTATATAGTAAAATTGGTTTCAGGTATAGAAGTTAGTGATTCATCATTTACATATAAAACCCTAGAGGAGAAATCAGGAAACAACCTCTATGACCTCAACCGCAGCAATTTCCTACGTGACACATCCCCAAAGGCAAGGGAATCAAGAACCAAAATAAACTATTGGGACCTC